>OX459049.1:4700553-5268219 GCA_949775005.1 Orthosia gothica
GTAAAATCAAATTAACTTTGTCAAGTAGAGCAACACAACATTTAATTGAACATGGCGGATCAGATCAGCAGTATGCGAAAAATATCATTTTGACAATGACATTTGATTGACGTGTCTTCGTAAAATCTGCGTTAAAAAAACAACACGAATTCAAATGCAACAGAGAAGCAATCAATCAATGTCCGTACTAGTAAAGTGAGGTGATTTTATCGGTGATCAGCGCATTTTTAAATGAACCTTGTATAGGTTCTTTAATAATAACAGCCGCACGGGTCGATCTTCAAGGTTAAGCAACGCTTGCCGAGGTCGGTCCGTGGATGGGTGACATTTTCAACATACCGAGTTTCCTCCGTGCCTCGGAAAGCACGTTAAGCCGTTGGTCCCGGCTGTCATTTGAAGATCTTTGACAGTCGTTACGGGTAGTGAAGCTTGAGATCTGACACCAGTATTGCCAAGGGGTACCTACCGTGTTACCCAGTTACTGGGTTGTGGAGGTCAGATAGGCAGTCGCTCTATGTAAAACACTGGTACTCAGCTGAATCCGGTAAGACTGGAAGCCGACCCCAACAGCAATTGGGAAAAAGGCTAGGATGGATGGTATAGGTTCTTTATCAACTCAAGTCACATTTACCTCTGATGATGAAGACGATAAATTCCATACTAAATATGTCATGACCCTCAACAGTTATTACGTACAGTTTCAATTCCGTACAACAGAGAAGTAAATCGCATGTCTTTACATCGTAAATTGTTCACATTTTTCGGGAGTATGCCTGAACATAATAGCCTTCAGAGTCATCAATATTTATAGAAAGGTTTACGATTGTACCACTAAACATAGCGCACATGGTGCCGACCCCCTTTGTGTACGGAACCAAAGGTCATAATGCGATATTCTGCCGCTAAATAATATATTTTCTATTGCTTTTTCTTGTTTCTTATTTATTGTTATGTTCGTTTTGTGGTAATGAAATGTAAAGGCTTACAGGAGCTATCTTTTCAAAGACCACCTTTGATTTTAAAGGAGTAGTGTCCTTAAAAATATTTTTACAAAAAAATACAACAGACTTCCAAAAAACACACTATAACATGAAAAATGACTTCAATTTCGGAAGTCCGTGTTCCTGTTTTCGTTTCTCCGTTTTATGACACCGACTTCCGAAATTGAAATATTTTTTTTACTTTGTAGTGTGTTTTTTGGATGTGGGTATTTTTTTCTCATTTTAGTTGTAATAATGGGCAAATTCTATACTTAGGTACCTTAATATTGAAAAAATGATACCAGAATAGATTACCTGAAGTTATTCAGGTAATCTATTCTGGTATCATTTTTGCCTATTCGGTACAAACAAACACACAAACAAAAAAATCTTTCCTCTTTATAATATTGGTATAAATTTGTTAAACTCTACTTTCTGCTCCTCGAAATACTCAAATCAGAATTCGGCCCTAATACACCAATAAAACAAAAACCAATCATTCACGTTAAGATATCCGAAAATAACTAACTAACAAATTACGTAACAGCTTTCCTACTTTGATTCTATTTGATAAATTAACAATAAATATATATCATAATAAATTCAATTCGATATTGAACGTGTACAACCGCGGCCGCTCCATCCCTCAGTGTAGAACCAAACTTTCCCCATTTATGTTTTATTAAGAAGAAATATTGAAACTTATTTAGTTCCTTATCCAAGTTTGTTCCAAGGCTCATCGATTTGAAACGTTTCAAAATAACTACTTGATGGTTAAGAAAGAAATATTCTTGTTTAACTTTGCTGCGATTGGGTTTCAATGTTTCATTGTTAATAAAGTCTTTCTTTCTTTGAATAGTTGATATTTTGTATTCTGATAGTCTTACTAAAAACTAGAGCATGTTTTTGAGATTCTCGGGATCTTAGGGCCCCGGACTTTTGAAAGGCGTACCAACTGTCGTAACCAACTGGCAGAAGTAACGTCTTATTAGACATTTAGCTTGAAATGATACACCAACTGACAATTATCCCCGGCTGGTGCAGGACTATTGCAAAATATGGAGACACATTGAGCTATGGGTTTGGGAGGTTTCGTGAAATGATAACCTAGGTTGATTTTCTATCTTTAGATATTTATTTATTATTAATATTAACGAAAGTTTCACAAAAACTTTGATACAAGAAAAATCACAATTTTTGTATTAACTACAGTGAACTATTTACTTAAAGGTATGCACAGCACTTACATATTTAATTACATAGAATACATTAAATGTCGCTAAATACACATTTCTAAAATGTCAATTAAGCAAAATCAATAATAATCATTACCAATCAAAATATACGAAACAAATTTGGATATATATTCATATATATATGGATAGTTAATCTATTATATTTTAATAGTCTAACTAAAACTAGAGCATGTTTATGTTTAGGAACCTAATCTTTTATGAATTCTGAAAATATGCTAAACTTCGTTGTTTTAATGAAAATTATTCCGAAAAGGTGTGACCAATAAACATCAAAATCTGTCCTGAATAAAGTGTGAAAATTAATATGAAAGCCTTCACTGATTCATGAAATAAATACAAGCTTTATAGAGTTTAGGTTTAACACTGCTCTTTCAAAGGCCCACAATTAAAATTGCTTCAGGGCTGAACACAAAAAATACACCGATTTTAACAAATTTATTTTTACAGGCTATAAAATGGTTTGCATTTTTAGTAAATACACGAAAAATACATGTTTTTATTTCAAGCTATTAACAGGCGCGATTGAGATAAAATACACGTAAATTTTATTATTAAAATTCGTTTTGGGATCAAATTGTTGCATTTTATAAAACGTGAAATGGTACAGCTAGCTTTGTTTGTTTTTAGTTATGCAACTAGCCTTTTCTCTTTTGGAAAATAAGGATTTAATACTCTATATTTAGGTGCCCGAAAAATGGAAATGTGCTGGGCATGGCCAGAGATCACCTGGTGACAAATGATCCAAAATGGTCACGAATTGGTACCCTATATACAAAAAAACAGACGAAAAGGAAAGCCATTAAAAAGATGGAGTGATGACATAGTTGCCACGGCTGGAATTACTTGGCATAGACGGGCAAGAGAAAGAGAGAAATGGAAGGAAATGGAGGAGGCTTTCACCGCCAGAGCGGTCCTTACAACAAAACACATACAAATCAGTTAATAAGTTATATTTACAAACTAGATTAAGCGAAATACTAACATGACCAATAAGTTATAGAAATGTAAAAGTGTAAGGAATAAATAAAGCTTTTATTATTAGTATTTCTTTTATTCAATTTCTTTTCTTATTGTTTACATTTTTAAATATTTCATAAATTAAATTACAAAAAAAAAACATTTAAAAATATGAAAAATAGAGGCCCACCGGTATCGGGAACAGGGTCCAAGCTACCGGCGGTCATGGCTCCAGAGAGAGGAACCTCCTAACAATACGAGCCGTGTCCAGCAATACTGCTTTCTGAATCAAGCCGTTGACCCAGCCGCCTAACGAGAGCCTCCTAAGATGTTGGTCGAGGCTCGTGGCTAAAATTACTCTCTATTGAACCTGATCCTGTTTCAAGCATGGATGACAAACAAATTTATGATTATTATTATTTAGGTGCCCGACACATTCATTCAAAGCAAACTATTCTCGAAGAATAACCTTCTAAACCTGGCAACTGTAGCCAGAAAAAAGCCACAAACCTCAACAACCACGAACCATATATCGTGAATAGCCCACTAAACAATATCAGTACAAGATTGGCACAGCTTGAGGCATTGTACGTCAATAAAACACTTGGTGCTGTACCACTACGCTGAATTAGAACTGACAGCCCACTGTTCCATAACTTCCAACTATTTGTAGTAACCAATTCCGCTTAGTCGACTTAGAATTTATGTTAGAAGATGTTGGTACCGTGTTTTACTTTTACACTGATTTAGTAGGGATTTGGAGCTGATATTTCAGACTAATGTTTGCTTTAAGGTTAACAAAACATCTTGGGATGTAGATGCTACGTTTTGAACTAATTTAAAATTTATTGCCGGTGCTATCACCGGCAATAAATTTTAAATGCTACCGACTTACAAACAAAAAACTACAAAGTGAAAAATAACTTAATTTTGGAAGTCGGTGTCTTTCTTGATTCCCATTTTTTTGCGATATGGACACCGACTTCCAAAATTAAGTTATTTTTCACTTTGTAGTTTTTTGTTTGTAAGTCGGTAGTATTATTTTGCAAAAATCTTTTTTTATTTTTCCCTTTTTAGTTGTACCTACTTAAATAGGCAAGTTGTTTAGAAAGGTGCCTATAACGCCAGAATAGATTACCCGAATAACACGATACTTGAACATAACCGGTGAAATGAGAGATCTGCGTACCCCTTTCGAGCGTACTGGCGTGATGTTATGTTATAAAATGGTATAAACAATAAACCCACATGCGATTGCAGCAATCCCGAATGATTTGTCGTCATTTATTGAAGAGTTCTGTTGTATATCTCCGAAGTTCTTCGTCAGATCTTCACCAAATTAAACTGGGACCAATTTCGAAAAACATACTCTTTCAAACAAAAAAAGAATTTTCAAAATCGGTCCACAATTGACGGAGATATCAGTGAACATACGTAAAAAAAAAAAAAAACTTACAAGAAGTCGAACATAGAACCTCCTCCTTTTTGGTAAGTCGGTTAAAAACTGAGGCTTAATATTCAGTCATAAAACCTTTATATTCTGCATATTCTTGTCAGCCAAATGGATAGGTAAATTGAGTAGAACAGTCGGGATATGAAGTAACCCTTGACAGACATATACCGCCAGATTTATAGACGAATAGGAACCGACGCAGAGTGGACAATCAAAACGCCATTGACGTGCCATGGTCGCGACACATGCCGACACAAATGTCTGCTCTCATCCACCGTAAACGGCATAAATGGCGTTTACGAACCCGCATTAATAAATCACGACTTTTAAAATATAGCAGCGGAATTTTTCGGAAAATTAAAATTTTCACTTCCACAGGAAATGTTCGATGTTTTATGCGGTTTCATATCGGTGGCTGTTTAAAAATATGATGCACTTTGTAACGCGGTAGTGACGGAAACGCTGTGACAATGTGTTTGACCAACATTTATTTGTGAAATTTATAATGATTATTATATTTCGCGTTAATTTTTAAGGGAATACCGTAGCGAGGCTTTGTGTTGATTTAATTAATAATAGCACACAAATACTGCTGAAAAAGGTAATCAACTTTTGCTAAAACTATTGCTTTATTTTAATTATATTCAAATGTTGCAAAGATACTAATATTCATGATCACATTTTCGCAAAGTTTATAGTCAAAGTAGCAGAGAATAGAAACAATTATAGAAGATATAGCTGAAAGTGAAAAGACCCATTTTAACATTTAAAAGGCGTAGATAACCCAGGAATTAGGATTTATGAAGCACACGCTATACACGATGTTAACGTAATACAATGTTCTCCGTTTCATTAAAATAACAGACCGTTCTAAAGAGGTGGCGATTAAACTGTCCTAATTGTTTCAGACTTCCTCCAAAATATGAAAGTAAAATGTCTGTTACACTAACAAGAACTTTTGTATAATGAATAAAGTTTAAAATGGAACACACTTTTCATTTTAAGTGGCCGTTAGGGCCTATCAAGCCATTATGACTATGGAAGAGGACCGTATTTTTTTCCTTCTCCACCGTCTGTCTTTGACGCCTTATCTGGCCAATCTTTCTCTGCGAAAATACGATACGGCACAAGCAAGTCTGCGTGAGAGTCAATTAAAAAATGAGCGTTATTTTTTTGAAACAACATTTCGCTAAAATAGTAAAAACCGCGGTCCATAACGAATTGCGCGGTGAAAAAAAGCCTTTTATGTTGTAAGTTATATGGGCTTTTATTTGGAGGCCAATTAAAAATTCCTTTTCCCGCTGTACGCGGTCCCTAGGGCTCCCTTTTGTCGCGGCCGGATCTGTGTGGAGCCCCCACCAGCCCCCGCCAGCCTGAGATGACTCTTAAATTTCATCTAGTGAGCCCTAACGAGACAACAAGAAACTGCCAGAAATTTATCGAGATTCGGAGCAAAAATACCTTCTCTTGGCTTAGAGGTATGCGTGCCTACTTAATGAAGTTCTGCTTATAAATTGTTTAATAATATAGGTATTTTTTACATGGTAACTGAAAATAGTATTTAATTACTTATTTATAAAACTGTTTACGTACCTATAAAATGAAAATATCTGGCAATTTTTCTACTTTGAAAGGTCACAACAGAACTAAATAAAAATTAATTTGCCGAAACAGAAGTGGAGCTACAGTTTTAATATAAAATGTCCATAAATTTCAAAACTGCAAGGACTGTTAAATGTGTACAGTTTTTGTCATCAGCGATAATAAAACAGTACAACAAAATGCAATAAATAACACAGAATTGCGACTACAATACACTAGAAGCACGAAAAGCAGTCAGTGGACGGTCGTCCAAGGGTAAAAAGTCCTTAATTAATTTCCGATGCGTATTCCGCTGAATCACGTTTTCCTTTAAACGCATTTAATTTGCCATGGTCATAAATTCATATAGCCACCTAACACGTTCACCGTTCCCTGGCTGAATTTGAAAATACGACGGTTATACTAGTCGCCGACGTCCATGGAAATAAAATGCTCTCCAATGCAGCCATTGAAGTATGTTACCGTGCACCAGCATAAATTTGCTGTAGTACGCTATTTGAATTATTGCATAACTTGTAAACACGTTTAGACCAGGCGCGCTTGCAACTCGGGGACATTCCTTTTTTCTCTTATCGACACCTTTAAAATGTGGAGCGCACGCGTTCCGCGATATAAGTATATTTCACGACTGAATGCCGCGCCACGGCTGCATTATATCAACTTTTTAATTTAAGAGCAAAATTTTCCTGAAGCTTTTTTATAAAATCTCCGTTACAAGCATCTTAAATCTCTGACCATAATAGAGTCGTTCCTTGTACCACTTATAGTTCACAACATTTACTTCAAGAGATTTAGCATTTTGTTCCGTTTTAGAGAGGTTCTCCGGACCGAGCGTTGTAGAATATTTCTGAAGTGAAAGTTAATTTTCAAATAAGTATAACAAGTCTCGTTCCACGTAAACGCTCTTGTTATGTTATACTCCTTGTAGTTAGTAGTTAGCGGTAACGTCTAGAGCGGTTACTCGGTTCGCTAAGGGATTTTTATCGTCCGACGATTACGTTCCGACAACATTGGGAACACACATTTGTGGCAGCACTACATAACGTAGTCTCAGCTTGTTTTTGCGCTGGATTACCCGTTTAAACAAACAGAGCAGCCGGAACACCAAATAAAGGGAAATACTAACCGACGGACGCCCGCGTTATTCTTACAAAATTAACTCATAACGCCAAGAGCTCGTTGATTTTTTTTTCGTCCGTAATCTGCTTTAATGGGCACGGGGCCAGTCGCTTTCGTAAATCGGTTGCACGCGACCACCGCGAAATGGGAATCTTTAAATAGTGTACATACATTTTTGATGTCGCTTTAATGTCACGCCCAAGCACGATTGTGGGAACAATTAGCGTTATAACGAGTTCATTAATAATGTACGATATAAAGACACTTTTAAAACAGTGGGCTTTTATTTAGTGCAAGATAACAGCTGGCCGTAGACAACTGCGCCGTTCAGAGCACTAGCCTTTTATAGGATTCGCTTTTAAAATAACAAAAAATGCAAAAAAAAGATAAAAAAGAAATATTGGTAAGAAAAAAAAGGCTCCCGGGGAATTTAATAAAGGGATTAAGTTTATGATACATATGTAAATGTATATTAGAGGCGTAGGTCGGAGAAAAACAAACGCTTCGCATGCGGCCCCGAAATAATAAGTTGAAGTAGAGTTCATGTCGCGCCCGCCCACCTGAAGAGATTGGGGGGACAGGAATGCTTAATATAGAGTCCTTTACTTGCACCGGCTCGCCAAATAACATTGCCGACTTCGCCAGCATTACCTACGAACGCCCCGCTCTGACAGATTTTCTTCAGTTCTGTCTATATTATTTCAGAGGGGTTCCACTGTAAAAACATTTACATTTTACTAAGTAAACAATTTTATTTAGCTACAATGTTTTCCATTCCAAATGAAAGTAGCGGCGAAAATTGTCACTTTCTTATTTTCAAGAAAAATTCACTTCTACAAAATTAAAAGAACCTGGCAAGTTTTCGACGCAGAATTTTCGTACGCGGTGACATTGCAAACAATCCGACGCCCGTAGCAACGGCAATCCGCAATCCGCAAACTAAATAATATACCAAGTATTTTGCTTGCATGTTTACGTTGGGCTGACAGGCATTCATTCTATGCACGAAAAGTTTCTCGTTTCTCCCAGTCGTGTCAGTTCGGAACTTCCCGGGCTCGGACATCACGAATTGTAGATAGTTGCACAATGGAATAAAGTAACATCGGAAGCTCGTTGGAGTTAATAAATAATACAGAAGCGGAGTGACATGCGCAGAGTGCAGTTCGTACTGGCCCTAAGTCTGTTTTGACTGCAAATATCTGGCCCGGATGTCTGCCGGGCGGCCGACGTAGATTGTTTGGTAACTAGATAGGTCATTGATCAATCAAACAAACAGGATTAGAGAACTGCCTAGCGGTACGGCTCTGCGCTTGACGTGATCGAGTTCTTGGATTTATGAAGTTGGCCCAAGGATATTGGGGTGTATGCTATGCAGGCTTGTAATGGATGTGTTGGTTACAGCATCAACATATATTATCTGTGCAAGTAGACGTATTTCATTATCATCTTCCTGCCCTTGTCCCATGTCTCTTGGGGTCGGCGCAACACATTTTCTTCTTCAATACCGTCCTGTCCCCCGTCATGCCATCACTGACTCCCTTTTCTTTCATATCTCTCCTCACACAGTCCATCCATCTTTTCTTTGGCCGTCCCCTGCCTCTCCAACCATCCATATTTATATTCATAACTCTTTTAGTAACATACGTTTCATCCCTCCTCATCACATGACCATACCAAGACAAACGGTTTCCGCTAAAATTTTATGTCACTGGCGCCACTTTCAAACTGACCCTAATATAATTATGTTTCACTTTATCCATTCTTGTCACTCCATACATCCATCTCAACATTCTCATCTCTGCTACATGCAATCACTTTTCATCCATCTTTTTCATGGATTTGATCATATTTAATGGATTGAATAACTTCGCTGCCAATATGTTTCTGTTGAAGTGTCTAACTATTGCTAAAAAGTTATCTCGAAGATTCTCATTAGAGTCATGATTACGGCAACCCAAAAAAAAATTGGTACTGTGTTGTCTATCAAAAACATCCAGTAATTTATGGAAAATCCCATGCAGTACCCCCAACTTCCAGACTCCCCTAAACAAACACATACAACTAGCGCATATCTACCGCCCACCTTAGTTCACCAAAATTGTAAGCAAGCTACACAAAAGGTGCAGCACATCCAGTAGCAGGCCAGCCGTCGTTATCTACGTAGCCGGGCGAACTGTGCGTAATCTTTGTCTCTCGAGAATACCGACCACATTGTGCTAATGCCCACCCGGCTTTGGTACTGACCTGAAACGCTAGATAAGCTTAAACTTTGTACCTTCGCTGTCAATTGTGGAACTATTGAATTTTTAAGTGGAGTTGGTAAGATGAATTGGAGTTTGTAGTGAATTTATAAGGTTGATGTTAGGGTTAAGTTTTAGTATTGAAAATACGTGTTTTCTTCTATTACATGTTAAGAACAGTGATTATCGAATGCAGGTGTTCTTTTGATATAAATTTTCCTTTAATGTGTTTTTTTCTTGACTTGAAAACACATAAGAAAATTGAAGGCTAGACTGGAAAGAAAAACATGTTCCGCACAAGAATAATGTTATTCCGTACCTGTACAAAGAACAAAAAAATAATAACAGCTACTCCAACAGCAGGTACAATTCATCATTCACAAGTAAACGATTATAACGTAAACTAGAAAAGCGTGACAGCTCCGTCTGGGGCGAAGTAAACAAACGACGCTAACACTTAAACAAATGTAAACGAAATTAACAAGGGCATTAAGAAAAGAGAACTATGTCGTTAAGGTCCCTAGCAATTGTAGCCGACGTAGAACACACGGAGGAAAAGGGCGATGAATAAAACACACGTTAATAGGCGTACGTCTAACAACACAAAGCGCCCACATTAACGCCTAACGAATAAGGTGCTCTGATGGATAAGATTACGTCTCGCCTCTTCCGCCGTTTACGCTTTCGACGCGATACTTGAGAGAAAGTAATATCTGACAAAGTGGATAAAATATATTTCGGCTGCACTTAGATCCGAAGCCTGGCCAAGAAGGGCAGCGTGCCGGTTCCCACGCGACCGCCTATCTCGTGTTACACCCAAAAGAAGCCCATTTTTTTTTCTCACAGAATTAAACGAGCGATAAAATTCTTGCGACGTCGCGTCGCATGAAAATGTGCGTTACCTGCCTTGCATATTTATGCGTGCCCCAGTAATAACGTTTGTCGAGCCGCCCTAGCCCGGTTTCATTACTGCTTGTCTCACCGAGCGTTAAAGCAAACGCTACTTTATAAACAATCTGTGTCAAGTGTTTTCCGATCGCGTCGCAACTTGTTTGCATTTTTCTGTACAGAATGAGTTAAAGCTGTATCAATTAAAATAACGCCACGTAACATTGTTGGCATGCTGCTATTTGTCAACGTTGAAGCGCACCTCGTTAAGTCTTTCTTGTTGAGGTGTTCAACTCTCTCTTTCTGTTGTTTGGAGCATGAATAAGAGTGTCTCGTTCTCGCGATGGCATTTTCACCAGCTTATGCTAAGAATGTGGATACATAAGTCGTCACTAAACATTAACTCGGGCTTAAGTGTGCAATATCATTTATCTCGGCGTGGAGGGTAAATATTGTTCTTAATTTAATTCAAGTTAGTGGGAGCGCGGCGCACAAGGATGACGGCGCGCGCGACGGTGTCGACGGCGCGGTGGCGTTGCGAACCGCAAGTCGCGCTGCACATCGAATATTTCAAGGGGAAACGGCGCAGAATATACTCGCAATAGCTCGCCCCTAATCTTGAGCCAAGTCGAGTGTTGCACCTGCAGCCAAATTCGTTCCAATTAGGAGGAGTTAGAGTGCGCGTTGCTGACTGAACAGCAAATGATGCGGTCCCCACTTAACGCCGCCCGGGGCGACACTTACGTGTCGTCTGCACGTAAATAAATTCAGTTACCGCTTGCAGTGAGTGCGCGTCATTAAACTTTCTTGTCCGTAACTCTAGCCCGACGTGTGACGTTTGTTAATTATCAGGACTTAACAACATGTTGATCGAATTGCGTTCCGAGAATGTTCGCTTATTAACTCTAGTTCAGCACATGATACGGAGAACGTTTCATTATTAACTTGGCTGTAGAATACTAATGGTTTAGGAGTGTCTTGACTTAGCCCCACGTCTTGAAAACAAATTAAACTTGGTGCACGAAATACTAACCGGAACTAATATTTTGACTTCAATAACAGCAGGTGTACGGGTGTCATAGGTTAAACAGTAAATTGATACAATGAACTTTCACTGCGGTACGTTACCGCAATGACTTGAAAATACACAACACGTCGATAAAACTGTTTGCTTAATATAAAATTTAACGTAATCGACTTTACGTCGATGCGATCGTAGCGAGTACATAAAGTGAACATGCTCTTTCGCTACCAGTAGTGATATCCCACTAATGTGCTTTCGCCTACAATCTTTTCTTGCGATGACACGCTAAAATTTTCGTGTGGTTTAAATGAATTTGTATTCTATGCGGTATAGATTAGGGCTGGATTTAGTTTATTTGTTGGATTTGAGTTAGGATAATTCGAAAGTTAGGGTAGGTGATGTCAATCTTTATCGTAAGGGAAGTTGTAGGAAGGGGGAGGTCGAAGTCGGCTGAGGGTGCGCCGCTGCGTCGATTGTAATCACGCAAATGGCTCCATATCAAAATGTCACATTTGTATCGATGTTTGCCTGTCATTTTGCGCAGGAGTATTGAACTTTGTAAGTTAAGAGTATTGTTCTTAGAACTATGAACAGATTGTCATTAGCAAACAATGTGCGTAGACCGTAGCGCTGCTACGCTTTTGCTACGCCGATCAAGTGACTGCTACGCCGTAGCATTATTTTCCGTAAAACACGGATATAATAATGACTCCATCCAGCTTGTATGTTATATTGATTTCAATATAATGTTTCTATAGTATGTAAGACGGTAGACAGACATATTAAGTTCTTAAACCAAATCAATGTAGATTGTGTCGCTCTGCTTGATCAAAGATCAGCTCACGTTAGAACCCTCCTTTATTCATTTTCCGTTTCTTCTTTTCATATTTATCCATTTCTGTTACAAAGTAGCAATGGACTTGTAGATAAGGGCGCTACCACATTTTATGTATTCAATTACAAATGGAATGACATTTTGGATGTACAAAAGGCGTCGTTTCAAAAAGCAATTATCGTTAAACGTTTACGAAACAATAAAAAAATCACGGGGTCACGTATTAAACAGTCTTTTTGGTGAGTTTGGTTTTATTTTTCTATCGACGCAGGCTGCCGGCTAGCCACTGACTGCGATCGCCTCCATTAAAATAACTCGTTAAAATTTATCATCGGCCCGCTTAATCGCTTTAGCGCCACCATCTGGGATTTTATGATTTTTCTGCTTGCTCTGTATACTTTCGTGGTCATTTTACAACGTTTACAAAATTGCTTGCGTGAGGTGGTTAAAAGCTTTCCAACAACGCTTAACATCTCCTGTTTTGCGGGTAGTGATATTTTTGTGTCAACCACACGTGGCCCGCCGTTCGTTGTAATAATTACGATTTACATTTTCATCAAAAAAGTACTAATTGTCTTGGTTTAAATCCAATTTAATCAAATTACAGCGGATTTTGTGCTGGCGTCGGGTGCCGTGGCGCACTCAGAAGATAATTAAATAATTAAGAATGTATGAATGACGCTGTAAAGCGGTTTCCCTGATATTGTAATAATGCAGTCCTCTTGGGCGAAATCTTTTAAATTATTCTCTCACGGGTTTGCTTCGTAATTACGCGGACGTGAATGCCTACCGGCGCGTCTATTGTGCGCGCTACCACTTCAAAATGTACGTAATATTTTTACTTTGATGAATAGAATTAGACTGTATTCTATTTATATCACATTTTTTCAAACAAAACAATAAAAAAACTGGCCAAGTGCGAGTCGGACTCGCGCACGAAGTGTTCCGTACCATTATCGCAAAAAACGGCAAAAAAACACGTTTTTTGTGTGGGTGCCCCACTTAAAAAATTATTTTATTATTTGTTGTTATAGTAGCAACAGAAAAACATCATCTGAGAAAATTTCAACGGTCTAGCTATCAAGTTTCATGAGAAACAGCCTGTTGACAGACAGACAGACGGATCGTGAAGTAACAGGGTCCCGTTTTTACCCTTTGGATACGGAACCCTAAAAAATAATATTTTAATTATAAGGCATCATCCTACATTAATCCTCAGAGTCTTAATGTATATGTATACGTGCCTATAAACCACACAGTTTTAACATTCGTAAAGTAAGAACTGCACTAAAAAGTCCTGGCGCATTTCTGCTGAATGTGGAAAACGTTCGACAAAACGGTTAGTACGAGTGGAAATGAAACGTTTTACGTCTAAAATGTCAAAGGTAGCTTCTTTGGGTTTATATTTTGCGTTTATAGCGGTCAACGGCGCGTCGAGATACGAGCAAAAAGACCTGGAGCGACCGCTCGCTGCCGGGAGAAAATCTGAGGGCTTAAACAGTGCCACGTATGAAATAGTAGAGCTCGGTTACATGAAAAAGACGAGAGGCGAAATCGAGTGACAGGACCACGGCGCAGGATTTTCAGTCCGATGGTTTTTTGCAGCCGGGATTTTAGGACTGGACATTGCAGCCGCAGAGGCGATGCGAATTTATCGTGCTCGCTTCCCAAGCGGACGTGCGCTCCATGATTAGTTGGGCTCGACGCGTCTCGGTGATTTTTTTTAGGGTTCCGTACCCAAAGGGTAAAAACGGGACCCTTTTACTGAGACTCCACGGTCCGTCTGTCTGTCTGTCTGTCACCAGGCTGTATCTCATGAACCGTGATAGCTAGAGAGTTGAAATTTTCACAAAAGATGTATTTCTGTTGCCGCTATAACAACAAATACTAAAAACAGAATAAAATAAATATTTAAATAGGGCTCCCGTACAACAAACGTGATTTTTATGCCGTTTTTGCGATAATGGTACAGAACCCTTCGTGCGCGAGTCCGATTCGCACTTGGCCAGTTTTTACATTTGCAAAGTCACCGGTCCAAACCGCCCCGCGAAATTAGAACACAACCCCGCATTAAACATGTCTCCTTTGATTCAAATTGTATTAAAATGTTGTGTTTTCAATTTCAGATTGACCCCAAAGTGGCCTTCCCCAGGAGAGCACACCCAAAGGTAAGCTTTTGATAACATTTCATCACGTTGTGGTCAGACGTAAATTGAAAATTAAACCTTTATAATAAACTCATTCCGACATTATATTGCCACAAAACGGCGAGATAGCGTTGCAAAGTTACGACATATTGTGACTGTAAAGCAAGCAGTTGAACGCGGCTTGTTTAGTTTCGAACATTTACTCAAAATATTATTTTAGGCTGTACATAATTCCGGCTGGCTATTAAGATGTTGGTTCTCGGTGCATAAATAACGAAGGGCTAATAATTTAGTATGCGGCCGGTGATGCCGGCGCCGTCCGTAACCTAGATGCTCCTGTGATTGAATCGCATAACAGTCTATTTAGTCCATTTCCTTTTTCCCCCGTTCGTAAGCACGTTTATTTAATATTCTGTACAAATAGGGTTATAGATGGATGAGGAGATAAACGTAGATATTATAATCAATATTATTTATATTTTGTAAAACAGTTTTCTGAAATATCTTAAAAAAGCAGTTTTCTAATGTTTTACACACAAAATTAAAACTATTTACTATAGATAGTATAATACTAATCAATCAATTTATCTAATCGTGGGGTATTGGACTAATTGACTGTAATAGTAGTACGTAATAGTAGTACTTATACGTGTATACTTAAATATATAAAATTAAGTGTTTTATGGTATTTTAAGAGGTGTGGATTTTGTGATTCTTAAATAAACAACAGTTTCTAAGAGCTTAACTTTTATTTCGATATAGATTGACATAACAGAAAAAAATTGTAAACAGATAAGACCTTGAAAGTGAGGTTTGCTGTAAGGGAACCCAATTATAGCTTAAGCTCGCCTTTATACATAAGCTGTCCTATTGTATCTGTGTCTTTATGTTTTTGTGTACAATAAATAATAAGAATAAGGAACCCAACACAAATCCCTGGTCAAAACAAAATCAGGGCTCCCAATCACTAAAATTAAAAGTCCCACTTCTATCCGGAAATTGGAACTGCGACTGATAAATGGCTATTAGGGTGGTCCCCTATCATTTAAGGGCCTTACACCGCATTAGTGCCGTATAGCGGGTACTTTCTAAAGCATACTCCTTAGTAACGGCTAGGTTTGAAAAATAATAATTTGTGATTCATGTACATTATTTGTTAAACAGGTTTTTTTCGTGTAATTAATAGTTTTGCTTGAAAAAAATAATTAACAACACGATATTTTTCGCTATTTTTGGATACCTACTCCTCCAAAACGACTTGGATGTTTAAAAATATTTTTACACAGAAAGAAATATGGCTAAAATTTCTACATAACTGAAATAGCATATGTAAATCAAAGAATATTTTGCAAACAAATCTCCACGTCCAAAAGGAGGTTCAATATTGATATTCTGGCTCCAAGCGAGCGCACGGACAGTACTGCCTGATCATTGGGGAATATATGCGCCTTAAGGACCAAACATCAGCAAAGTATATCTGCAAAACCGTACCCCTTTGCCTACCCAAAACGTAGTCGCGTTAGACGAAACATTTATTATTAGGTACTAACATTTAGGTACATATAATTTTTATATTCTCATAGTTGTAAAAACTCAAAGGTTTCTTTTAAAACCCTGCATAATGCAGACATTTTTGAATTCAGCAACGATACTATAATGGCTTCGTCTGCAGAGGGGTTCGGCACATATTTACTAGGGTAATAAAAACAATAGAATTCAGAAGTAGCTCGCATGAAAAAAAACGTGGAGGAGGCAAAAGAACTTGTGCAAAGGTACTGCGAGGGTTGCTTATTGTAAGGAGATGTTCATCAAAGGCCCTAGGGTGTTCAAGTCAGTGTTATGTTTTTTTTAAGAGGTACTTTTCATTTAGCAAGTTTTAGTAGGTGTTTTCTGCCATGAAGCATCTAAGGGCGTCTGGCGGTTGAATTTATTTTGGATTAGTAAAAAGTAATTACAAACTGTGTAAACACTTGATTTTACAAAACATTTTAGAACATTTTTCCAAAACATTACAGACAAATTAATACTTGATTAAAGGACGAGTTGAAATACGAGCAGATCGTTTGTAGTCTGTATTTTCTGGTAGCTACAACTTGGGAGTATTGAAGTCTAGAGTGAATAGGTTACTTCCAGGCAAGAGTGCCTCACCGTTGGCCACATTATTGCTTACCATCATGTGAGATCATGGTCAAACGCGGGAATATCAATAATAATTAAAAAAAATACATCGCAATACCCGTACATTTAAGGCGCAGATACCCCCGGGTAGCAGATTTTAAAACGAGAAACACGTCTAACGGTTGGTCGTATTTTTTTGAAAAATATTTGTTACATTAGAGCATTTTTTTATAATTCGATCTAAGAAAATTTTGAGTATTTTTGTATAACATGGTGTAATTAATTTGTAAAGTTATGTCTAAAACGGACAAAACCGCTGGGCGTATTTTAATCTATAAATAAATTATATAATATTGACACCATCTCAAAGACAATTTAATTATCTACATTTTGATCTGAGGCTTTTTTTTAAAGTCATAGATCAATAAGAAAAGTACAAAAATCTACAAAATTTTAGGTCGCGCGGGTGAGAAACGAGTGCGCGTTTTGTTCCTTCAATATCGTTGGCGTTAGTCGTCGTCTTGAGGAATGCTCGCATACGCATTAAAAGCGAAATCTTTTAAAAAACACCTTTAATTTCTCTACATTTTAACATATTGCAAAAGCGATGCGAATACGAGAGAATTGTATTGAAAATGTTTTTGCAACAGTTCATTTGCACTCAAAATAACAAAATGTCTCTGAATTTTACAGCTATTTGACAAGCTATGTGCAGTCAAAATTATTAACAATGCAATATTTTATGAAACGAATAATTAACATACAATAGGTAGTAAGGTAATTATTATTTAAACAATAATATAGAGCAATAATTATTTGAACAATAATAAAGTTAATTTGTTATTAATGCAAGAGATTGACTCGGAATTCAATAATTGCTACTGAAAATATAAAAATAAGGCTGATTTTTTATGGTGTAGTTGATTTTTAAATTTGTATGTATGAGAAGTAAAATGATTGGAATTACAGATGAAATTATTTACAGTTCATTATGCAATGTGCATCCTAGCATGCTTGCCAGTGAAAAACCAGTTTACAGTAATGAATCAATCAATTCCACTTATAGCTGGAGAACATTTCCCAAATTGCGCTGCAGCACTTGGTCTTGATGAATTTGTAGCAATTTAATTGTTTAACAATGTCAATCGTCAGATTTACTTCATTTGAATGACTTCATCCTTTGAATAAAGTAGCAATCAATTTTGATGACAGTTGTTTAACTTAATTACATACATACATACATAAACTCACGCCTTTTTCCCATGGGAGTAGGCAGAAACTACAGAACACCACCTGCTACGATCCTTACACACTTCTTTTGCTTCACATACATTCATACATCTCGTCATATACACACGCCGGTTATGGGTACTGCGCACTTGGCCTTTCTGAAGAACATCACCTATAAGGTCAACTACTACAACTTAATTCTTCTCCTGAAATGATTTTAGCAGAGTTGATAATAAATTAGTTATCATCTGAATTTTATTTCGTCAGTGTTGACCGCCGAGCGCTCTTCTAAAATAAAAATAAATGCAGCTCGCAAGTGTTTTGAATTAAAAAACCGCATTACTTATCTCCCACTTTATATCTTAGCTATTTTGTGAATTTTCGCTGAAGCCGCGAGAACCAAGATTTTTCGCTGAGCTACGAGTTTTTGTTCTGCGCATAATTTTACAAGTTTTTACTTAACACAAAATATTAAGCTCACAATAGTAAACACTAGTTTTGTAGCTCCGGCTAGTGTAAGTTATCATTGGTGGGTGCAAGCCGCATTTAATGTAAATTGGCGTCAGGCTCGCCGCCCGCCGGCCGCATCCCTACGTTTTTACATTCAAGTAGCTAATACTTGAGGTTTTATTTGACCCCGTACAGAATAGACAGTAAGCTCTTGCTTTTGTATTTGCACTGCTGAATACTGGAGTGTAGTCAATTGATAATTCCCACCCGCAATAAACGGACGCGAGAGAGTTTCGTGAGGTGAAAATGAGAACGTCGACGGTGTTGTTTTGTATTAACATTTATAAAACTTGAGGTTGTCGGGGCGTCTTGCAACAAGTGAATTTCCTTTAGAGATGCTAAAGATAAGTGAGTGTGGCGCGTCTAGCTTGTTTTAGGAGGGAAACTAAATGAAAAAATCGAGCTCAAATTCAAAAATCCGCGGATAGAGTCGGCACGCTACCTCCTTCTTTTTATATGGACATTAAACGTGATGGATGGTTTTAAAACATCACGTTATATTACTCTATCCGGGCAGCCAGAGCGGTGTTGCGTGGCCGGTCAAAGGGGATGCCGGCTATGCGAATTACATGAATACATTAAGGGAGCACTGCCTCGTACATGTTACAATGTAATGCTCACGAATAAATTTAGACCATGTTCCTTCATCATACCACCGAACGGCTACTATGTAGATATGTGAATTATGAATATAGATTCCGCTTATATCTCGCTATCGATTGCTCACGAAGCACCTTAGTCGCACGATGTAGCGGTTTGAGATAAAACAAAATAGAAAAGTTCCAGCACAACAAACTGTTTGCTGACAACAACCATTTTCGGAAAAACCAACATAATATTTTTTGTTCGCCTAATTAATTGCTATGATAAACGACGCACAAAATCGGATGATTTTGTCAGTGCCTTGTGGGGGCGAAATTCAAATTTCTGATTATCGCTTGCCGCCGCTTCTGCTTTCCCTTCTTACGCAAACAATGGAAAAAAGGGGACACCGCTTCCAAGGCGCAAGCTAAGAACAAAACAAACGAATTTTTAATATCGTCTTTATCGATAATTGAGACTCCCTGGAAAACCTCTTATTTTGAAAAGTTTTAGAGACTGCAAAAGAGGAATGGTAAAAGCAAAATGGAATTGGAAGAAAAAACTTTTTTCATCTTCTTTGTTTGACATTGACAGTCACTAAACTTTGTATTTTCACAGTGGATCTATTTAATTTAGAATTGATTCAGCGGTATTTAATTGTCCAGTCAGCATCTGGCAGATGACTGCGGCAGATATTAAAATTTTATATATTTTTTAATCTCTTTCTTTTATACCTGTCTGTGGATTATTCTTAGAAATATTTTTATTGAGTCTTTATTATCTTTTCATGTCAAAACGAAGAAGAGCCATTGTTCTTCCATAACTGTCACAACTTTTCTGATTCATTTGTGTCCAAATATTTCTTAGAGACTGCTTACAGTTAACGTAAGGGCCTACATACGCCGTAAAACGGTAACTTTCTAAAGCATACTCCTTAGTAACGGCTAGAAATATTTATTTATTTTTGATTCATGTACATAATTTTGAACACAAGGTTTGTTACTAATAGTTTAGCTTTAAAAAATAATTAACAACACGATATTTTTTCGCAACTTTTGGAAACTCCTCCAAAACGACTTGGATTTAAAAAAATATTATTACACAGAAAAATTTATGGCTAGAATTTTTTCCTAACTAACATAGCACATGTAAATGAAATCATATATTGATATTTTGGCATCGAGCGGGCGCACGGCCAGTACTAATTTATTTATATACTATTAACACTGGGGCGTATATAGTGCCTTAATATTGGGGCGTATATAGCGCCTTAACATGGCCATATGGTTATAATACGCTGCCATAAGGCAAGGCATAACACAAAATGCAATAACATATTAATCTCGGATGCAGATGAATAGAATATCAACTGGAACGGAAATCACGCACAGCCGCGAGCAACATTACCTATCTATTATCTGGTAGTACATACTGCAAGTTTCTTGCGAGTAAATACCGGTCGTAGTGGGAGAGGGGATGCAGGGGAACAAAGGCTAATATGTCATCGCGGGCAACTTAATTGACGCGGTTTCCGCAACGACGCGGCGGAACGCAGACGTCAGCGTTTCCTCCGCTTACATATTTATATGGAGCGGCTGCACTGGCTCTCCAACGCTCTACCATAACATAATACATAATAATATACGCTTTTAACTCTAACAGATGTGTAGCTTTATGCTCTCTTAGTCCAATGGAACAATTTTCGGTATATATAGCCTTAATTTAGATAATCACTGACCTGTCAAAAACAGAGGAGCTCGTGGCTAAATAATAACAGCCGCACGGGTCGATCTTCAAGGTCGGTCGTGGATGGGTGACCATTTCAACATAGCGAGTTGCCTCCGTGCCTCGGAAAGCACGTTATGCCGTTGGTCCCGGCTGTCAGTTGAAGATCTTTGACAGTCGTTACGGGTAGTTAGAAGCTTGAGATCTGACACCATTCTTGCCAAGGGGTATCGTGTTACCCAGTTACTGGGTTGTGGAGGTCAGATAGGCAGTCGCTCCATGTAAAACACTGGTACTCAGCTGAATCCGGTAAGACTGGAAGCCGACCCCAACAATAATTGGGAAAAGGCTAGGCAGATGACTGGCCTGTCAAAAACAATCTCAGAAATAAAAACGTCACTCAGAATCGTACACATCAACATTTCCATGAATATGATACCCAAAGACAAAAGGATGAATGAATGATCAAAGGTTCACCTTTTCCCGCAAACATAAACTCCAAAAATAACTTAGTTACCGAAACAAGTGCCTACATTTGAATTGCTCACAGTAACCCTATGATCGATAGGTAATTCGATTCACAGAGCTGCGATTATATTTGGTTAACACGAGTCCCATCGTTTGCTCAAAGTTTATCACAGGTGATTTCAATTAAAAAGCTTTAATCGACCCCAAAACGGTCGCCGAAATCGGCGGCATTTGTAATCACCGCGGCGTGAGTTTATACTCTTTAATGGACTTTGCAGAAGTAGTTTCAACTCTACTTACGGCTAAGATATTTGAGGAAAAACTACCCGCCACCTACCGCAGTAAGTGGTGAAGTTGCCGAACTATGGCAGCCGTGGAGGGTATGGGCGCTGGCGGGCGCGCCGGCAAGGCCCACTTGGCGCGATTTAACGTGTTTCATTAAAACGTTTTGTCGGTGTAATCGCAAGTAATTTAACTGAAGAGAGCCGAGCTTCCGACTTTGTAAGTATTTTGTGTTTTCTTTTTTAATTACTTCGTTTTAACTTTGTTGTCGGGCTTTTAAAAGCTGACTGACAGCCAAATAACGGAGTTCTTTATAACTATTTAGGGAGGATTTAATGAAATTGTAAACTTTTTATGCGATAACGCTTCATTAAATTGGTTATTTGATGTGATATTAACATGTCGGATGATGTTCTTTTTACCGGCTTCCAAAAAAGGCAGAGGTTATATGTTCGACTGTATATATCTCAATTTTTATGTTCACCAATTTCTTCATCAATTGTGGAAAGATTTTGAAAATTCTTTTTGTGTTTGAAAGGGTATAATACTCCCGAGGTGGTCCCATTGTCACCAAAACAGAATCTAATGATGGGATGGGATTTTGGTGTAATCACCAACAATGCAATCATTTGCGCTCAGAAAGTATCATTTGGTGAATTGGAACTGATGAAGAAGACCACAAATGGCCACTGGAACTTCTTAATGATAAGAATGCCACGGGTATAAAATATCTCGACCAACTATGATGAAGCAAATACTTACAAATAAATGGTACTAAAAAAAACCATAACGAAAATAAAAATACAAAAAAAAATTAAAGGTGAAAATGGCACCATCGAACTGATCTGATGATGAAACCGAAAGGTAGGCACTGGAACGCGGAAATAAAGCAATGTAATTAATGTATATGGCTTATTGGAATCGTCACTATGACTATAAATGATTTTCATGGTAATTTGATTTACCATAAATATAAACAGAAAAATAAAAAAAACTTTTCAACAAATAAATTAAACCGACTTCCAAAACAAAACACTACAAAGCGAAAAATAACTTTCTTTTCCGAAGTCGGTGTCGAAAAGTAAAAACAATAGGTACAAAAATTGTTTTGGTGAGCGGAATAATTGTAACTGACGGTGACTTGTTTACTTCAATCTTTGAACCAGTGTCGAACCAAAATATTGTTGTATTTTTGATATACCCTCAAAATTTAATTAATTACCTATATTGACCTACCTCTGTATTAACTTCCAAAAATAATTAATCTACCTACTGTTATTTTTAATATTCACATGTAAGTGAATTATTTTATTGAATACTAGCTGTTCCCCGCGGCTTCGCTCCCGTGGGCCACCCCACAGAACCTGTTTTCGGGATTAAAAAATAGCCTATGTCACTCAGTAATAATGTAGCTTTCTATTGGTGAAAGAATTTTTAAAATCGGTCGATTAGTTTCGGAGCCTATTCGGTACAAACAAACAAAAAAATCTTTCCTCTTTATAATATTGATAAAGAAAGATTTCTCAAACCTCAAAATTATGCAAACAAGATAGCCAAATGGTACACACATGCCCAAAAACTAACTTCCCAACTGACCCCCTGTTTAACGCGTAATAATTTACAAATTCTATCAAGATATCCACGTTAAATACAACATCGCCGTGAATGATGGAGAGCGGGGTGCAGCTCTAGAGTGCGGTCGTAGGACTTATGCGCCGCTGGACGCTAGTTATGAGTCCGTCCCCTCCATAAGTCACTCGTTACATCTGTTCCATCACTCCCCGGCTCTCCCCTTCATTATTTAGCTTAATATACAGAATTAATTTTAAATTTTCACAACGAATTTTAAACATAATAGTAATGTGTGGTCCAGTTTTCCCCGGAGGATGGGTAGTTTTGAGGAGGATGTTAAAAGAAGGGTTAATAATTTATTTGAATCATAAGAGTTGCCGCAAGATTTGTAGGTCAAATTACCTCCAGTAGACGTCCATATTCATCTTATTAATTTTATAAGATGTCAATAAACAACTCTTGGCTTGTTACAGATAAAAATGAAAGAAATAAAACGTCAAAAAAAAAACAAAGTATGACTCCTTTCTGAGAAAATTCTAGTGAGAGGCAATCTTCGTGTTTTTAATACGTTTAATAGTATTTACTACTCTCAGTACAAGTTGGTATATAATTATTTTTTAAAGTACACTGAATCCCGGGCAAGCATGATGTTATGAGCTCCCGTCCGTTCATAAGTCAGTCGTTACAATGTTATATTGCTCCCCAGCCCACTCACTCGGCTACAGGAAAACAATCCCCCTGAAAAATAATTAAAAGACGTGAATTTATTGAAAGCGGCGATAAAAAAATATAACTAAATATTTTATATTTAAATATGAATTGAAAAACACAAAACCTAGTAGTGATTTGAAAAATTAATTTCACATAACTAAATATTATTATATTACATTACTGCCACTGCGGCTCCAACCACATAGAATTAGTTACTTCCCCAAACAAACTTCTAAATTAGAGCCTGTATTGTTTTTTTTTTTATATATGCTCCACCTTGACTACTATCTCACCTGATGGTAAGTGATGATGTGGTCGACGGTGAAGCACGCTTGCCTAGAAGTAACATATTCACTCCTGACTTAAAAACTACGTAAATTGTAGCTATCAGGAAACAGACACCGGCAGGGAATGCCACTCCTTAGCTGTACGCATAATAAAAGTATTCTCAAAACGCTCAGTGCGTATGGGTGGGCTACCATGTACCGATGGCGCATCGTCGTATGTCTGGGTAGTCCGATGATGGAAAGGGCTAAGTGGAATTAAATCATGCAATTCCATCGCACACTCCCCGAAATGTAACCGATAAAAAGCCGACAAGCTGGCAATTCGGCGATGATGTTCAAAGCCCTGGAGCTTTAACTCAACCAGTGCCTCATCGCCGATGAGCCTCTTGGCCTGCTTTTCGATCGACTCTAGTGCATCAAGCTGGTATTTGGCAGATCCGTCCCAGAGATGAGAACAGTACTCCAAGCTAGTTTACTGTAACGATTTATCAAAATACCCAAAAACCAAAAAAGTAACAAACTTACAACCATAATACCCACAAAGTTTCAAATTTATAATATTAGTAGGAAATTAAAAATTTACCGGTTTTTTGCAACTTTATAATGCATTAAACTCTGCTACTACAATGTTATATGTTGAAAAATTTCATTATAACCATAATTTTAAAATCATGTGCTGCTCGGTACAGCTGGTCAAAGTTACAAGTAAGTGTTGCGTCATCGTTGAGTCATTTTTTAAACGCAACGTATTTTTGTAAAAATACCCTCGCGTTTAACGTTTTAGGGTGAGAAGGATTTTTGTTATTGACCTTGTTTCAGTTACCTAATGCAGAATAAATCAATGCCATGTAGTTTTAAATGGGTAAATGGGTAGCTTAGAAATTCTTTTATTTATAGACTTTTTAAGCACCTAACTTTCAGTTAAAGCCAAAGTAACCAAGGTAAGCTCCACCTAACCCCTCTAACACAAAAATTCACTGAATAATTCAGTACGAAATCCTTTTTTAAAACCTCAAACTAAAGCGGTTTAGGCACTCAATTTATTTTCAACGTTTATAAATAAACTAGCAAAATACGCGACTGTTTACCGTTATCCGTGGTATTCGTAAAGAAAGCAAAATGTATCACGCCAACTTTGGGCATGGCGTGACGGACAAACCCGCGGTCTGCTGTTGTAAGTTTTACTACCATTTACACCTGACGTAGACACGAGAACATATGGAGCAGCAAACCAGATCGTTTGTCAAGATGTGTATGAATTATAACATTGGAAACGTGAGCCTTGAAGGGTACAAAAATAGGGGGTGGTTTCAGAATCAGTGTTGAGATTTGCACGTGCAAATAACAAAAACCCCAGTGTGTGTAAATTTTCACGGATATGAAAAGTAAAACCAGTTGCCTAATTTTGTTTTCAAATTCAGCTAAGTAGGTAGTTATTAGCTTTTTCATTAAAATTGGTGATATTTGAAGAGGTATTCTTAAGGTTCCTCTAGACAACGGCACGAACTATTTTGCGCGCGGGGTTAAAATGCATGCTGTCTCATCCGAAAACACACGCGAAAGAGATTGATGCTGTGATGAGCAGTAAGAAGCTAGTTCGCGTACGACTTAGCACTTTTGCAAATTTGTAGCGAAATGGGTGATGATTTAGGACGAAAACGAGCGCGCGAAACTTTATGAACAGACCTTTGGGAGTCTAGATATCATGAAAAAACGACTAAATGTATATTTTCATAATAAAATTATTTGCATTGTTGAATTACTAATCTATCCTTGTATGGAGGCCGTTTTGCAATTTTCCTTCTTCTTATGGTATTTATTTCCACTCAAAGATGCGTTAAAATTAGTGTTGATTTATGGAACTTTCGACGCTCATAACTTTCAAATATATTATTTTTTTACATTTTTTTTCCATACAGGACTAGATAATGATGAGACAAATTGATATCATTTTTTACTTTGAACGTACATCGTCAAACCGTGAAGTTATCTCTAGACTACGTTTGTATGGAAGAATTATCGACTAGTGTAACCTTAATAACATACACTCTCTAGATGTGCATTCTAATAGGCCTATAACAATCCACTTATGGGTGTGTAATTTCCACCCCCCATTTTGTTTATACAAGGTGTAAAAATATTAACTTTAGGAATTTCGTGAGGATACTCAGTATTGATAAAAAAAACGATTACTTGACATTAAAATATATTTTAATACTTCACAAAAATAACCTACCTACCTATGAAAACTACGGCTGACTGTCGTCGTATGGTGCGCAAATTCAATCATTACGCGTAATACAAATAATTGCATATCTTTGGAACGATAGCTTTTTTTATTTTTTTTGTTCGTGGTTATATTTTAAATATTGTATTACACAACTCCTTAAAATTATTAGAGGTAATTTATTAACACCTTATATTTTCTGTATCTATACCTAATGCAAATGTTTGCATTTTCACTTTTCTAAATCTCATAACTGAAAATAATATGAAAATTCTACAAGCATAGTCTATGCTCATAGTAAAATATCACCGAAACCGTGGAACGTAAGAATCCGGTCATCTAAAGGCAAACTTTCACCTACAACTGGGTAGAGCATACTTCGTAAAGAAATTGCATTTAATCATGTTCAGACCTCATAAGTTCCCTCCTACTTCGTATATTTTATGAATTTTCAAACATACTTCTCGTCAACAATTACTTTAATAATAAAAAAGTTCTTATTAGGCTTTTACGACAAATACTTTTGTTAAATTAAAAAGTTTCAATGAAAGTACTCGCTCTTGATCGGTTCATTGTTGCTGAATTGTTTCTTGTGTGTGTGTGCGAGTAATTTTCATCACAACTTTCAACTTAAGGTGATGTGTTGCTTACAAAATGAGAAATTACATCTGAATTATAACTCGACTGTGAAATTAAAGTTATTTAATTTTACTGTGTTTGAAATTGTCAAAGTAGGGTACAAATTTTCAGACGATTTTATTTTACCTACTTTATAAACTATTTCGAAAACATGTTTACTAGATGATGACTAATTAATTCAAAATACAGCTCAACTATTATTTTATTTGTGAAAGTAATGTTTTATTTCGATAGAGGGACGAGTCCTCTTAAGTAAAACTTTTCAATTGTACTAGTATTGCGATCCATGAAGCGTAGATTCTCAATAGTTTTTATGACCTAAGGCCGGTGGACAGCGACTATTTCTTTGAACGAGATCTCGTTGAAACTTTTAATTAACTGAGTAAGTACTGCAGATTTGCTACACAAATTATTTTTCATTAGTTGTTCCTCTACCTCAATTTTTTAGCGTTCCGTGGGTAGTTTCAAACTGATTGCCTACTTTTATTTGCTTTGCTAAAAATGCAAAAAACGTTTTAGGATTATTTCCCAAAAAGGAATCACAGAAGTACTATCTTTTTTTCGTAGTACGTTTTCTAAATACTATTAAATTAATCGATTTTTAAAGGTTTTTTTTTTACCAATATTTAAAATTGACATCATAGTGAAATAAAGGAGCTATTACTTACTTACGAAACACATCGTGACTAACTTTGTAAATTTTCATATAACGTAATTTTTACTTAATTCTACAAACTTTTATATCACGCTTTTATCAACAAAATCCTGTTACACATCATCCCAGTTTTACACAGCGGCGATGTGACGGGAAATGTGTAATCACCACCGCCTAAATAATAGCAATATTAATTAATAACTTGAAAGTCAACACGCTTCACCCTGTCATTAGTTTGAACAGAGACGCACGAGTATATCAATCATTAGTTGCGTTATCGCGGAGCCACACGACGTGCCTTCGCCAAACTTCGGCATCTCATGTTTGTGTTATTTGTTGAATATTTCAGAGACGGGCTAATTTCATTAATTTAAACGTATGTACCAGCATCTCCCCAGCGCCCACACGACTACCGGCTACCTTCCCAACCGGTGTTATTTCGAACCTGATAAAAAATTACACACCTTTGTTTTTAGTCCGAATTTAACGCTGTAAACTGGATTTTGAAAAGGCCGGGGATCAGTGCGGCTTTGCGCATGCCCACCACCGTTACTTTTCAACCCGAAATTCCTAACCGCGAATTTAATATTTAATCTCACCCTTGTCTAGAACATTTACCGGGCGAGTGTGTCCCGAAATACTTTTCCCTATCTGCGGAGAGGCGTACATTGGTTAGGTACAGTTTTTTAATCGCTCGGCCACCACTTGACGTGCGGTCGTGATGGATGGCGGCCGGTACCCGGGTCACGTTTTGTCATTTTATTAATACTTAAATTGGTCACCCGTGACGTGCGAAACGTGAAGAGGACAAAGCTTAATACTACACTTTAATATTTTTGTTGCAGCTCGTTCGACCCATGTATGAAATTGGAAACTTGGGTCCGCTGTAATAAAAATTAATTCACACTATTAGTCAAACACGGTTTGTTTTATTTTGCCGGCACCCCGAGTAAAGCGCGTATTTTTCAACTTAAATTCTGGTACAATATGTTCGGGGCGCGGTCACGAAGGGGAGCTGTTGAATGTAAACATATCATATATTTTAAGTGTAGGTAGGTGAGGAATAACTCCATAATACAGGGTCGCTTCATTTACAAGCCCCCAGCATCGTGTCCGGTCGACATAGCTACACGACTAGCTACGTCTCGAAACATATTAGTGAAGTAAGTTAGCAAGCGCAGTCCGCCCTGGGTTAATGGGGTGTCATAGCACATGATGGGTCGTCCGCCTTACGAGTTACTAGCTCATCAGGAGCACCGACGAACGAGACCGACATCCTTTTATTGACACTAGTTTCACACTGAAATATGGACTGAGGTAACAAGAAAATAGTGGCAGCTTTTAAGGCAGTAATATACCTACCGATATTTTCTTCTTAATGCGATCTTATCGCCTGAAACAGGTATATAAATGACCTCCGTAAAAGAAAGAATAGTGGTTCAAATACTAGAATAATGTAGGAGTAAGTGATACTGAAATATTCATTTATTCATTCTCATTTTCCTGCTGTTCTCTATGATGGAGGTGGAAAAATTATTCGCTGCTTATTCCAAATGTAGCTCCTTTTACATATCTAGGCGCAATGGAAGTAGCTAATGTATTACTGGCTTCCGATTAAATTAGAGATATTATCAAAAATGTTACCTAGGAGCATTTTTCCCATTAAGGAAATTCTTAGGTGGTAATTCAAGACCGAGATAAGTGAAGTGTTTTTTTTTGGTAGGATAGTGAAGATCTGCAACGTTTT
Source organism: Orthosia gothica (assembly GCA_949775005.1). Taxonomy (NCBI): domain Eukaryota; kingdom Metazoa; phylum Arthropoda; class Insecta; order Lepidoptera; family Noctuidae; genus Orthosia; species Orthosia gothica. The sequence continues at coordinate 4,729,808 of OX459049.1, forward strand.
TTTTTTAGTAAATTTACAAAAAAAAGTTCTTAACAGGATATTTAAGAGACTCCAAAATTTCCAAAAAAAAGTTCTCATCAGAATATTTAAGACTTTACTTAAAATAATTTTGTCGACACCCATAAAATAACATTTCAGACATGTGAGTAATATTGCAGCAAACTTTCCAAAAATTCTTTACAGCCCGCCCCTCCAAAAAGTTTGAAGCAAGACGTATAAAACTCTTTTAATAACAAAACATTTTACAAAGACCTCGTCCGATATAACGCGAGAGTACAGGACTAATGACACGTCATCGCACGAGCCCGCCCACACGCTCCGACGATCTCCGAACACTTCTACGGTAATAAGTTTATCGACCATCGAGACTAGAGCTCATTTCATCTTTTTAACCGCTCGGGTAGGTAGCATTAATGCTTCAAACTATCCTAGTTTATTAGACTTGAACTTTGTTTTTAAGGATTGTTTGATGTTCTCTTTTTTTTGGGCATCATTAGATGTTGTTTGCATTTCTCCTGGAGTATTTTATGAAAGGCAATAAGTGTTTGGCTTTCATTGTCATCATTTGTATGATTAATATTAATAAACACATTTCAATTTATTTATAACTGTGTACCAGCTATCATCTTGATAATAAACAGTTTCTATTTCTATATTATATTCTTAACTTCTTACATGACTTGATACATAAAAAATTAGTCAATCTTTCATTATTTTTCTTCGGGGTTCACCTAAGTTCCAACCTTAATTACGGCACTAAACCGAGGTGCTCTGGTTTCAAATTTTCCTGACCGTTAAAACTTGAAATCGGTGCACACTTAAGGAAAACCTGATCAGTTGAAATAAAAAGTGCCCTGCTCTTCGACACGAGACCTTTAAAAACTTTGTAATGATTGAGTAAGCAAGAAACTTTTTCATCAGCTACATTATTTCTGATTATACCTGTTATTTCTTCCAATAAAGTGTCTCAGTAATCTATATTGCTTTAAGCAGTTGTTATGACCTGGCAGGGGTCATGACTTTCCTTCGCAGAGGGCGTGAAACTTGTCTAACACATTTTGTCAAGCTTATCTATTATGTATCTCCCTAACAGACCGCGAAACAGTTTTCTCTAAATGGGCACCATTACCACTACTCCTTGAGTAAGACCAGCCCTTCCACGCACCTCAATGAATTCACCACATCAGCGAGTTTCAAAAACTCTACAAAGCTTTACCTTCGTATCGAATGGAAATGAGAATTGCATCGCAAAGCTTGCCAACAAGATAATACAATCTGTACCTCATCTTCCGTACAATATAAAACTCTCAACCTGCAAAGTAAATGCACCTTCAAAAAGCAAAGAGTAGCAATCTAGCGGGGAATAATTTTTCCGTGCGATTGCGATGCGATGTTTTGGCGCATCGTTCGACAAATAGCCGCGCAGCGTCGCAGTCCGCAGGGCGGTCGCTGACGCTGCAATATCTGCCGCCGGCGCTCGCTCGCGCAGCACGCTCACAGGCGCACCAGCTCACTGGCACCGGCAACTTGAAAAAAATGCCGAGATTGGCGAGGAGAGCTCCGCAGCCTTGGGGTGTCGGCCGCCAATTCGCCACGTTGCAACACGGAGATTGTACCGTCAGTTTTGTTTGCCTCTTACCGTCTTATTTCCAGCACAGAAATTGTATGAAACTGCAACTGACTTAAAATTGTTATTCTGTGACTTCCCAAATTTTCTCACGAAAAACAAAGTTCCTCCCTCGAGAACTGCAATTACAAGCGAAATAAAAACGTGGTACAAGAAAAATAAAAAAGTGGCACCGACAATTCACGTCTCGGATTTTTCAGCCGCAAACGATAGTTAACGCTATCTAGTTAGTAGTTAAATAGCTCATTCTCATTCTTGGAAACGTTCTCTAACGTAATAAACGACAAGAGTAGGAAGCTTCGCGTGAAAGTTGAGAGCGTATGCTATCTCATGCAAATTACGGCAGATTTATCATAAGACGTCTCCGTAATTGCGACGTGAGGAGATATGGCGGGAGCGCTTAAAGCCACTCTCCAGAAAAAAGGCAATTAAAGGGATAAACTGGAGCAGTTAGGTCGGGCGTCACGCTTGCGATATCTCTGGAGAGGTGGCGGCGTGGTGGCGGCGTGGCGGCGGCGTGCCGCGTGCGTGCCCGCGCGCCTCCCGCCTTCAGACCCCACCGAACATGTAAAGGGCGTGGAGCAATATCATAGACTACAGACTGGAGACGGGGGTGGAACATCCGCCACTGACGCTATTGCACTTGAAGCTTTACAAAGCTAAAAGCAATACAGTTATTTGATTTAAGTCGGGTGTGTACCACCGCCTTGCGCTGGATTGTGTTTGTTCTGGTTTGGCAGATGTCAAAGTTGTATGTTTTGAAACAGAGCCTCACTGTTGTTTGCGATGTTTGTTTCCAGATAGATGGTATTACTTACCTATATGTGTTGTTGTCATGTGTGCATTATCCTACATACACACATACAGTAGCTAACCGCAACATATCAGTTGTGCACATGCATCGAGTAGCACTAATGACATTCATTACTAACGGATTAGCTAAAACAACTAATCTGTTTACTGTATCATTACAGGACTGTCGTTGTTTGAAACTGTAGATACGACTTCGAAAGCAACTAATTACGTGGAGCTTGACTAAAAGCCATCGAGAGTCCAGAACAGATAGTCGAAACGGAGTCCATCAAAATAATGAGTTGGTGTATGAGGGCGATATGTGACATTCGCTACGGTAATTAATGCAAATCAATGGTGGGACGTGCGATTGATTCGGGCCTAGCGGAGAGCTGATCAATTACGTTAATGAGCTGCTGAATCCATATCGCTGACGTTTCAATATTATGCTAATGCTTATGGTTATTTGCTGAGTAATACCAGCGGGCATTCACTAGATATGCACCTTTAAGTTTCTGCGCAATTTGTCGATTATTTTGTATCCGATCGGCTGTGATATTTTAAGGGGTTGTGGTAATGAGTGTCGAGTGTTTATGCAGTTTAGTTTTCTTTGTATCATAGCCTCATAGGTATGTTGGCTTGGGGTGAGGTGGGGTCTATGTTTGCTTTCTTTTGAACGATGATACGTAGGTATAACCGTATACAATATTATTTTGACCACAATAGATCCCAATGGGTCGAAGTGTCCGAGTTGCTTCTCGGCCCCTCCATAAGATAAGATAAGATGCAATATTATTAAAGGTAGGAAGTATGTTTACGAGGTGATTTTAATTTTAATTTATTTGACGTTCAAAAGGGCCGTTTATTGGCCTAGTTGAATAAATATATTTGACTTTGACTTTGATCATGAGATATTTTTACCCTGCATTTAGAATTCAACATTACAGCACCCAGAAAAATATAATCTGAAAAAACTGTATTAAAAAAATACAGTCACGAAAAACAATACCTGTATTTTATCCAATACAAAATCCATACACATATTGTCGCACAAAATTCAACCTTTTGTTAGTAACAAAACACAAAAGCTGAACCTATTATCAACACCACTAGCCAAAGCCGTATTCCATATCGTAAGCCGATCAATGGCTAATGATCCCTAGGTGTATCGGAACTGTTCCAATATTATGTAAATGCTATCAGCTAGTCGGCTGAAAGCCTTCCCGGCCTTCTCCGCTAACGTTACTTAACGATAACGAAAGCCTTTACTATACGGAATAGGTATACTTTCATAATTTTAATAGAACAACGTTTTAAATTGTGTGAGGGTATTCTGTTACGGTTAGCTTTTAATGGGCAGGGGATATATTATGTAGGAATATAGATATAATATACAGCGTGTGATGGACGGTAAATATAGATGGTAGAAGTATGGAACAAGAAGATATAATTTTGCAGCTACAAAATTAGGATTAGTCAAGGATGATGATGATGAAGTATGTAAGCAATAGAATAATCTATTGCAGTATGCTTGCAGTACGTAAGCAATAGAATAATATATTGCAGTATGCTTGCAGTACGTAAGCAATAGAATAAATAATATATTGCAGTATGCTTGCAGTACGTAAGCAATAGAATAATATATTGCAGTATGTAAGCAATAGAGTAATTTATTGCAGTATGCTTGCATTATGTAAGCAATAGAATAATCTATTGCAGTATGTAAGCAATAGAATAATATATTGCTTACATACTGTTTCATCACCTTAAAGTAGATTTTTCATAATAATTCTGACATGGAATATTGTGTTTGAACATTTAAAATTGAAATTTCAGCTTCATATTTGATAGCCAAATACCATCAAAGTTTTTATATACAAGACTATGATAAAGAAATAAGTTTTAATGGAAACTTGCATTGACAATCATTCCAGAAAGAAACTTTGACAATCCTAATGAAAATACAAACATTATTGTGATTGGGATTTTTCAGTTCTTGCACTTATTCTGGTACGCATACTTATATTAAATAGATATTTGGGTACGTAGATATTTGTATCGAAGGAAACCTTGAAGAGAACCGCGATGTCGTGATATCGTGAGGTGAACTCGTGCATGTATCAGTGTCTTTGATATAACCTATGAATGCTCACAATTTATTGCTGGCCACAATTTTTTAAGGAAGTATGCATAAACCTTTCGGTTTAATAGGTCTATGAAATGGGTATTGTATGATTTGCAATAGTTTTGAGGTCATACATACCTATATATGTTTAAGATAGCAACCTTAAATCTACTACTGGGATCTTTACACGTATAAATTTTGTGCCCGTTACACTTAAACGAACGTCTATATTTATTGCTATGTACGATTATCAACATATATGGCTGATGGCTGAGGCACAATGGGCCTCATCAGAAAGCTAACAGTCACCCAAAGGGCAATGGAGAGGGCTATGCTCGGAGTATCCTTGCGTGATCGAATCAGAAATGTAGAGATCCGCAAGAGAACCAGGGTTACCGACATAGCCCGAAGAATTGCCAAACTTAAGTGGCAGTGGGCAGGGCACATTGCTCGCAGAACGGATGGCCGATGGGGCAGAAAAGTTCTGGAGTGGCGACCCCGAACCGGAAGGCGATGCGTTGGAAGGCCTCCCACCAGGTGGACCGATGACCTGGTGAAGGTTGCGGGGATTCGCTGGATGCGGGATGCATGGGACCGGTCAATGTGGCGATGCTTGGGAGAGGCCTATGTCCAGCAGTGGACGTCTTTTGGCTGATATGATGATGATGATGATGTACGATTATCAACTCTCGCGCTGAGCTGAGCGTTCTTCTTCTTCTTCTTTCGTGTCGATAAACTCAAACTATTTAGATTTTGCCCGACCAGTAAGTAGCTACTCGGACAGCTCTGTCATTTGCTACGTTCAAATCCCGTAAGGTGCAGGTGGTCGGGCATGAAGGGCAGCCAAGGAGGTGGACCATATCTTGCGAAGGAGCCCCACACTGGCACTGTGTTTTGGATGGGTCTATGATACTCCATTTGGCCAGGTTGTTTCTACAGCGGCCAGATTGGCCACTGTACTGTTCGTTTCCAGGTGTGTTGGATACTGTTCGTTTCCAGGGGGCAGATGCTCTGCCGGAGTGATGAAGTGTAGCTGAGCGTTTAAATCTGATAGTGCGCTGCTCTTCAGTCACCTAGAATTAGTGAAAACTATCCTTTAAAAAATGATTTAAGATCTTAGTTCTGTAAAATACAGAACCTCGTAAAACAGAAAGCTATCAAGTTTATTTTGTCCCTCGTGTCTATCTATTTTCCTGCCTCTTGCATATCCTCCATTCCCATATCTAACCAATCCTTTAGATATCAAGTAGCGAAAAACACAATTCGAAAAATACTTACTCAAAACAAAACCCCATAACAGATAAGAGAAGCTGAATCTCACGAGAAAACATCAAAACATACCTCAACGTCTAAAACGACGATTGTGCCCACTTACAATATTCCACTTACGTGCCATAAACTGTATCAAACAAATAAAGGACTTCCATAAGCGTTCTGTCGGACATAATATAATGTTAGTAGTCGTAAAAACTACGCGGATTGAGTGTAAACAAGGGCTGGGTTAAGATGTAGGAACCGCAATGCACCAAAGTGACGTGGCTTCTTGTAGGGCGACACTGACTTGCTCGTTTATCAAAGTCAATATCGTCTGTCGACGTATGTACCTACATGTGGGTACCGTAGGTTGCGTACGTATTATTGCACGCGTGTGTACTTGGCCTCATTGATTTTGATGTTGCTGGCTGGTGACAGTATTTCGTGGTCGTCTGAGTTTCTTGGTAGTCCTTTGATTGAATGGCATAAAAGTGCTGGTGAATTTTATTAAAAAATAACCTGCATGGGATGGTAGATACCGAAAACATGATCATCAAAAAAATCCTTGACAATGGTTTATTGGTGGTGGACTGGTGACAGTTTTCTTGGAACTAGGGTCTGTGTTAGTACGTCTTTCTTGAGATCGTTTGATTGAATACCATGTATGTGCTGGTGAATTTTCCAGGAAAACTTTGGTAGTTCTCTGAAGGCTAAATCAGTATATGATCTTTCGAATATTGATTTCGACTTACTAATGCTTTGTTTTCCTAGTAAATGGACAGCTATATATTTGTTATACAAATACCCTTCAGCTTCATAACACGTGAGTTCTTGGACTCATTGATGTTAACAGTTATTCTTGGTACTAGGGTCTGTTTTTCTGCGTTTTCCTAAACGCTTAATTGAATGCCATGAAAAGGTTGTGAATTTTCCTAGAAAAACTTCTGGAGCTTGGTAGCTTTGAAGGTCAGCTTTTGATCTTATGGCTGCTTTCATGCTTTGTTTTCCTATTCAATGGTTAGTTCAAGCTATTTTCTATACATCAAAACGATTGTTCAGCTTCATACTCTTTTGACTAGAAAGAAAATATGCACAATGCATAACTTTCGTCTTCAGGACAGGCACGCTTAAGCTTGAAACGAAGTTATTGCCATCACAATTTTGATCATCTCTACATGCGTCTGCGGTAGAGTAGATAAGAAGAGATGACTGTCGACTTGATCTTGACTCTAGACCTATATATATACTCTAGAGTGTCAGGTCGTCCGTAGACACGATGGTAGAAGCCTTTACCTGTTCCACGCTCGGTGCTTGTCTACGATCACTTGTGAATGTCAGTTTGTCTGTAGTTTCTGTTCTATAGCAAAGATCTAAGGCCCTAAGGCTCTAGACAAGTGTCTTTCGTTGTCAGCGATGGCCATGATAATGTAAGTGATTGATCACGTGATATTACAATAGCGTTTGACATTCCCATATATTTTTGTCATTTTTAACCGACTTTCCAAAAAGGAGGAGGTTCTATGTTCGACTTTATGTTTGTTATTTTTTTTTTTTGTGTATGTTCACCGATATCGCCGTCAATTGTGGACCGATTTTGAAAATTCTTTTTTTGTTTGGAAGAGTATGTTTTGAAATTGGTCCCATTTTAATTTTGTGAAGGTCTGATCAAGAACTTCGGAGATATACAACAGAACTCTTCAATAAATAACGGCAACACTCTCGGGATTGCTGCAATCGCATGTCTGTTGATTGTTTATACCATTTCATAACATAACATCACGCCAGTACGCTCTAAAGGGGTACGCAGATCTCTCATTTCACCGGTTATGTTCAAGTTTCATGTTATTCGGTTAATCTATTCTGGAGTTAAAGGGACCTTAATAATCAACTTGCTATTAGGTAGGTAAAACTAAAAAGGGAAAAATAAAAAACTTTTTTGCAAAAAAATACTACCGACTTCCAAATGAAAAATAACTTAACTTTTGGAAGTCGGTGTCCATATCGCAAAAAAATGGTTCCTACGAAAGACACCGACTGCCAAAAGTTAAGTTATTTTTCACTTTGTAGTTTTTCATTTGGAAGTCGGTAGTATTTTTTTGCAAAAAAGTTTTTTTCATTTTTCCAATCGCTATCGCCATGCTTCCGATGACAGAATGTCACTTGTCTAGAAGTGATTTTCAATAAGTGGTTAAATGACTGTCGAAAATTGAAAATGGAAGAGATTGACCTTATGTCAATCCAGTTTATGTTGGGCTTTTGACAATCATTAATGCATATAAAATGTCACTTTTTTTAGAGTTTCATGGTTTCTTCGTTTCGGTTTTTTAATATAATAAAGACTGTTAGTCTTTATTATATTAAAAAACCAACAATTTGTTATAAAGTACAACAATTTTCTTAATGTCCTTCGGCAAACTTCGTGTTTCGTCAATCGTCGGCTTTCTAACAGTTGTGTTTTATACTCGGGGAAGACTGGACGCTTTCAATTAACTTGGAAGTATATAGAGTTCTCAATACTCTTTTAACTTAATGTAATTTATTTTTAAAATGGGGGGAAAAAAAAAGCAAATAGTTGTACAGCTCTATTTTTTTACTGCTCTATGAAGAAGCTCGTGGCTAAATACTCGTAATAACAACCGCACGGGTAGATCTTCAAGGATAAGCAACGCTTGACGAGGTCTGTCCGTGAATGGGTGACCATTTCAACATAGCGAATTTCCTCTGTGCCTCGGAAAGCACGTTAAGCCGTTGGTCCCGGCTGTCATTTGAAGATCTTTGACAGTCGTTACGAGTAGTCGGCTTGAGATCTGACACCCGTCTAACCAAGGGGTGCCGTGTTACCCAGTTACTGGGCAGTCGCTCCATGTAAAACACTGGTACTCAGCTGAATCCGGTTAGACTGGAAGCCGAACCCAATAGAGTTGGGAAAAAAGGCTAGGCAGATGATGATGAGATTTACAGCTCTGTATAGTTTACACGGAAACCAAAACAAAACAACAATAAAGTAGGTACTTAGTTAAAATTAGCATTCGTTTGTATTCGGAAATCCGATGATTGCCGAGGGGCATTAAGAGAATAGTTGTACTGTACATTCCTAACTCTTTCTACCTAAGTTACAATACATCTAACAAGTTTTTGCTCAGTCTGCGCTAAGTAACATGTCGATGGTGACGGATAACATAGCCTGTCACAGTTCACTTTACACACTTTATCATTCTACTTGAAATAGCAACGTTTATTTTTGCTTTAGTAAACATTAAGATAGACTCAGTGTTGAAAAGTTGCCTTGAAACATTCTCTCTTAAACAATATATGTTTTCTGATATCAGTTGATCGATGTTCAGAAGACAAGAATAATGAAAATTATATATTGATATCTTTTAATTCTTCAGTAAAATAATTAAGACGTTATTAGATCTAGTTACGACTTAGATAAAACTTAGGTTCATTAAAACGTTTTTTATAAAAGTTTTAAATATAATTACTTTCTTAAATGTTACTCATCTCGGCTTCATAAAAGTTATTAAATGAGCCAAGATAATTTTATTCTTCATTTAAAAGACCAGATTTATCGAAAGGTATCATTTTGATAAATTCTTCGATTTAATTTCAACTTCAAATGATATTTATTATAAGTTCTAAGAAAAATGTATTCGGGATAGTATACATTGTTGAAATAACACGAAGAATCTTATTTGATTTACGCGTTACAAAAGAAAAATATTTTCTATAATACATTTAACTTTTTCATATTATTCTGAGAAAATGGTATTAATAAAAGTTAGATAGGTGAAAGAAAGGAGGAGCTCGTGGCTAAATAATAACAGCCGCACGGGTCGATCTTCAAGGTTAAGCAACGCTTGACGAGGTCGGTCCGTGGATGGGTGACCATTTCAACATACCGAGTTTCCTCCGTGCCTCGGCAAGCACGTTAAGCCGTTGGTCCCGGCTGTCATTTAAAGATCTTTGACAGTCGTTACGGGTAGTCCGAAAGAAGCTTGAGATCTGAGTATCTAACACCAGTCTTGCCAAGGGGTACCATGTTACCCAGTTACTGGGTTGTGGAGGTCAGATAGGCAGTCGCTCCATGTAAAACACTGATACTAAGCTGAATCCGGTAAGATTGGAAGCCGACCCCAACATTGTTGGGAAAAGGCTAGGCAGATATATATCTAGGTGAAAGAAAAATACATAGGTGTCAAATTTTAGTCTGAATAAAACATTGAGTTTATTATCTGAAGCTTATTTTTCTCGAAATTATCGGCTTGGAGTTAATTTTAGACTTCGATATAATTATAATATAGCACCAAAATAGTGTTCTATCACAGTGATAAATTACTTGATAATGATGTTGCTAAAATTGCTAATTTATTGAGCACGATGCAATTACCATTTGACAAGAATCTATAGTCAAAGTGAGTAGGTAAAACGTAGAAGAACTTACACTGGAAAATTGAAAATTGCTGGCGGAATATCTAAAAATTCCTCACTCAAAGACAGCTTAGTACCTAGCTTAAGGTATAAACTACTCTTTATCCCGGTTGATAGTTCCCCCGAGCCATATAACTAATAAATATCCCAAATTTATAAGAGGTGTCGAGTGAAGCCACAGATAAAAAATTGCTCCGCACAATCGTATGATTTTTATCCATATCATAAATCTATGTAGGCAACATTTTCAGCTGTATATTTATAAAAGGAATCTAAAATATATTCGTACATAGTAAGAACCAGCCTCAGCTCAGAGGCAAGATGTTATGCTAATATTGTAAATATTATTTCTTAGCTCCAAACGTAATTGAAACCGCGACGACTTTCAAGGAAAATACATCATAATTAAAATTTTGTTACAACGAATAGGTACATCTGGAATTGAATTTTGAACAGCTTTCCGTATTAAATGTTCCCTAGCTATCACACGTCAGAAAACTTATTTGAATAACAACGCATACAATAAACGCTGCCGTGCATGACGCTACGAAGGCGTTTGACAGAAACAGAATAACCCGGCTCGGATCGCAAGAAACAATACAACTGGCAATACTGACATAAATCAAATTTTTGTATTCGTACGGACTCGATATTTGTGATATTAAAAGGCGAGTCACGCGGGTCGCACGTCGCGTAAGATCGCAACTATTAAAAATAGAGAAAAGTACTGAGCGTATTTCAGTTGTCATATTTCACGGTGTGGCCGATTCTGTATAAACACGTTCCCGTTCAATCATCCCGCGATAGGCGGCGGCGTGGAGAATAAATCAAGTCTCTCACTTTTTCACCTGCCACACACAAAAGCTTTCGCGCTGAAACTTGATTCGGGTTATTTCTGACGAAATATCAGCCTATTTGTTACACTATTGATACGGACGCACGTGCGCCGCGTAAGTTTGTACTTGTTGACGAGAGGGGATTGAGTGAAAATTGCTTTCCGACAATGTGCATAGAATTTGATGGCACCCGGTGCCGAGTTACGGTTGGTGTTACGCTTTTTTCGATGAAAATAAGCTCTGATTTGCCACAAAGGGTACATAATATGATCGTATCGATACAAACTGAAATATATGAGGTGGACACGTACAACACACGTTTTTCTTTAGCCTAAATAAACAGTCATATATTTGAAGTAAACTAACATGACCCGATAAGGGAACGCTTTTATCATTCTATTTTATAGATAGGTGCTTTAATTTTCAGTTACATTTACTTGATACATACATACATAAACTAACGCCTTTTTCCCATGGGGGTAGGCAGAAACTACAGAACGCCAACAGCTAGGATACTTACATACTTCTTTTGCTTCACACTCATTCATGCATCTAGTCATACACACACGCCGGTTATGGGTACTGCGCCCTTGGCCTTTCTGAGGAACATCACCTATAAGGTCTATGTTTGTCTTTCTAGGGCGTCCCCTCCCGGCGTTTCCATTCACGTCTGCCTTGTTAATACCTTTCGTAAGTCGCCTTTCATTCATCCTCTCAACATGGCCAAACCATTTTAACATACTCTTTTCAATTTTAGTGATAATAAATAGGATATACGTCTTTAATATTAATAAATATACAGAAGACTATTTAATATTCAGCACAACACACCTATAATTCATTCATCCCAAAAAAGAAATACCTACTATCTAAAAGTCAGTAGCTTCCCCGCGTACCGTAAAAAACTCTTTACTTTATCACAAACATAACAATAACTCACGCGACTCGTTGATACGCCAGTGTATCGCGCGATCGTAAAATATCACTCTCGAACACCTCACGGCCTGTCATAATTGAATTATGGCGAAAAAACGCCTCACGTATCGTTGGTGATAGCACAATCTTCGCACGATCTAGCTAAGGAAGCTGTGAGGCATCTCATTGCGGCGTCGTAAGTGCCTATTTAAGGCTACGTAGCCACTTACGCCGACGGGGGCCGATAGCGTAATCCGAATCGAGGTGTATTGTGCGTCCCCGTACGGAATACGGCCGCGGCGCCGAGCCGACTATTCCGAGAGCCTATAATCTTCGCCGTAAATGGATTTAATGCAAATTTCTCTTCGGCCGTTTGTATGGGCTGATAAAAATACATACATAACTCCTTTTGTGTAGTTCAAATTGTTTTTCGATGATGTTAATCGTTTTTGTATAATAATTATTTAATTAAAAAATAAAATCGACGTCTTTACGGGTAATAATCGCATGTGGGCTTTGATTAATGCAATTATTTTGTGAAAAAAATAAAGTTAAACAATATTACTACGCCTTTTTTGCTATTCATAGCTAGTAACTACGACTGCATACCAAAATGAAGTAATACCACCGTAAAAATATACAAACAGTATGAAAACTACCTACAAACGCTCGAAACGGCACACTAACACAAAAATACATTAGTGACATTACCTAGAAAGAGCACGAACGGTCTCGTCGGTGCATACGTTTGTGTGAGGGTGCCGTTTCGAGCGTTTATAGGTAGTTTCCATACGGTTTGTATATGTTTACTGTGGTAATACCAAACCAGAAGCTACATCTACCCTCAAACACAAATTGAAATTGATACAAGCTAAATTTCAATCAAAACTAAAATGAAACATTGTAAAGCAATGGTTCGGTCAAACAAGAGCTAATCGTCTGAGGGCCCCCCTATACATAACTCAGTCAAATTTGCATAAACACAGCTCTGTCTTGCGGCTGTTATCATTCAATTAAATAAGATTTCACGATACGAAAACCACACCTGCTCCTTGAACTAGAAATCTAATTCGACTTGACTTAATAACTTACCATTTTTGGTGGGTTGAAACTTGAGTTTGAGTTGTTTTGCTGGTAAATTGGATGTCTGTCTTCCGAGTTACTTCTGTGTAAGTCTTGTCTATCATTTTCTAACCCCTGCCGCAATAAGATGGGTGGTAGTTTGAATCTTTTGTATGGCTGTGGCATCGAAACTTGCAAACGAATAGACAGATTTTAATAACTGTTTTAAAAATCAAATACAAAAAACTGGCCATTATCGCAAAAAACTTCATTAAAATCACGTTTGTTGTGTGGGAGCCCCACTCAAATATTAATTTTATTCTGTTTTTAGTATTTGATGTTATAGTGGCAACAGAAATACATCATCTGTGAAAATTTCAACTGTCTTGCTATCACGGTTCATGAGATGCAGCCTGGTGACAGACAGACATACGGACCGCGGAGTCTTAGAAATAGGGTCCCGTTTTTTCCCTTTGGTGGAAACCTAAAAATATAGTGGAAAAATAGCACCAAAAATGTATTTACAATGTAATTTAAATGCAATTGAATATTATATTGTAGTCATGAAAACTGTCCAGTAAATGAATTAAGAATGTCCGTATAAATTAAGAAGTGACGTTACCGCAAACGATGTGAAAGACAAACTGAATATTATATTAATTTAAAACAATAACCGTGTAACAATACGCAAATAGCTGTCGTTTCACGGAAAGTAATTAAATATCAATGCAGCAATGTGTACATACCTTAATATCTTCCACAGAAAAATGACAAATAATTAAATATTTATTTATATACAGCGTGGGCCAAAATTCGTGGATCAAACGAATCAGGGCGATAGTCGGAGCCATTAGGAGAAAAAAATGTTTTGTTACTTATGACCTACTGCAAATAGACCCAAATATCGCCCTGTTTGTTTTGATCCACGATTTTAAAATGTATAAACAAAAGTACAATTTAAACAAATATTTCGTTTTTTTTTCCCTTTTACTGAGAATATGGAATTGAATGTGATTAAACATAAACATTCTGAAAATATGTTTACTTTATTGTATTTTAATAGCCTTTCTCGGTAATACATACCTGTGTATTTTACAGTATATTTAATTTTCAAAACCGGCCAAGTGCGAGTCGGACTCGCGCATGAAGGTTTCCGTACCATTATCACAACAAATGGCAAAAAAATCACGTTGGTTGTATGGGATCCCCACTTAAATATTGATTTTAATCAGTTTTTTAGTATTTGTTGTTATAGCGGCAACAGAAATACATCATCTATCAAAAATTTCAACTGTCTAGCTATCACGGTTCATGAGATACAGCCTGGTGACAGACAGACAGACAGACGGACTGCGGATTCTTAGTAATAGGATCCCGTTTTTACCCTTTGTGTACGGAACCCTAAGAAGTAATATATTAGTCGGAATACCAATACTCTGTGAATTAAATTATTACTCGTTTCACATGGCTAACTAGCAATTTTTTTGTATTAATTTTTAAGAATTCACATGTTTGACAATTTTTGGAACAATATTAAAATAATTAAATCAATTATTATTATTTATATAATAAAATGTTGAAATAAATTATTATTTATGCCGCTAAATCATGATCTTTCCGGCCTTTTTGCATACACAAAATAGATTTCTATCCCCATACCATTCTTCCGCCATGCAACAAATAAGTTAGAGTAAGTACGGGTGAAATGCGACACAGCTTAACTCCGCTATGTCAACGTGTATTATGCTCGTAAGCCCTCACTTGAGATATTTAGTAGATATGCTGTGCCTTTGTCTCTCTTTACCGGTGCATCCTACGATAATGAAATCTTAAATTTTTCGATTTGCATCGCACAGATTTGGTAAATAAATTATAGATATTTGAAATTTATTTGATGATTGCCTAAGTGGGTATAAAATATGAAAAAAAAATTGGTCAAAGTTGGAAATTGATTAGGCTCCATCATAATAAATACTCCATTTTGAATTTCAGTGAAAATAATGACAGCCGTTTCGAATAAATAATATCTCCAATTTTATACACCTACACACTTCCTACAATCCAAGCTTAGACACATACCCACACCACGAAACTGGCTTAACCACACCGCATCGCATACATTACCTGCTTAGCAAAGCCTTAGCCGTTTGAAATACATCGTGAGCACGCATCAGACGGCGTACATCCAGTAATCAATGACTACCTATCATTCCAGCATCGGCATTGCGGCCTCGTCAATCCACCCGACGATTTCGCTTACATTAATCTTATCAATTCACAACGGCAGCTTACCCACGTTGCTTAGAATTTGAATACCGCATTCAGAGTAGCGCTATGTGTTTCGCCCTATGCACTCATACGTGTTTGCAATGCGTAAACGTGCATAGACTTGGGAGATTTGTGCGTGAAAGACAACAGACGGCGGCGGGCAATGTTATTGTTTTGATGCTGGAGACTGTTTTAGTGATGTGAAGCTGGATTTGATAGCCTTTGGAGACTTTGGTCGTCTCTAGCCTGTGTGGTTTATGGTATTATGGCTAACGTGAATATAATCTGTCAAGTTTCCAATTATGAATGCAATAATTAACTTACAACAAATGACTTGAAAGTAATTAATAGCATTAAACGAACAAATTGAAATGGTACAAAAGCATATTAAGTTGACCTGAAAATAAATTAACGTCACGAAAATCCATATTCATTTCGAAATTCAAGATGAAACCACAGTATAAAATAAAATAATGACAAACAGTTGACCAACTCGGCCCGGTCCACCCAATCATGTGTTTAAAGCGAATATGTTGGCGAATATGGACAGCAAAAGACAGGTATGAAAGTGCGGACGTACTGAGGAGAGCCAATCAGTTCTATTTGCATTTCAGTAGTCGCCAATATAGCGAATCTCTCGCCACGTCGAATGCTACAACCCAACACTGAATTTGTGAATGAAATTCTGTCGAAATGTATTTAAAGCGTTTATTAACTGCGTGCCAAGCCAGAAGCGTCCTGGATAATGAAGCTTTTGCTATCAACTCTAAATTGTTATTTAACTTAGTAGTTCTGATGCATTTACCATTGAAATGCACGGTTTGAATGATATTGTTAATATAAACGGCTGCAAATGTATTTCAGCTTTAATTAAGAGCGTTAAGTATTGAAATGGGAATGTTTTATATGTCGCATCAAGGCTGGCCGATAGATGTAACCCATCGGGAAGTCAGGATGTATTCCCTTAAGTTAAGACATCGTGTGTGGGTAGGTCGGTGGGTACAATCGTGCAAATGAAATCACATAAATTATTCGATACACTGGGTTTATTCAAATATTCACAGTTATAATCTTGCTTACTAATATTACGAATCGACACTGATTCTACGACGTCTTAGCTCTAAGGCTGTCAGTACTCAACTGCCATATTCTGCTGTTCCCACTACGCAAGCGGTTAGAAAAAGCGCGCCAATGCGTAGTTGTTCTTGCTTTGCCGACAGATGGCGTGCTTCCGATTTGTTTTAACGTCCGTACTATTGACTAAACCCGCTATATATGTTATTATAAAGGCGTTGATTGTGTTTAATATCTGAGTAAGAAGAATTTCAAATAAGAAAATCTCCTATTAATACCGGGAGTTGCGCATAAATATAGCAAGTAATTACAATAAGAAGCGAGATCGTGGAAAATCACTGGGTAGCGAGTCGCAATTAGCGGCCGAACACCCAACGGAAATAAATAAGGATATTAGCTCCCCACCGCAGATCCGAGTCGGGATAAAAATTATATTATTGTGTTCACTTATACAGTTATACGCGTACATGTTTCTCGGTTAATCTGGAATGAAAGAGGAATTTAGATTGAAGCAGGAACGTAGATATCGGGATGAAATTGAATCGAAACGATTTATTTTCCGGATTGATTTGTAAGATAATTCTTTTATTTTCGTAGCATTTTAACAAGATATGTATAACCCATTGCAAAAAACTGTAGTTAAGATGAATTTAAACTTAGTCGGACGATTAAGAAGGACACACCAACTAAATAAATAAAAACACAATCAAATAAGCACCTGAAAGCACACTTCTAAATAAAAATACTCTCCTATATTCTTTTAATTACATTATTAAGTGCTTATTTATCGATTAAGCGGGATTAGGCTGGACTACACTGTCTCTCAGTAAATACAATGAGGAAAAGAACTCGGTGGAGTCTCGTATCTAATCCAAGGCTTAAACTGTTGACGTACATGCCTAGCGAAATTGCTTATAGTGATGCTTGGGTACTATAAATAATTTTTGCTTGAACAGATCCCATTTTTAGGCTGAAAATGTTGACTGAAGTAGGCATCTAATAAAAAAGAATTCCGAAATCGAAATCTTTGGAAAACTTTAAGGAAACCAACTCAATATTCAGAAGATGACATTTGTCACGATCATTATACAACAAAAAAAAATAAGCACATCACACTTTATTTCAATATTGGATTAAATTATGTCGGTAAACTTCAACATTAACAAATTAATTAAATTTCATGAGGATAAAAATTGAGCTAATATAATAACTAACTCCTTATTACCAGAATAAGAATAAGTTTTTAGTATGAATGTATGTAAACAATAATCTAAACAATACGGGAAGATCTAAAAAAACAAAAAACGGCAAAAAATTCACGTTTTGGGAGCCCCACTTAAATATTTATTTTATTCTGTTTTTAGTATTTTTTCGTATAGCGGCAACAGAAATACATTATCTGTGAAAATTTCAACTGCCTAGCTTTCACGGTTCATAGGATACATCCTGGTGACAGACTGACAGACGGACAGTGGAGTCTTAGTAATAGGGTCCCGATTATACCCTTTGGGTACGGAACCCTAAAAACAATGCATAGAAGTAGTGAAATGAAGTTACTGCAGATATGACTAATAATAGAGAAAGAAGTATTAAATAAGAATCCAAGAATCGCCCACCATAAATTAATTGCAACAAGACCAAGATAATGACTTTAACTCAAAACGCTGCAAAAAAACAAAACGCAATTTTGCCCAGCCAGACAGAAAGAAAGAAAGAAAGAAAAATATTTTCTCATACAGACAATCTAATATAAAATAAATGATAGTAAAACGTGAGGTAATCATTATAGTGGATGTATCGTTATAGTGAGCGATCGAAGTAGTGGGCAGGCAAATAGCACGTGGGACCCGCTCGTGATTAGGTCGGGGACTGCAGTGGGCAACGCCTATTCTCTTTTAGATGGAGAAATATTGTGTGGGATTATGGCTTTGTGGATTTACTGGTTTGAGATATGTTATGGTGGATTTTTGGTGGAGAGAAATTTGGGGCATATCCCTTAAAAAGACAAAATTAGCTATGTGCATTTCAATCTTTGGTTAGTAAAGCTGAAAAGCTCTTTAAGAAAACTCAAGTTAATAATATTTTGGTACTAGGAATATCAAACATTATTTATTTAAGACGACGCCTAACGCCAACGACCTTGAGGGAACAAAACGCGCACTCGTTCCACATCCGCGCGAACCAAAATTTAGTAGTTTTTTGTACTTTCCTTATTATTCTATGACTTTAAACAAAAGCTTCAGATCAAAATGTAAATAATTAAATTGTCTTTGAGATGTTGTCGATTTTAATCAAATACGCCCAGCGGTTTTAGTGAGACTGTCGTGTTTTTGTCCGTTTCAGACATAACTTTACAAATTAATTACACTATGTAATACGAATAAAACTCAAAATTTTCTTAGATGAAATTATTAAGAAAATGGTCTAATATAACATATACATTTTCCAAAAAAATACGACTAGCCTGTTAGACGTGATTCTCATTTTAAAATCTGCTACTAAAGGGAATCGGCGCCTTAAGTAAGTTAATATACAGTTGTTGTTTATAAACTTTTTCACAGGCAAGTTAAAGTTAAATTTATTTTATGAATCGAAATACTCATTACTATCGTTTTAATTTAATTCACCAGAATATAGATTTCACAAAACCTCAATTAGCCATACTTAAATCTCAAAAGTAAGTATCTATAAACACACTAATTACTGACCATTTCAATAAAAGCAAGCAATGCAGTTTCAATTCCCAGCTCATACTTGAGAAAGGTAAGCATTATATCGGCGCTGCTCGTTTTATTCAGCAGCCGGTCCCTAACGCTTCTCCCGCTAAAACCGATTCCTTGTTACTTGATTTCTGCATTTCGTAAAAGCGTAAATATTTTCCTCATGGGTGCTTTTGCAGCTCTGAAGAATTCAATGGCCGTGCAACATTTCGAATTATTAAAATGTAATATTACGAATTTCATTTCCCTCGTATAAATAAACGTATTTTTTTATTATTCATACTTTTTTATTCGCTTTCACGGAAACATTTTTGTTGGGGCCTAAAATAACATTGGAATCAATATAAGGACTAAAGGCTTTGATGCCTGCTGGATTATTGTGTTATCAATGGAATGGCGTGATGGATCGCCTTTTACTAGGCCAATAGTATTTTCCGGAAAAGTTACAGCAGGTAAGTGCAATTTAGTGTTGCTTTCAAAACTGAATTTCGAATGCGTTTCACGCTCGTTTTGTGATGTTTTTCCGAGGTAGGGATATTCGGGTTCCGTTACCGGAATATGAAGTAAAACAATAAGGTTTCGGTTTTCCATAATCAAACTTACAAAGTAACAAAGCTTTGTCTTTTTGTGCGATTTAAAAGTTAGTGTTAATATATTAAAATCATAAATCCCAGCACCGTAAAATCTAATACTACTCGGAAGCTCTTATATATAATATTTTGTAATAAATCAAATCCTAAAAGTTGTAATTACGTTAGGAAACAGGGCGGCAGAATTGATTTAATTTCGTTCATAACCAATGGCTGTTTTCGTAGAAGAGCCTATACATCAAGGGTTCAAGCAAAAGGCCCGGTAAGCACGCATTTCATTTGAGTAAGTGGCGAAGAGGGGTCGTGTTCCAGCCACAACTTTGTGCTCCACAACTTTAGCCTTTTCTAATTTAAACGCTGCTCAACCGAAAGGAATGCGAAAACAACATTCTTTTAAAAACAACCAAACAGACAAAAACGCATTTCTGCACATCATCCAAATAAAGGATTGGATTGAAAAGCTATCAATCCAATTTTGCTTTTTGCCAGTTTTAATAAAAATTGAAACATATTTCGGTTTCTGGTAAAAGCTAAGTACATTCGGGGCTTTTCCTGTGTTTTTTTTCTTTTGTAAGAGATTGCGCTAAGTGATCACATTTCGATATTAAACCATTTGCCGAAGGCCGGTGCCGGCTACGTATTTCATTTTACTGAGTGTCTGACGTGAATTTTGGAGACTTGCTTTTTGTCGAAATTATTTTCCAATCTTTTTATTACATCTAGTGTCAATTTTGCTGTCTCCTTTTTATCAATGCCTTTTTTATTCAACGTGTCTTTTTCGCAAACAAGATTGATTATATTTCCGACAGTCTATGCGGACGTAAGTGGTTCTCTCAAAATTTATTATGGCTGCGGAATGTAAATTGTGTGGAAACATAATACAATGTTTTAATTTATTTCTGAATTAACTTTCAAATTATCATTTGTACTCGCGTAATTGTTCGGGTCGTTGGATTTGCCGCGTTTGACACAAATCTTCCCATTACAATAGACCCTAAAACCTTAATCCTAGCAAAAACGAGCCTCACACATTTGCATAACTACGTAGGTATGAGTTACATCGTACAGTAAAAACTTCATGATTGTGCCGCTGTAATCTGTTATTTTAGGAGCTCCCAGTTCGATGTTAAATTAGTGAACTTCGAACTAAACTTTGACGTTAAAATAAAAAAGTCTTTATTCGCAAGTATCTCGGCTTGAAATAGTGAAGTTATGATACGATGAAAACATTTTCATTTTTTCTTTTCTGTAGCTCTTAAATTAATTACATCAGCATATTTCTTTTGAAATGCATTTTATTTAGAGGAGGGTTGGATTGTGCTGCACGTAGCAATTTATTTTGCGAGATTTTAGAATTACAGTCGAATTCAGGTACAGTATTCATGTAAAGAAATAGATGATCTCTTGCTCGACGTGAAAGGGGAAAGTGTAGCTCGTTTCCTGCATGTGCCAGCGTGAGCTGAACCCCTCGCTACGCTATATACGTAACGTGTTACACAGGTCTGTTTGTAGAAAATTCAATAAAGTAATGTCGGAAGACACACAGTTACCTGTTGTAGATATAATAAAGTCAGTACGACGTCAGTGTAGTTAAGGCACAAATAAGGCATTTTATTGAACACCAACAAATCTATTTCCAACAACAAACGGAACAAAACAACAGTACGACCCACACGGTAGGTAAAATAAAAATCAACCGTATGAACAATCCGTGCACAACCGAAGATGTTGAAATATGAGACAGAAATTACGTCGCGTTTATTTTATGATGCATTTCATTTTGTTCCCTACTTGTTCGAGTCTTCCCCACTGTGGTAACAGCATTCGGAATTGAAACTTGCAATATGCTTTCGTGAAGTTCCTTCGCTATACAACTCCCCGCTCCTTCACTCATTAAGTTCATTAACAAGATTCAGCGTCAGTATTTTTGATGCTCTCAGCTCGCTTTCAATATTTTCTATTCGTATAATTCACTTTGTGTTCTGCCCGACTCCCGACGTCTGTGTAAGCGAAAATATTCCAGAAACGCTTTGAATGTCGATGTTTTATGTTTGAGGTAAATAATTTAAGCACTTGTGAAAACTTCGTTCTCTTGATTAACGGGGCTCAATTAGGTACTTAAAGTTAAACATTTCCAACAACGCTGCTGTGTAATTGTTAAGCAATGTTCATCGACTACTGAAACAAAACTCTCAGTAAGACGCTTAAAATAATACTTAACTCTCCTTTAAATTCGTACTTTGTGTAAGTCTGGAACATTACAAAAAGGACTCACCGTTTCAATCTGGCAAAGTGCATAATTTAAAGAAACCGCAACCGGAACACAGTAAAATCTTGAAAAATCTTAGACACGTAATACAATGGCTGGATTTAGACTCAAATTTCAAGATTTTAAATATTAAAATGTACTACGTCGAACTGCAGTGCGGGCTCTGTAAATTCCATTTAGCTAAATAGCTTTTGTGAGAGATAAGAATCTACCATACAATGCTTGCCTGCTTCGAGCGGGAAACTAAGAAAATTGAAAAGAGAGTCGCCAAGTAAGACTGCAACGCCGATGGTCCGATTTCAGGGAACCCGAGATTTCGAATTACTAACGTCGTAAAAATTGAGCGCCTGTAAACACTTGCGAACTGAGAGTTGCCCCAAAGTTTTTGTCAGATGGGATCCTCGGTGTGGCAATCTTGGTTTTAATAAGTATATAACGTTCCTGAGATGTACCTGTGAGTGTCGGATTTACATAATCATTACCATATCTGGCGCAGTGGCGCGAGTATTATGCCCGAGAGGTTAATAATGCTATTTTCTCGCCACGTTTTCACGTTGCTATTTCACGTTATCGACCCTCTTTATCTGCGTCGTCATTGTTACTAGCCACTGGCGGAGCTCTGCCTTGCCCTCCACTCCATGGGTACTGGGCAGGTCAGACGACGCTCTTACCTGCGCTTACCTTGTTATGGTACGAATGGTATGGTAGTGTTGAGACATAACAGTGTGTTTATCGCGCAAGCCTCTAATGTTAAATCCCGCGCCGCGTGGGATTAGTTTAAATCAGATTTGCGCTTTTAATTATTGTAACTAACCGTAATAGTGTGGATTTGTTATGGCTGGGTGATGTTTGTTGTTGTTGCGATCTCATTAGATGGTTTGTAGTAATTTGCTTTGACAAAACAAACATGTATAATAGAAACTAATCAATCATCATCATCATTTCGGCTGACAGACGTCCACTGCTGGACACAGGCCTCCCCAAAAGTCGTCACACTGATCGGTCATGTGCGTATCTCAGCCTTAACCAGGTCATCGGTCCACCTAGATGGAGGTCTTCCGACGCTTCGTCAGACACTAATATTAGAGGTTTTATAGAGACGTTAAGTACATTAACATTTCGGCTAGAATTAAAATATGAAAACAAATGATTTCCATAACTTGAAGTCTCATTTGTAAGGCAGCAATAAGTTTCAGTGTTGAGAATAATTCCCGTAATGTTCTCGCAGTCGGCGACAAGACGAGTGAGGCGGTGCGTGCGGCACACATGCGCGGAAGTCGGCTCCACTCGCTTTAAGTCTATTTAACGGATCGCGGACTACGTTCCTTCAAAAATAGATAAGTAAGCGCTCATGCGTCACACTACTTCAAATTACTTTTTGCATGCCACGCTGAATGGGAGAATTGAACCGATAAAACGAACCCCACTGTAGCTAACGAATGTGTCATTTTCAGTCGAAATGTGAATCCAATCTTAATTCTCATTGTGCCTATTCATCATATTGTCCTGACATATTTTTAACTCGACAATATTGAACCGATACTTACACAAAGGTCATGAATTACAAATTATACTATTAATCTCCGATATATGGGTCGCTCACCTTATTTTCAGCCATCAGCAGTCTGTAATCATACAGATATGATTTAGTATTAAGAACAACTAAACGCTGCCGAGCGAACTTACGCAATGGCCAATAAATCTAAACTTTGTAAGAAAGTAATTCTGTTTCTATGCTTATACGATATTTCTGTCTCCAGAGATAGCTACACTTCGTAATCTGCTGAATGTGCGACATGATATAATCGTACCTATTTGTTTTGTCGCTCATTCCACTCTTGCGACATAATGGGGAAACCATAGGCGTAGGTAAAAATCAAGTAAACTTTATTCGCTCGCAACAAAAGGGATAGTATCTCGTCGAGTAAACACAAAATCTCTTAGAATTTTCACTTGGATGGTTAAGAGCGTGCTTTGTCACTGAAATAGGAGTTTTTCAGAGGAACAGTTACCTTTATAAGGACTTAACGTCGTAGGAAACGGCCGTCTAAGTATACGAGCGCAGGGACGCCCTCTCGCAGCTGATAACAGAATTATCCGAATGACGCCATCTATCTTTTAAATGTGCACCTTACTTTTGGGCCTTGTACGTTGTTGGTGTCACACCCACAATACTGGCGAGGACTTTAAATATTCATGTATTGTTTGTTCATCAATTATTAAATCTGGCAATATGTTATTTAACGTCTCCCATACGTTTAAATTCGTGTAAATTATTATTAATGTCTGGTTATTGATATGCGTTAATTGTTTTGTCGTCATCGCCGTAATTTGATCTTAATCAATCATCTCATTATAGCAGTGCTAATGACATATTATCAATCATTATCGTATCAATCATTGCTTGCGAATCCATCTAGCAACATAGTGCAGTGTTGCACCTAATCTAACAAGCTCAGTTTATGTACAAAATGTACGGGATTAATTTCTTAAAATATTTGTTCATCTTCAGCTAAGTACACTCGCTAACACAAGAGGTGTCTCTTGTTAATTCGTACTAATATTTGTGCGCTTCCATCTTGGTTGTAGTTAACCGCATAATGCATTAACTGATTACCAGTGCGATCCATCTTCCGATGCGTCGGACATGCTCCGCCCTACGTCTTGGGAGCTCCGTTCAATGTGCACTAAACAGTTTAGTGGGTCACTGTACTCAATTTATATCAAGGTAGATGACATCGTTCGGTGTGTTGAAACTTCAATGCTCGATTTGATTTTATATATTCGTTTTAATTTCATGCTACGTTTCTTTCAAGATAGAATCTTATTTAATCTTGCAACTGACCACAGGCAGTACCTTAAATTGATAGTAATCTTATAGTTAATAGTAGAATAGTAACTTATCCGAGGTTAACTATTCTAGTCTTGTCCCATATTTATCTTACTGAACCGACACACTAGCGGCAATTACGCGTCAGAAATACGACGTGTGAAATTTTTCGTAGGTGTGTTGGTAGACTGATTCTTAAGTCTAAATAATAGGACAATACTAGATACGTCTTTTCCATTTTTTTTTTTAAATATTTGTATAAAAAAAATAACGTGCAAGTAAAATAAGCAATCTGACTGGAACAGTGTAAACGCTCCTCGAACGTAGACGATAACGACCGCGATAGTTATTTTACAAGAAGATAGGTGTTCCCATAATAACTTTAACGTGAGTTTAATTCCAATGTATGTATGTTCATTACGAACTATGATAGCATATCAGTTCTGTTATAAACTGTACCATGACCGA
Organism: Orthosia gothica; assembly: GCA_949775005.1. NCBI lineage: Eukaryota > Metazoa > Arthropoda > Insecta > Lepidoptera > Noctuidae > Orthosia > Orthosia gothica. The sequence continues at coordinate 4,755,069 of OX459049.1, forward strand.
CTAGACACTATGTAGCGTGGTCCATCACTTCTAAAATGAGAGGCAAAGCCGAGGAAAAAGTCATATGTAAGTATGTTGATGAGTGCTCTTTTCATAGTTCTGAAATAAACATTACATTTTTGAATTGAGAATCGGAATACTGGCCACTATTTTTACCTTTTTCAGCCTCTATGACACAGCCTCTTGCATTTCCACCTAATGTATTTTTTTCAACGTATTTTACGTCAAATTATCATATTCCTTCCACAGAAGCCTTGTTCTTCTACCCTCGTATGCCAAACACACATTTGCAACTCCATTATTTATCCCCTTAAGACGATACATGAAAGCCAGTAAATATTGCGTTCTGTTTAAAGAAAAGTATGTTAAACACGCACGCGGGTGGCTTTTGTTGTTGAAAGACGTATCTGGGACGTTGATTTCGTTTCGCGCCAATGAACACATTTTTTTCATTTTGAAGGAAAATCAAGAATATATTTAAGAGCATTAAAAATCTTTTGCCTTTTTGTGTGTACCTTTATGGCTTGAGAAGACGATATTTACAATAGATATTATTCGTTGAAGTCTTCTGATAACATATTTTCTCATCTTTTACTCTAATGAGAATAAGCAGAGGAGGCAATAAATTGAAATTTATTTTCTCCGTGGAACGCTCACACACACCTACTTACTTATTAAACTCAGTAACAATTCATTAAACAGGTTTACGAGTTATTCAAATGAGATTTATTGTACAAAGAATCGTGTAATATTGAATGTTTCTCGTAAATTAAATGAAGACATAATCGGGCAGTTACGATTGTCCGATCTCATCTGGTTTAACTGGATAACTAATAGAATAACAAGCGATCCCGGAGCGCACTACAAAAGTTCCGAGAAAGTTTTCTTATATTTAATAAAATGAGTGGTGTTTGTGGAACTTTTCCAGCGCACAAATTATAAGTAGGGAACACAAATAATAGTTGACGTAGGGCCCGGGGCGGAGGCCGGCGGGGCAGTCGGAACACGAGGGGCGCGCGGCCGGGGGGACAGCGGTAATCAGCCCGGACAGTAATTCGGGAGCCTTAAGGGTGTGATCGGTTAGCGCAGACAAGGGTACCACCACTAGCATCCTTAGAGAGAAGAAATACTTTAGTTCAACATTTCCGATGTGGTTTTGTTTTGTAGCTCTTCGAGATTAGGCAATTTCTCAATAAACATGCGACCGGGCAGGCAGCTGCTATTGCTTCGTTTGCGAGACGTCTCCGGAGAAATTAATCTAATGTGGAATATAAGTTAGGGCACCGTAATAAGATTGGGTTCGATGTTTCTGTCTGTTTCATCTGCTAGTTCGTTTAGGTGCGCGATATAATAGGTTAGTGCGCGTAACTTGTAATAATTTGACTCGGCTCCGTCTCGTCGATCTAACGTCGTTAAAGTAACTTTTATTTTGAAGATTATGATACGCAGAGAGACGGAGGTTGAAATCCACGCTAGAAAGAACTCAAAGAGAAATATTAACGAGGCAATGGCAACAAAAACCACAACTTTATCCCAATTAAGTTCGGTTTGAATCTTTGAACGCAGGGATAGAGCAGTAACGTCAGACTACGTAACACTCATCGGTTTTGAGTACACAGCGGTCCAATGAGAGCCCTTGAGCTCCTCTACGCGGTAGACTTCGGGTATCTTTGCACCTTAATTACACCCGGCTTCGGTATAAGTACGACACGTATCTCCAACGTTCATCGAAAAGAAAGGGGAATGAAAAAAAAAAGGAAAATCAAGATCTTTCTGCATGAAAAGGCCCGAGAGCCTTTCACAGAGGATTTTAAGACATTAGAATGTTGCTCTCAAATTGAGAGTCGACTTCGATTAACTTTGATGTATTTTATTTTAGGCGACTCGAGGCAGAGACAAACGCTTCAGAATGCTAAACGTTTGCAAAGATTTCGTTCTTTGGATCAGAACTTTTGCTTTGTGACCGAATTTCGAGAACTGTAACTTTCAAGTTATAATAATAAAGGAATATTTTTTGGGTTGATCCGATTGGTTTTATCCGAAATATTAAATAAAGATAAGGAAAAAGTTCTCTTTCTGATTAATATGACATTCCGAAATGTAGAGAGCATTTCTTTGTCAAATCAATGTTTGGTTAAAGAAAAATTAATCTAGTTTAAAATTCATTTTTGAATAAATCTCTGTCGTTTAACCTATCTACAATTCATTGGATTGGCAATAGATATTGATGAAATCAATTGAACATGATAATCCAACGTAATGTTATTCATACTAGCTATAAATATTCGAATTCAAATTAATTTCGGTTAGAGCACTATTTTCTAAAATATCAAATACAAACAGATAAATGTTGGAACATTATACATTTAGTATATGTCTAAAAACTTTACATACATTAGAATCAGATGCTGTTTAATAAAAATCTTAACTTCACTGACAGACAGACAACACACACCCTAAACCACTGAGTGTAAAAGCGTGAAATTATTTACAAGATTACCCAATATAGCAAAGGTTCGGTTTTGTTTGGTTAAAATCTTTCCGATGCACTACGGAAAGATTTTTAAAAACTCTACTCCATAGGGTTAAATAGGAGAGGGAAAGTTTGTATGCAAGTTCGTCATTTTTTCTGAAAAGAAATCCCTTCGGGCGCACGGTTGTTACACCGATAAACATACTGAAAACAAATAAAGAACGATTTGCCAATTTTATAACAAAGCAGTTTTATAAATACCCAGGGATTTAGTCAATTAAAAATACTTAAATATAATTTTAGATATGAAAATTAAATCTTTGTCATTTTAAAAGATTTCTGTTTATTTTTTTTACCCAAATCTGAAATGGCTAGGAACTCGACCGATTCATTCAAATAACTAAGAATTCCTAAATATACGAAATATGATATCGTTAAATCTGCCAATTGGCTGTCACCGTACCAAACAGAATGAAGCTCGCCTTTGAAGTGATGGCCAATTAAATACGTATTACTCATAAGTCGAATACACGGAAAATATTATATTTGTAGCGAAGTGTAAAAGGTAAAGTTGGAAACGAGTAAACACACGTATTAATGTTCTACGAAAACAGAATGCTCAATTTGTAACACCACAAAACTGTCTAAGTGTCCGTGTGTATGTGCAACGTAAATATTGTTATAACATAACCTGTCCCAAGTACTCGGGCTCAGTCGGTAATATTCAGCTTCTCTGAGCTCGCGTCGAAGCCTAGTAAAGCCCGTCTTATCTGCCAACTTTTACATTATCTGCCGAACTCTTCCATAAATTTGAGCCCAAGTCTACTTACGCTTATCAAGTCAAAACTACCTAAGCGTGTATTTATTTGTTTCTATTTTCTGGTTGATTGACTCTGCAACTTGTACGGAAGCGACGCGGTAGGCGGCAGGCCAGCCTACCTTGCGAAACTTCCTCACCCCTGATTCGAAATCAGTTAATGCAAAAGTTTATTTTTATAAGTAAGATTACACGGGAGTTTGGATAGAAGTTTGTAGGAGCAGCTTTCTTGCGGAAAGCCCACAAAGTATGGAAGAAACGATGCTCGGGACTGGGTTCGAGGATTAATACTGAATTTAAAATTATTCTGGGACTCTTTCCAGTTTTGTAGATGTCCGCTAACTTTGTTACGTTGTATATCATTGGCTAACTTTAACTTTGTGAGTTAAACAAGATTTACAATCCTTTTATTTGTAAAAATATTCGGATGTTTATGTCTTTTGTAAGAAACTAAGAAGATACGGGTTCAACGAACTGTGTAGATGGACGAAATGTTTGGTGGTAAGACCAAAGCACGTAATAAGGGTTTATGGACTGTTGGTCACACAAACACTTCGTCCACGATAATGTCATTTAGACTATAAATGGCTACTTGTAAACAATTATGGGGCTTAATATGGTCAAACCATTGTATCGTTATCGTTTGTACACGTCCAATTGTCAGAATTTATGTACGCTTCCCGATGGAACTCATAAACATTGTAAAACTTCCGGCAGATGGCGGGCTGCACGATTATGTTACTACGCTGGCGCGCGTTGCTGCCCACAATGTTATAATATCATGACTCCGACCTAACAATTGTAGGCATACGTGTAAAATTTAAAACGTATGTTTTGTTAAGCGGATTTTGAAAAACAAACAAAAAGTTTGTGAGCGCAATTGTTATGATCGCTTTAACTCGGTTTGGTTTGGATTAATATTTAATATGGACGCAAAGGTATGATGGAACATCCATTTTGTATGTGGTTGTTATAGCTCGCCCCTAACTTCGGCCTTGCGTGAGTCGAACTCGTGTTTTTGGCAAGGCCCTCATTGTGATTATGCAACTCTACAAACAATAATATTGTGTGAAATTTACCTAAAATAAATATTGTAAGTTGAATGTTATTAAATTTCAAGTAAAAGCTTAAACACTCTATCATAAATTAATCTCCATCCTTCTAACCATCAGTGCCGTGCTACGGTTAAAAATCTCAATACGGCCACATAATTTTCGTGACATTCACTCAGTCACAATACGCCATTAAGGTTTGAGCGACGTAGCCTCTAATTCACGTTTAAAAGCCTGCACTCGACTCAAAGTCAGCTATAATTTAGTCTTAGCCAGCAATACCCGCTAAAAATCTAATTTGTCAAGATGGTGCGGTCACAGGAATTATTATATGGAGCGATTACTCAGATATTTTCATGAGATATTAAGTCAATTTCACTCAGTGTAACACTAATGATACAGATTCGCAAAAACGTAATTTTCAGCACTTCTGAAATGTGTACTGTAATTAGAAAGACGTTAGGTAGACGTATTTCATGAGTGATTGTGGAATTTTACTGATGTGATAGCAGAAAATTTATTTTGCTTACAAAATTTATTTCATTTTTGTATTTCGTGGCTGTTTTTTTGCTGAATTTGTTTATGAGAAACATGATTATAATACTCGTAAATCTGACATTTATAATTATAGTTAAATTTTTTGAGCGATTATTTCGCTGTTCGTTAAAAATAACTGCAATATTATATCATTCTCAAAATAGTATTCGTTGTAAATCTCTCGGTACATAATTGAAATAAAGCAATACAGATAATTAACGTTATAAGAGACAATTACAAAGTGGTGTGTAAGTGCGTAGGCAATGGATGGAATTTATTAATCACAAGATGTCAGAGACAAAGATAAAATAGACCTTATTAATGGGCATAGATTTGTTTTGCTGACTTTGTGAGTCAACAATTTTAGATTATCACTGAACTGGTAGTAAGGTTTTGGCAAGGAGGGTTGTGGGTAAATTACAGCCACGTGAGTCAATCAATCTAAAGAATTAATTCAGATAAAACAGTTGTGTAAAAATTTTAAGGTCATATTTATAACAATGAACAAATATTTTTTTTCTTGTTTATGCTAGGAACAAACCTGAGCGGTATTTCTTATGCGCAATATCGGTACGTTTTTTAGCCTAAGCTGACTACTTTACTTACCCAACCGTTTTCTGTTGATGGGTAAAAAACTAACTTACTACTATGGAAACTTAAAGATTAGATATAAAATGCCAGCTTATTCTGATATTTATTGGGCATATGTAATGTAGTATAGAGTAAGAGATTCGAAGACATGAGACATCCACCAACCCGCACTGGGCCCGAGTGGTGGATTAAGGCCCATTTCCTCCGTCACAAATAGGTAGCCTGTGTCCCAGCAGTGGAAACATTAAAAGACTGATGATGATGATGATGTAATATAGTCAACGCATATGAACATTCGAACCAAAAAAAATATCTGATATCATAAATTCCACCCCGATCACAATACCCAATTCCACAACAATAATACCAATAAAAATCCTTTACTACTGTTACAATAAAGCTGTAAACATACCCTCAACGGGTCCAATTATCGAGAACAGCCACTGAAGACAGTACAAGGTCTACACCTAATGCTTTATTATGAACGATTTGTTTTCATGGCCTGCCAGAGACACGCGGCCCGTGGGTTGTGGGGCCTCACGCACCGTTGCACTGGACCTTAGGTAGTGGGCTTGTTAGGAGCGGAAGCGGGTAGGGATTTTGTTAAGCGATTGTTTTTTGAAAAATATCACGTTTGTTGTATGGGAGACCCACTTAAAAAAAAAACGTTTTTAGTATTTGTTGTTATAGCGGCAACAGCAATACATCATCTGTGAAAATTTCAACTGTCTAGCTATCACGGTTCATGACATACAGCCTGGTGACAGACAGGCAGACAAAAAGACAGACAGACATACAGTCAGACAGACAGACGGACCCCGGAGTCTTAGTAATAGGGTCCCATTTTTACCCTTTGGGTACTATACCCTAACGGCGGCAAAACGGCTAAAATATCACGTTTGTTGTATGGGAGACCCACTTAAAAAAAAAACGTTTTTAGTATTTGTTGTTATAGCGGCAACAGAAATACATCATCTGTGAAAATTTCAATTGTCTAGCTATCACGGTTCATGACATACAGCCTGGTGAGTCAGACAGACAGACGGACCGCGGAGTTTTAGTAATAGGGTCCCGTTTTTACCCTTTGAGTACTAAACCCTAAAAAAAGGTAAAGCTAGTTGCACATTCGTCTGGTCTCTATGGAGAAGAACGTTCAAGAAAGTTACCTTAGGATGCGACAATATAACGCTTGTACATATTCCACAGTAGCTAGCTAGCTAGCAGTAGCTTTACGCCCACATTTTGACAATTATGGTTTAATTCCTATTTCATTGAACAATAGTAATATTCTATGGCCTGTAAATATCGAATTACCGGTACCATATCATTAGCATTTTATAGACAACAATAAAATAATTTTCTTCTGTCTATAATATCTCCAAATACAACCGTATCTCCCTCCATTCCCTCTAACACTTATGCAAGCAGAACCACTAAAGGAAATCTCTGTTTAAACAAAACAAACATCAGATAGCAAGCATTTAGTAAGCTGAGACCACTAAAAACATATCCTAAGCAAGAGTTAATGGGTTAAGTAGGTGGGGACTTGTAACTGTTGCCTTTGAAATATATTTAGAAGTTACGCTCAAGTGATTCTGGGATAAGATTCGGGTATGTTTCTTAAACGGATGATTCGGGTGTGTTTTTAACCCAAAAAGGAGGAGAATTCGACTGTTTTTAGGGTTCCGTATCCAAAGGGTAAAAACGGGACCCTATTACTAAGACTCGGCGGTCCGTCTGTCTGTCTGTCACCAGGCTGTATCTCATGAACCGTGATAGCTAGACAGTTGAAATTTTCACAGATGATGTAATTCTGTTGCAAAAATAAATATTTAAGTGGTGCTCCAATACAACAAACGTGTTTTTTTTGCAGTTTTTTGCGATAATGGTACGGAACCCTTCGTGCGCGAGTCCGACTTGCACTTGGCTAGTTTTTGTACTTTCCTAAATTTTCTATGATTTAAAAAAACCCTCAGAGCAAAATTTAGGTCATTAAATTGTCTTTGAGATGATGACAATTTCATTTTAATACGCTCGGCGGTTTTGGTGCGATTGTATTTCCATTGCCACTATAACAACAAATACTAAAATCAGAATAAAATAAATATTTAAGTGGGGCTCCCATACAACAAACGTGATATTTTTGCCGTTTTTTTGCGACAATGGTACGGAACCCTTCGTACGCGAGTCCGACTCGCGTTTTTTTTTTTTATGTGTGTTACCTCAGAACTTGTTTCAGGGTGAACCGATTTTGATGATTATTTTTTTTGAAAGCTGGTGCTTGTCATGTGGTCCCATTTAATTTATCTCCGAAGTTCTTCATCAAAATCTGATGAAGAACTTCGGAGATATACATCAGAATTCTTGAATAAATGACAACAAATCATTCGGGATAGCTGCAATCGCATTTCTGTTTATTTTTTACAACATTTCATAACATAACATCACACTAGTACGCTGTAAAGGAGGGTACGCAAGTGTAAACAGTTAAACTTGGTATACTCTTATTCCACCGGTTTTGTTAACCGATTTCAAAAAAATGAGTTTCATGTTTCGGGTTAATCTATTCTGGCTTCACTTTGGGCATTATTGGTACCAAGCCTATATAACTGGTCCATTATTTATTTATTTATTAATCACAAAATCCACAGCTCTATCTCTATAAAAATACTTTAACACACTTATCGTACTACTAAAAAGTGAAAAATAAAAATAAAGTTAATTTTTTTAAGTTTGCAATATGTATTTTTAAACAATTATTACCGATATTATGTATTAAATAAATATGAAAGATTATAAAATGAAATATTAGAAAAGAAATCTAGTTAAAGATTGACTTATATTAGGTTTAAACGTAACCTGATCTAACTAGATAAAAAAAACACACTTGTGTGTAAATGAAAATTACATTTATACTACACCTGCTCGGAAAGTACCTTGATACTTTATCAAATTTACGGTAGAAAGTACGTCATTGCATATCGAACAAATATGCGGCGAGAAAACGCATCTGAGCGGGAGAGAAAAGTGTATGAAAATCCATTTCTTACGTGGTTTTTCTTTTTTTAATTTTGGGTAAGACTATGCGCTGGTAACCTAAATATCAAAAGCCAAAAAGTTTTTACAGTATTTTTTTTATCTCCAAGTTCGCAAAATGACACTGGCCACTAGCTGTGTGTTGGATGGTGTCAAACAATTTGAAAAAAGAACATGTGAAAAAGTGTTACATTAAGCTTCACTAACTGCAACAATTTCAAAATAAATTTCAAGTTTTTTTATTTTCCTCGTAGGTGTAGTATAAAGCACTATGTATCACTCGAGAGAAAGTGCGATTCCCGATCTCGGGTGTTTTAAAGCCCTCGCCTACGGCTCGGGCTTCAAACGACACCCTCGACGGTAATCGGTCACTTTCTCCTCTCGGTGAACAATGTACTATTGGAAGGAAAGAGAACCGAGCATTTCAGTGCGCAAATTGATGATACAATGTGTAATATTTTGAAACAACTTGTAACATCAACGCACACCACTTGTAAACATTGTGGAATCAATTCAATGCTCAAAATCAAATCTCATGCTTAGCGAGTGATTTTTCAAAAATCTCTCCTTAGTGATCAGTAATTTTAATAGAAACTCGTGTGATAAATTTTATACTTCTAGACCAGTTAAGACGGTACCCTGACCAAAAAATCGGCATGAGATATGAGCATTCCTATTGGTCTAGCGGCACTGGTGGCGCATGAATTACAGTAGTGAATACGCCCAGATTTTAGAATAAAATCTTTATAAAATCGAATTTTAGCCTTTTGAAAAAAAAAAAAACTACAAAAATGTTCGTTATTAAATTGTCTATCCATTAGTGTTAGTACAAAAACTAATTAATGAACACTTTACGAGGAGATGCATGCTATCAATAATTATTTCTCATTTTTATGATTTTTTGGAAGGAGATTATGGAAATATATACAACATTAAAAAAAAAAACTAAATCTACCATTTTAGAATCAATATTGTGTAGAAATTTAATGTATTTTTATTAATTGATATTTCTTTTTGCATAACGAGTAGATAGCTCCTAAAAACAGCACAAAAAACGGCTTGCGCGGCGTTTTGCTCGGGGTACCGCCTTAAGGGTGTGAATTGTCTGACAGTGAATTTAAGATTAAGTGATAAAATTGTTACAAACTAGTAAAACCTATTGTTAAAAGATTTTTTAGAAAAACTGAACTAAATCACATTTAGATTAACCTAGTACTTACCGAGCTTTGGCCACAAAATATACACAATTTGAACCTTTGCTTAACCAGAACAGGCATAAATACTTGTGGTAGTTAAAGCCGTTATAACATCTGGTCTCAAGTCATGCCAACGGTCTTAAGTTCGAATCCGCTTGGAAATCTGCCCACCCTGTAACGGATAACTGTTGCAATAAATATGGTTTATTTAAATGTATTGGCCTGTGATATTAATTGTTTGTTTTCTTTGTTTTCCAGGTAAGATTTAATGAGAAAGGTGAAGAAGTAAAGGTAAAAAAAACTACAGTAATATTAGGTACAGTCAAGGGTCAAAAGTGCAGTCACACTACCAAAACAGCAGCGGATTTTTTTTCTTAGGCAGAAGAATTTCAACTGTTTCACAGTTAGTTGGTATAATCTATACTTTAATTTATATACAACATATTAAATCAGTTGTGGATAATTTATCTTCTTCTACAAAAACCAGCCATTTAAAGAAATAAAGAAAGAAAATATATTTATTTAGCACAGAAAGACACACAACATATTAATACATCAGATAAAAAAAACAAATAAAGCAAAACTGAAAAGTCTGATGGTCTTGATGAGTCTGTCTGTCTGATTTGAATTTTGGTCGATTAAGACTGTATTTTTGACCCTTGACTTTACATCGACATAATATTGAAAAGAGGCAAAATTTGATGTAGGAGGTAATGTCTGAAACTACTTGTCCGATTTCAAACATTCCTGCACTGAAAACTTCACTTTAACTGATTGTCATTTTTTTAAATATCATATAATGCACGGTTCCTGACTTCCAGTGCGATAGGACAGGGCCGGAGAGTAAAGGCAGGCAAAAGCTATTAGGGGTTAAGGCCTGTGAATGAAATATGTAGGCAGCGTTGGAAGGCCTTCCTCTAGTAGACCGATGACCTGGTTAAGGCTGCGGGCATCTGCTGGATGCGAGAGGCACATAACCAATTGGTGCGGTGACACTGATGATGATGAAGTAGGTACCTTCAGGATAATGCGATCATGACCAAACCAAAAGCACTAAACAGATTATGGCTCTAGATTGAAACGAGTCCCGGAAAACGCCAGGATGAGGAAGCCGTGAATCTGGCACTGTTTCTGTCAATTTCGTGATGTGTTTTTGGATAGTTTTTCGCTCCATCTGGCCGTTTTCATTCGCAGCCTATAAAAATATTGAACGATCACTGCCAGCACATAAAAATATGCTGTAACAAATAAAGTATTTTTTCCAATTCAGAATGTAGCTGTACGCAAAAATTGTGGAATGTTTCATCTTGATAGGACTGTGTCATGAGGTGAAAAAAGAAATTGATGCCTTCGTATTTACATAACTATTGCCAATATGTTAATACTATTTTTTCGCCTGAATAAAAGCAGGGAGAACCAATCTAACTTAGTGTATTCTATAAAATAATTTCTTTGATCAAAAACATACCCAAAACCATATATTGAGCTGTAACCTAGCAACGCAAGAAGTAGAACAATTGTTTCGGGATCGAAATACGAAAGTTTAATAATAATACCGTTGTCATAATGACTAGTTTACAATATTGTTATAGCAAATGTAACAATAGGCCTGTAACGCCATATCCGCCTTACTTACATCCCCAAACTATTCAATGTTGGTTAAATTGCCTTCACAACAGTTTACGATAACTGAAATGCGATAAGCCGTAGGTATTATAATAAGCAATTTATTTTAAAATATACGAGTAAGCGCGTTATTGCCACCCCTCCACATAAAATCCAATTTTCTAAAAATCCAATGAGCCCTTTCAATTTGAATTCAGCTTTTTATCGACGCTTATATTTTATTATCTGATAATCTGTTACAAAAACAGTTAATTAAGATATTTCTGATTGAATTAAATTATCTGAAGTTGTCATTTTATTTTTTGGGTATTGTGCCAGTGACAATTTTAACAACATCATTTGCGAATGCTGTCACCATTGTCGAGAACGATTCTAATAAACGCATTCAAGTAGACAAAGTCTTTACTCGTAAGAATTATATCATTCATCCTTAAAATGGATTCCAAAGGAGGGAAGCAATTTCATTTGTGAGAACCTGCTCCTGCTTATAATCCGTCCGAGGTAATAACATTTCATATTCGTAATAGAATCATTTCGCGTCGCCCGGAAACTTTATAGTCTCATTTTCAGTGAAAGCGTTTAGTACGAATAAACTTGTAGAATATTTGATGCACGGCCGCGACGAACGGGGACAATCTCCGGAGTCCCCTGGACGACTCATCAAGCCACCCTTGACAACAGTTTTTCATCATTGTTTAAATATTACACACTGTCTAAATTAGAACGAGGAATATTTTATTTGATGTTAATACTTAAACAAGTGGTTACACGTTCTTCTAGGAAAGTGATATAATAATGGGGGTATGATAGTTTTAAATTGCTTCTTAGAATTAATCAAATGAAATGGATAGCACAAGGCGGTATGTTAGGCTATCTTTAGAACGGTACCCTATTCAAACGTGACTTCACGTCCATTTTAAGTCGGTGATTATTTGCCATTGTCCACTATAACCTCCGACTGGACACGGGATTGACCAGGAGACCACCACGGGGACAAATGTGAGTAGTAGTTGTAAATTGTGCATGCTGGTATCACTTGCCACCTATACGGGGATCGGTATCACCAAAAACAGACCCGTAGCTACCGCTGCCGCGTATAGCGGTTTTGCGGTTAGAGACCTTGTAGGATCCAAGAGTCGCAACATTGCTCATGGGCCCAAGTGTTGCCTCTTGGCTTTGTGATCCGCAGGCCTGTATTCAACATTTGGTATCTATTACTGGTAGACCTCGATAAGGCTGGCACAAAAACATGGGTATTGACACAAGAAGAAAGAGACATGTGTTCAGCAGTGGGCGAAATCGAACTTAGATGATGATGACGCTGAAAATACTTATATATTTACTTAAACAAAAAATACTTATACATTTAACTCAAGAATTTAAGAAACCCACCCAAACAACATCAAATACGCTGCAAGACAAACAAAAAAAAATTACCTATAGAAATTCACGCAAATTCCTCACAACGTACAGCAGTTTGTTTCAAAGCATCGCACAATTGTTTACGTACCGTGTTTTATACGGCAATGCCGCTTAATGATAATTAATTGATGATAATTAAACGCAATGTGTACACATCCATTTTGCGAGTAAGCCCGGACACCTTTAGTCTTGTGAACCGGGATCCGTGTGTGCGTTATGTATCAAGATGATGTAGCATACGTGGAGGATACATACGTGTAGGATACATACGGGTACATATATCTAAGTGGGTACATAGAGGAATTATTAGCGAAAGAGCTTACCCTTAAACCGGAGGCTCGTGGTTTGGGGAAACTGATTTTATGTGTGTGGGAATAAATTTTAGACCTTCCAAAAACCCACTTCAGTTTTTAATGTAGTCTTGTCTTGTCTTCAAAGAATCCTTCAATTTTTTTTTTGTTTTATATTTGCGATTGTCCTTTGGTGTCCTTTCTATTTAATCAATTTTATAACTCAGTTAAATAGAAAAGGACAAATAAATGGTTTAACCGAAATTAGGTTAATTCGTTGCGTAACAATTAAATCAAAAATATGTAACGTTTTCAGTACTTCTTGAAACCGTTGTTGTACTTCATATAATTTTACTGTAGTACTTTTAAAGTTTCGGATTTAAAAATAAACCTTTCAACTGTCTAGTTGTTGAGCAGTTAACATCTATGAAAATAAATTTAAAATTTTTCCAACGCAACCCTTTTGTCGCTTGGGGCGAGCAAAAATCTTAATTCGACTCTGAAAACGTCTCATAAATAATAATAGGCTATCAGTCTGTCGCTTAAATAAACAGATGCATTAAAAACGCGTGCATAATTCGTCTAATACTCTTTTATCTAAACGCAGAACAATATAAAGCAAAATTAATTAGCTTTACGCACATAAAAATATACTTACATCTAAGTATATATCACCCTCTTGTGGTTCACATGACAAAGACTTTCAGGAAATTGTTAATTAAATCCAAAAGCCTTAAGTAAAGGTGGTTTTGCCATCATAAAAGTTCCCCTATGAACATTCACTGGTATGTGTAAGATTACGTTGACAGTATTGTTAATCACTGGATTATAAACTTTAGATGGTGAATGGAAGGTGCTAATTTGCATGGTGTTGGGCTTGTGTTTGTGAATCCAAACAGCACCTATTGTGATTATTGACTTGGATTAACTATCTCGCTTGTTGTGACATGCACATGCTCTTTATCTATTGAGTTGAGAACATTTGTCTTATCATAAAGGAGAAATGGTGCATTATTATGGTTAACATAAACTCCGCTCAAATATATTTTAAGAGTAATGTATAAGTCTGTAGTAAATGTATTTTTTATGAGTTTAACGCAGTAACGAGCCACATTATCATCATTATTGTAGCCTCCCCTAAACCTCATTTCACTACAAAAACGTGCGTATGTTTCTTCAAAGCAGTTTTATATTCTCATGAACAGTATGTAAACGTGTCGACAAAATAAAGAAGCCACTCAGGTGTAACTCTGTAAAGCGTACTTACGCGCTAAGGGCTGTAAATTCGAATTTTTATCATTATTCGGGCGGGTGCGAGGAGAAATTCTAATTTGTTGTGTTATCGAATTCATCGGAGGGTGAGAGTGCGTAGTTACCTCTGTAGAGAGGTGAGCCGGCGCCGCGAGTTCCCGAGGACAAGATTTATGTAAGGACTTTTGTGTTTGTACGAGTAGTTAAGCAGGGGCGCGGGGCGACGCCAACTCATCTCCATTCGCTTCTACAGATACCTAACAAAGTATAGAGAGCCTCTTTTGTCTATCCTCTCGCATCCGCTACAGTTTCTTCAGAAGGAGAAAAAAATACGGCTCGTTTTAAAATTCCACGCATACATACATAGAGACACGTAGAAGTTACTTTTTCTTTTTTTTTGCAATTTCTCGCCATAGACACATCATCTGGCGTGGATGAGTTTTTGTTGGGACGTAGGAAGTTCCTTTGTCTCCGCTATGAAAGTCAGAACTGTTGTAAGGAATATCCAGCTTGGAGCTGTGTAGGCATTGTTTCGAGAGAAAAATCTAAGCTTACACTTTTGCGCTGCATCGCTACGTCTGGGAGCAACACGTGGCGCACGACGCTAAGTAATGAAATCTACTCCCGTTTAATTAAAAACCCGTTACAACATAACCGTTAGCCAATCAACTATTATACCTCCTTGCGTTAAAGCTTCATTGTATTAACTTTGTAGTAATCTCGGCTGAAGTAGGGTCGAACGTTAAAAGTTATGAGGGAGGTCTTGACAGTCGTGTCATTCAAAATACAAGTTTGAAAGTCCGTGAGCATAAATTACGAGTGTCTTTTGGTATGGAACATGTTTAATAACATACTATGCGAAGAAGATGGTGAGTTGTTCTTAGATTTTCTTTCGATTGCCGTTTATTTGCGTCTTGTGAAAGAAAATAAAAATAACAACGCTTCCCACACATATCCTATGCTTCACTTCTTACCAGACACGGAAAATACTGACATTCGTTATTCAAAGTCAATTTTAGTATTACTTTCTTTTCTATAAATCAATAAAATGCCAACACTACAAGAGCAAAGATTGTCAAGTATTAAAATATCAACAATAAAATAACATTTTCACAATTTTTAAGCACACAATCCAAAATTAATGAGTCAAGATGAATGATAGCATCTTAGAGGGCGATCACTGCACTGAGCCCGTGTACTCCATCCCTAAGGATCGGACGGTCAGGACAATGTACCAGTCCTCGTGTTATTGCCCCAATTAATCATAACTTTGTGTTAGTGAAATTTCTCCAGTGGGTAGACTGTAGACAAGTGGCTCCCAACCTTTTTTTTGATTGGGACCACCTTTGATTTATTTTTTAGCAGTATAGTTAGCAGCGATCAAACGCCTAGAAGAAAATATAATTAAATAATTTAGTTCATCTATGTATAAATAAACTAAATTGAATTCAATTTATTATATATCATGATAAATTCAAAACTTGTAGCGTACATATACTTTAAAGAAAACCAAACAGCATTTTCATAGAATACAAAACTTTTGTGATAGAAAATTAGAATCAGATTTCACTTTTTTTTTTTTCAATCATTAATCAAAATAAAATTTTGAATTGAAGATTTTTATTTTAAACTTTTTGTGGGCCATATTTTAACTGTCGCTGATCACCTATGGTCCGCGGACCTCAGGTTGGGAACCAGTGCCTTAGACCGTAGACGGTAGGCCATTGGTGCATGAGTTCACGAAAGCATGAAATTGCCTCGCAAAACCTTAGCTTCGCCTTCCTAACTAGAGCGGAGCTGATACCGAAATTTTGACAAAGCGAACTTATTATAATAATGTAATATTTTGCCTAATTACGTCGGCTTTGTTCGAGAATTAATGCTGAGGCGATTGTCTCAGTTATGATACTTTGAGGAGGAACCATTGTGATAGTTTTGGGCTTTCTTTGATTAATTTGAGTTTTATGCGAACAAGGATTCTTTAATAAAGTACCTTAATGCTATGTAGGATTTTAATATAATGGAAAAGATAATAATTTAGATAGATATTAAGGATGACCGAATATCATAGCAATGTGTTAAAAAGTTAGAGCGGGTATGCCCCATGCTGAAAATAATAATATCTGGAAGCTTGGTAAAATGTGTGATTTTAGCTAGCTTCCAGATATTATAATTCAACAACAGTTTGTAATAGCGAAACAATACATAGTCCAGTCCATAGTTTAAATTAATAGTTGTAGTGTAAAGGATGCAGGGAATTGCTGAAAACAGAGCTAAGACCAGTTCCATGACAGAATGTTAGCTCAGAATTATGATAATAGTTTTAAGGAGTTTAACAATTTAGATGCTCCAAATTTTCAGTTCACGCCGTAGCAAGTGCTACGCCGTAGAGGCACTACTGTGCTACGACGGCTACGAAGGCTACGAGGCTACGCCTCTACGTTTTATTTATGTCCTTGTAATAATTTTGCAAGTTTAGGCAACTTGGTATAGCAATAACAATTTTACCTGTTTGTGAAACAAAAAGTTAACTTTAATGTCTTACTGCCTTATGTTTACGGGGATTTTATTGCGGAAATACAGCCTTAACACTCTACATTTTTATTTGTTAGTGTATTGTTAAATCGTTTTATTTGTAAGTTTATTGTTATTATTTTTTGTTGATATACCTATATCATACTACATTTTATAAAAAAAAAAATCCGGAGAGCCAATTTTTTTTTTTTAAATTAAAAAAAAACTTTTTAAATGGTTTGTCGAATAGCTTATTACTTAGCGTAGTTTTGCCGTATACAAACATACAGCATTAGATCCCAAATATTTTAATCTTGCATAGGTATATTTAGTGTAAAACGAACAAAAAAGTAAATTCAGTTCACATATAAAACAAGAAATACAATTTAGTTGTCCTATTGGCAGTTTATCGTCGTTTTTTGTTGCTGATCTATTTTAAAATAAATACATACAGGTTTATGCGTGGCTGATATTTATTACATCCGTTACACTTTTTTTCATTTTCAATTTATTATGTTATGAATTATTCCATTTGAATAAAAACCATTTTTAGGGTTCCCAAAGGGTAAAAGCGGGACCCTATTACTAAGACTCCACGATCCGTCTGTCTGTCTGTCTATCACCAGGCTATATCTCATGAACCGTGATAGATAGACAGTTTAAATTTTCACAGATTTAGTATTTCTGTTGCCGCTATAACAACAAATACTAAAAACAAAATTAAATAAATATTTAAGTGCGGCTCCCATACAACAAACGTGATTTTATTGCCGGTTTTTTGCGAAATGTTACGGAACCCTTCGTGCGCGAGTCCGACTCGCACTTTGCCAGTTTTCAGTTTAAAATGATTTTTATATTAGAGCCATTTTTTATTAAAAAAAAAACTTTTTTTTTTATTTATACTAAAATTTATTGAAAGCTTTTCAAGAGACTGGTAAAAAAAAAGGTTTATTTAATGAAAGTCTAGTGACGCTTCCAATGGCATTGTAGTATGGCACAATTAATTGGGATTAGTGTGTGAGGTCGTGCGTTCCATTTTCCACTTATTTTTCACGTTACGAAAAGTCGAGTGTCGAGGGCAGGCCGCGCCGGATTATTGAATTAAAGTTGATAAGTGTATTAGCCACTGTTGTTGCTCCATTCCCTTGATTAATGGCCGGCCGGTGCTTTTTCTCTCTCATTTATATGATAATGAGTCAGCAGCCGCGACCGAACACAATTATTATGTGTAAATGAATGTAGTTGGAGGTGAAATCGCTTTTTGAAAAACGACCAACTACATAGCGAATTCGAAATGATCAGTGCGCCCCCGTGAATACGAACATGCCGAATTTAAAACCGTTAAATGTGCCGTGTTTTAACTAAAATTAACTTTGCTTATTTTCGCAACGGGATTATGTTAATTAAGTAGCTGCCATTTCGACGGTGAAATTGTAATCGAAAACGCCTAATGTTTATTTACTTAATCAGTTTGTTTTGTAATACAATGACGAATTAATGAAATTAATTGAAATTTACATTTCGAGCACAACCATATATAGTTAGGTAGGTACCTGGGCGTTAGGTGACAGGCGTTGCACAGTAGGGGTTCCGGGGTGGTCTTTTGAGAGGTCACGGGGTCCCTTCTACGTGCTAATGGTCATCACCGGCACAAATCCCACACTCCCTCGTCTTATCCCCTAAATTCCAGGCGCCTTTTGAAGGTATCCCCCAGTAAACAAAAAAAAAAAGGTACAGGTAAGGTAGGTAGGTATTGATTCTACTTTTGACCTCGTGAATAATAAAGGTATGCGACAATTATCACGGCGCATGAGGATCGGGAAGGAGGAGCGGGACTGTCACGAAGATAATACTACTGGAATATTCGCAGTGTGACACTAGATGGGAACAAGCGGTGCAACAAAAACTGTGCCACGAAAATACGCAGCAATTTTTAAAACACAAACAAAATTACTCGCACTCACGTTGGCTTATTTCAAAAAATAAAAATTGGAATGCGTGACGTAAGTACTAGGGGCGCTGTCGGTACAGAAGGTGGAATAAAGTGGTTCGTGGCGCGCTGGTCGCGGCTCGGTACACCGCACTGTCTGCTATTTAATTCCCCTTTGTTTAATACAATCTACAAGGAACACGGGCAGGGTTACGTTATGATGACATTTGGATTTGCTATGTGTAATATAGTGCGCTCGGGAGGGAATGAAATCCGGAAATATGAGTGCATCGTCGCGAGCCGTGAAAGCACTCCTTTCACCCGCTGCCATTCGTGTTCCTTGGATATTAATGATGTCAAACGAACAGCGTCTTTGTCTGGGAATTGACGAGTTTCCACGGAAACTACTTCATTTGTTTGAACTAGACGCACTTTGATAAAACCAGGGGATTTGTACCTTGTGTTCTCTTGATCCTTGTATTTTGCAACTGCGCTGCGCTTCGCTGTGTTGGATTGGATCATATTTCACATACAAAACTATTAGACGTGTTTGCTTGATAAAACACGGAGAATAGCATCTTATATTTTAAGAGTTTACATTATAGTTTTGTCTTCAAGTCTAGCATCCTTCAGTATTTTTTGTGTACTGTACTTTAAATAAACATCCAACATTTTGTAGTATAAAATCCCCGATAGAACAATACAACAGGCGCATCTAACGGAACTTCACTTTTTACCAAAGAGCGATATCTGACACTACAACAATACAGCGCTGTAAAATTCTATTTAGTTCGGTCTGAAAAGCCGTCAATCTGAGCGAGATGCGCCGACAGCTATCAACAGATAGCCGCGGGCACACACGACAGCCTCCATGGCTCCAACTCCGCGCCAACCAATCCGACAAAGGATCACCTAACAGAAAGGCTGCGAGCAATTTCACCTGTCCATTACTCACTCATACGATCGCCGTTTTGTTCATCACGTCTCAGAACTGAAAAATCCAATATTTGCACTCTCACCGCTCGACCACAAACTCGTACTATCTCTAGAACCCATTTGACATCAAGTAACATTGTCATAGCAGAACTTCCAACCCGAATCCTTATTGAACATCGAAATTTATTAAGCGAAAACGGATGCCACCGGTGCTCCCGCGACCAACACTATCTAACTTTCCATAACAAAGCGCTAGGGAAAGACGAAAACATACCAAAAAGTCGTTCCTCCACAATAGCAAAGTTTACTCCGTAGGTCGGTGGAACTGTTGCAAAAAATATGACGTTTGAAAAATTACACGCATTCACAAATCATGCGGGGCCCCCTTTGTGGAAACTTTCGAATCGCACAAAGGTCTACAACTCGTTCTTAAGACGCTAAATTCTGCGCCAGTGTGTGGCACCTTTTGTGTAGATGGGTATTTGTTGGTAAAAATAATTGGCATTCCAAAAACTCGTATAGGTACTTCGCAGAACTGAAAATAAAATGTGTCAAAAATCTCTCGTTTGGGCGTGAATAAATCACAAACTCCATAACACACCTGAACAAGTGTACCGGGCGGACAAAAACGTCGAACGTTTTACGAATCGAAATACAAAATTCCATTTGGTGCCGTCGAGAGGAAATGAAGCAATTAATTCAGCAGATGGCGTCGCAGTGCGAGCATTAATCATCGACTAATCGTAACTGCAGTCTTCGATTTATCCGCGCCCATTTGCAGGGACCGACAGAGATGCGCGTCGATCGCACGTCACGTTTTATTATAACTGTGTTCGCGCTCCAAATGTTCTGTCTGAACATTTAAAAGCTATCGGTTTGTCATCAAGCAGTATTCATGAGAATTCCATTTGAAATCTTCGATAACTTCTTAAACATTGTTACGTTTCTTAAGCTCTGTTATGAATGCAAATTAGTTTAATAGTAGCTTATCCGTAAGACTGAAAATGTACATAATAATTAGGTTGGGATTATCATCAGTGTACCCATCAATTATCAATTTCAAAAGCTGCCAAATAATTGGCTCTATCTGCATTTAATAGCAATTAACTTCAAACAGAGATTTATATCTCGTCGTCAAACAATGTCGGATCATTTTGCTAATATAAAATCTTAATCCAAGAATTACGTCAATCAGTGACAACAGTGTTCTCTAAACTCGGCTTTCTTTACTAAATTAACACCGATACAATCTATTGTCGCATTGACGGCCTTCAAAACTTATCTCCGTAATTAATTTCTCTTTGAAAATTTAATAATGGTACAGTGAGAAGGCAATTAAAAATGGATTATACGTAAAAATGAAGCAAGTGGCGCGTTTAAGAGTCGGAATCGAACCGAAAGCGGGTAGATTAAGGCACTTGTCCGCTTGGGATTACCGGACGAGCTAGTGGTAATGAAATTCGCCCCGAGGAAATGGCGGGATCCAGAGGCCTAGTTTTAAGCTCTGTCCAGGCAACCACTGATTGTATTTGATGAGAGTTTTATCTGTTTTGTTCGATCGGTGGCGCAATCGTCGCGCAATCATTCCGATTTAACTTTGTTCGCCTTTGTTTAATTGTTGTTATTTCGTATTTGAAGTCGCGTCGATCAACTGGCTTAAGATTTGTTTGCGATCTTAATTATTGTTGCTTGTAGCTGCTTTTTAGTGGGGTTTTTATGCGATTAATTACTTCGGTCGCAGTAAATTTGCAATAATCGAAATGTCGTGGCTCAGTGGTTATTTCGTATAGCTATATAATTAAACTGGATATAATTGTATGATGAAATAAGCTAATAGACTATTGTTTTATTAGATTTCAATAGCAGATAATCGTTTATTCATTCGTTCGAATTTGAATTTTCATAACGAAAAAATCTCCCTTTTTTCGAACCCTCCGTCAAAAATCGAACTCCCAACAATTACGTCCCATACAACAGAATCAGAACGTATTCACGCACGCTTACCGTTCGGTAAACTTTTCAGCCCTGATTAGGGGTGCTCACTCAAAACTATCCAAGCATGTCATGGAAGCCCGACGGAGATGTCGATTCTTACCGGTCCCCATAGACCGGCGGCGAAGCGTACCTTACGTCAGTGCGATTGTGATCCAATTAGGGATTGCGCTTCCTCTTACGTATTTAACTGGACGGCACACAGATCGTTTTGCTGGTAGACTCACAAAGGTCAGTGACAGCCCTAGGGATTGAGTGTGGCAGTTTATTGTTTTATAAGGGTAGTACGATTTGTGTGTCTGGTATTTTGGTGTAGAAATTACAAAGTTTTAACGTTTTTGAAATATAAAGGCAGAAAACGTATATAATCTTGAAGGTGGTAATGCCAAAAAAGGGAACCCAAATTAAACGATTATTGTATAAAAAAAAATTGAGCGGAATAGTAGGCATTTAAGAGTTCAAACTTTATCAAAGTTTGAACTCTTAAAACTAATCTTTTAATTAATTAACTTACTTAAATTAATTAACATATTTAATTAAATTAATTTAATAAATTAAATAGTTATATTAAATTAATAGTAAAAGTAAAATCCAATTCAATCGAAAATGATAATTTCCAGTTTAAGCTATAAATTGGTCCAAGTGTAGAAATTCTTATGGATGTTCTCCGCCCTGGAGCGGTCGGATGGGTCTATTAGACTCATACCTTTGACCTGGGCACTGGACTGCTTGATCAATTTATCATACTTCCCCGGCCAGGTATTGGCCTGCATGACCTGATGCGGACCCCGTCATCCTCTGCGGCCGTAAACAGTCGCAATGCCCCCTGGGCGGTAAGCTCGGAACATGGCGCGGTCAATGGAGGCGACAATCGCCCAAGTTTTTCACCTGCGGGCCATCCACTGTGCTGGCCGGCCATCTGGTCACGATTTTCGATGCCCGGTGCGTCTGCTATGGATAAGAAGGGAGGTTGTATCCACCCGCTCCCTTTCCACCGCCTCTTTTGTGACCATCACATCCTCGCATAAGTAACTTCTGCGTTCCACGCACTGTTACTTCCGACTATGGACTGGACTAGGACCGTTAGTGCGTCCTTATTCGCAGCATTGACCGCTGCGATGAAGTCAGGCCTAGGTCGAGAATGCAAGGAGCTGCATAACCGAGGCTGGAAACTTCGCCGGGGGCGTCGCCTCCACCCTCGAGTGTGAGCCCGCATTACATTTTCTATTCTTCGATGATCCCTTCATCAGACTGGAAGTGTTTTTAAAACCATAATCAGACGGTTGACTCTTCATAAAGCTTTAAATCTTCTTTTTATATAAATTTTACTTTTAAAATAAATTATATAATGAGCTATGACGAAAAATCGATAGTATTTTTTTAGTATAACTGTACTTTGACAATAGGACGTTCTGCTAATAGGACAATTTGCAACTATATTGTGATTTTTAATTTTGTAGACTAAACTGACAGCTGCCAATGCCCTTATGTTTTTAATGTTGCAAGCGCGGAGTGTATGTAGGTAGTGTTTTAGGTAAGGTTCAATCATACATATAAGTGATTCGTCGAATCGACTTCTCAATTTAATATTACTAATTGGTGTAAATAAATGTTTTATGAATATAAAGAAAGAAAGAAAAAATATATATTTGTGACCCGCGCAGGAGACACGAGAAATATTCATAAAATTAAACAATAATAAAAAATTAAAACCCCGTGTGAGACCAAAAAGGCACCTATCTCAGCATGTGCAGTGATATCCAAAAAAGAAAATAACGCTGTGCTGATATTCTGATAAGACCCACTGTTGATGCCAAGGACACACTTAGGCAAGGGAAAATACTTAAATAATAAAATAAAACAATATATAAATAACAAACAAAAGAGAATATATTAAAATATAACAGTATTATTAAGTACATAAACTTTTATTGTAAGAAGTAAGGAGTCAACAATAAAATAAATTCATTATTATTCATTAAATTTGTAATGAAGTCTGACATAAATGAGTGAAAATTAAATAAGTTTCTTAACAAATTAAATTGTTTTGCCGTGAAATATTTATATTTTCAATCTACTTAAATTTTCGATCCACTTTCGATCACTCAGGATACGACACTATTTTTTTAAGGATATAGTGGCAGGCCCCCAAATTTCAAATTAGTCTACGAAATAAAAAATCTGAGATTAGGTCATTTTTAGAATACGACGTTCTGCTCACAGATCGTCTTGCGAATAGGACGTTTTGATACAGAGTCCTTTATATTACGTTAAAAACAGATAGATTCTTAATTCAAATTTTCAAATGAATTTTAATTTAGAATATGCTAATCAGTATTTAAATTTTGTTTGTGATAGTGAAATTATTGAAACCAAGCTCACTACTATAATGCCCATAGCACAAACAAACTTCAAGCCAACTTGAACTGACGATGACTGCAGCAAATTGTGCATCTTTACGTTTCAAAACTAACTGTGGCCAACTGGTGCGCTCGACGTTTGGGAAAGTCCCGCCTTAACTTAGTATCACTTCCAAACCAGGCGTTTGATTTAACTGTTAACGAATGCTCTCATTCTAACGTGCAAGTTTAACTCGTGCTATGTGTGGGTGCAGTTTAATTATTTAGTTATTTGGCTACTAATATATTGAAACGTATTTTGTTGTGTTTATTTTGTTTGATAGCTATCACGAGACAAGTTGGTTTCTTGAACAGTTACTGTTGATTTCTTTAAGATTTTTAAACAGTTACAACAAGTATTCAGGTTTCTCTGTAAATGAAAAATATTTTTAATAACTATATACTGTTAGTTTTAAGGGTTTACGTAACCCTCAAAAGGAAAAAATGGAACCCTTATTGCATCACTTTGTAGTCTGTCTGTCTGTCAAGACCCGTTTATCTCGGGAATGTGTAGAGGTATCGAGTTGCAATTAATATCGTATAATCAAGTTTGCATCCCCTTGCTGCTGTGAAAAAATCAAACTTCTAGATTAACGCAATCAAGAGATACAGCCGTTAATGACGCATATTTTACACTCGCTAGGGAATCAAAATCTAAAGGGGACTTCCCGTTGACCTAGAATCATGAAATTTTGCAAGAAGCAATGTCTTATAGCAAAAGTATATAGTAAAAATCCGTAAATTTGTAACTACATAAAAAAAGGATTACTAACTTATTTAATTATTTTTGTGAATGTAGCTGTTTGTACGGAACTCTCACTGCGCGAGTCCGTCCTAGCACTTGGCCAGTTTTTCCTTAGTTGAAAAGCCTTTATAATTATTGTCTTGAAGAAAAAGTGACTATTTCCACCAGGCACACCACAAAAAATAATAAAAAAGAAAAACTTCTTTAAATAGACCTTTGTGAAAATTTTAATACAAGTAATTACTCATAATATCAAAAATATATTACAAAACTTTCAGCACCTCCCATAAATTACAACTAAACAGCAAACACTTCACCTCCAATGTTTTTTTTACAAAATATGTTTATTAAAATGTGAGATACCAAAAATATGTAGCAAAGTGTAGCGATATAAAGTTTGAAGATGTTTAACGGAGAAAGTATCTTGGGAATATATTAAGTTCAGAACAACTTCAAGATAGGTGCTCCAAGATAAGAAGCAAATAATATTGAAAAACGTGTAACTTTCCGTATCTGTATTACGAGATCAGTTTTCAAAATGAAATATTTTGATATTTGCTTCGTCTTGTGACGGTAATATTTTATGTTGTTGGTGATGTATTTTTGCATGTATTAGGGAAACAACAAGGCGGACTACAAATCTTATGTAGAACTACATTTTCTTTATCAATTTACAAGAAATATTTTGAAGAAAAAAGGTATCAAAGCGTAATGGATAATTAAATCAAATACAACTTTATGAAATAACAACAAAGAAACTTGAATTTATTATCTACGTAAAATAATTCAGTCATAAAGATTTCTGTAATATTTTACTGTGTTAATATTTAGCGCGAGATTTGTATTCTTCTTCCCCCAGTAATTCAGTGTTTCAAAGTTTGTAAAAAAAATAACTACTTAAACCTACTATATCTATTCTATTCAGATAACCACACAGTGTTTCTAAGCAGCAATGTTACTGTCACTGTCACGCAATGCACAGCAGCACTGTCACGCTGTGCACCAAACTTTTACTAGAAGCCTTTATCTTGTCGAATTAATTAATAGTAACCTTTAACTTCGACTAAGCGGTGTTTTTAATGATTTGTTAACCAAACTCATTCCCAGAACTTTTAATCCTAAAGGTATAATAGGAATACCATTTTTTTGCGAACTCACAAAATTTAGAAACGAACGACGCAGCAGTTATTCATCGGAAATAATCCAATTACAAGCGTAGTTCTTATGTATATCCTACAATAACCCAGCTAATCATGCAGTGTTTCTGAGTGACAGTGCTACTGTCACGTAATGCACAGCCTCGCTGTCACGTTGCGCACCATAGGGTTAAAAGTAAACTAGTCATTACCTGATCTGATACGATTTGGCACCGTTACGTTTATTAGTTTTTGAGGAAAATAGTAACAAACAAACACACCATTTTACTCCCAGTATCTAGTACCCGAAATGCATAACATAGCGTTGTCTTTGAGTTCTAGAGACAGAGAACCGTATTAAAAATTTAACAACGCAGCTTCAATTATTTCAGATGGATACCTTCCATCACATTAATCAAATTACAAGCTTAGTTACTATGTCTATCGTACAAATAACCCAGCTAATCATTCAGTGTTTCTGAGCGACAGTGCTTCTGTCACGCAATGCACAGTTTCGCTGTCACGCTGCGCACCATACTATTAATCACGCCACCAGACAAAAGGAGCCTTTTACTGATGTAATACGACTTGACGCTGTTTTTCATACATTTTCTATCGATATTTTGTGGTGCAATCTGATGGTATTGATGTAGTATACTATGGTGGATAATGTTAGCTGATATTTTTAGTGAGCTAGGCTTTTGGAATTTTCCGGCCTGAATTTAGAAATATATATTAGGTTACAATTTTTTTATTAATATTTAAAATATGTTTTCTACAATATCCAAAACAAACATACATAGATGGACAGATACTCGATTGGGTTTATTCAGTATAAAATAAAATAAACAACTTCGAACTTGTTTAGTATTGCAATTCTAAAACTGTGGTAAATCTATACCAATATCATAAAGAGGAAAGATTTTTTGTTTGTTTGTTTGTACCGAATAGGCTCCGAAACTGCTGGACCGATTTAAAAAATTCTTTCACCTATGGAAAGTTACATTATTCCCGAGTAACATAGACTATAATTTTGATGGGAGCAAAGCCGCCGGGGTCAGCTAGTATATTATATAGAAGGTACAGAAAAAAACTCTCATTTAGTAATCACCCCAGAATCTAACATCGTTTAAATTTCATGGATGGGTGAGTTACATGGAAAAATAATGTTCATATTTAATCAGTACCACTGTAAACAGCTATAAAATAGTCCACCACATCTAAACCCTTTGACACGTAAAAGTAACGGTTCTGTATATTAAAACTGACTTTTAATATTCATACAACAGAACAGCAAAGATTAAAGTCATACTTATAATTGGACCCTTCAGCCCCACCCCAATCTCAGGTAAAGAAACCTATTATTTTTCATATCCCCATCGCAATCGCCGTATATATAAATAAATAATATACAACCAAGGAATTATTCCGGCGATAGAGCATTGGATATGCATTGATATAACTTGTATATACCTTTTGACTGAATATTTTCATGTTTTCTGAAATTCAGCAGACAAATATTTTCATTTCACACTGTGTTCTTATCTTCCTAGAATCTTCTTATTCTTCTCTTTCTGATTTTAATCAATGAAACAGCAAGAATTTGAAAACTTTAAAAGGCTCAAAAGTTCAATGCCTTCTGCATCTTTAAGAATAGCCAGATTTTCGAATAATGCGGATATTCTGTAACTAGAAAAATATATTTTTTCATTTAATGATTTTATTATTCACCCCTTTCGTCTATTCTACCTTTACAGCCGAAACCAAAGGGTTTGCAGGCATATAACAAACATATTGAATACATTAGAGGGAATATTATTATTATGCATTATCGATTATGTAAGGGTTATGGTCAGCATCCTATAACAACATAGTGCGACCACTAATCTGTTGGCGTGGTGAAAATTGGAGAAAATTCTTCAGGAATGGAAGAAAACAAAATTAACACACTGGTGGTAGACAGAGGTAAAATAATTGAAATATAATATATTTCTTCACATCACATGACACATTATCAGCCTATTAAAGTTCCCACTGCTGGGACACAGGCCTCCTCTCTGTGAGAGGGAATATATTTCTTACTTCTTACTAATATTATAAATATGAAAGTTTGGATGGATATATGTTTGTTACTCAATTACGCTAGAACGACTGAAACGACTTGGAAGAAATTTGGCACTAAGATAGATTATAGTCTGGAATCGTATACAGGATACTTTTAGTCCGGGAATATGTTTTCTTGGAATAATTATCATACATTCACGCGTGTGAAGCCGCTAGCAGAAGCTAGTAATTGGAATAAAATATAGGGAAAGCCAGTAACACAAAAAAAACATCTGCCTAGCCTTTTCCCAAAATTGTAGGAATCAGCTTCCAGTCGTACCAGATCCAGGAAAATACTAGTATGTAATTTACATGGAGCGACGGCCTGTCCGACCCCCACAACCCGGTACTACGCAAAACGATACCCCTAGGAAATACAAGCCTATAAAAATTTAATACCCCTCCAAAAACAACAGTTTAAGCAGCAGCAACAACAGAAGCTGATGATGACTCGAAAAAAGGCAAAAAAGGGAGAAAAAATTCATCCCCAAAAAATACAAAAGAAGAAGCATTTAGATTTAAGCCATGTACCTTTAATCGGGCCCGCATATCCGCCTGCTCAGGTATACATGGCTATTATTTTTCATATCTCTGCTTCCGTGGAGCGCCCACGATTACTTTTAATTTCAACCGTTGAAAAGCATGTTGTACATTGTAAAAACTGTTTGTGGAACATATTTTTTAATGAACGCCATCGAGTTACCGCTTTGACGTGTGTTTTAGGTCGAATACACACGATAGTTAAATAGGAAAGTGCTACCAATTTGTTGGCACTCGTTTGTTTGAATTTAGAATGGTGTTCGTTAATTTTTATTGGCATGAACGGTTGAAATTTACAAAGCAAGATGTAACTAAATTGGATGTTAAGTATCGATAAGAACTACTTTACAGATAAATCAGAAAACATACATAACTATGCCTTAGGTTAAGTTTAAAGATATTTATTCTCAAAAAAGACACAAAGTCACTTACATGAGAACAATGCTTAAAGTAAATAAAATAAAATTCGTCACAGACGTCACGGCAGCAATAATGATGCATTCATGCAATGCATTCAGCCTTACACACATACCCGTTTATTGATTAATTATATCGGTATAATAATTGATCAAACTTTTTTAGTTGAATAAAAGCTAGAATAATAAATACTCATGACTACGAATTAAAATCTACAAGAACAATTTATTACGCTACAGAGTTTAAATTAGCCCTGATAAATTAGAATTAACTACTTCTAAGAAATTAACATCGAGAAATGTCAAATAAAGGACAAATAATTATTGGAACATGTTTTCCTAGAAACAAGAGCTCAGGATTATAACGTTATAAGAACACAAGAACCGGCAACAAATTTCATTCCTCAGTAGTCGAAATAATAAATGATTTCAAACAAATACAACACATTGTACGTGACATATTTGTACCAGATATTGCTTTATACCGAGTTCTGAATAGCTCAAGTGCTCCAAGTTATTGTAAAATAACACAATGTTTCAAAGACCAAGTTTTATGCTTCTCGACTCTCTACTCCATATTACATTCGTCAGTGTCTTACAACTTTTATTGCAACGCACATGATGGATGTACACAACCACAATCTTGTCCACGAATCACGATACTATTCCTCATCTAGACTATAAAACAAAATCGCATACCGACTGCCTAAACAATTTCAAAATGGAACTAGGGTGGCCCGTACTTTGTATAAAAATGCCGAGACGTCAGCCGTTTACAAATAACTCCCTTCCTTCGCAAGGGTAATTTTTGTTTTCCCCTTTACCGAAAGTTATGACACAAATATGAAAACATTAAATTTGAATCGCGGCCAAATATGTTAAGTTCTTGGGGTTATGCAGGACACGAGTGGTCGGCGAATACTAATCGCTGGGCGTCGTAGACCCTGCTACGATATGCTACGCCGTAGACACGTGCTACGCGCCAGGCTTGCTGCTACGAGCGTACTTAGCTTCTTAACTGCCCTTGAATAATATTGAATTAGGTGCGTTTTATTGAAATATTTTTGGTACACGTAATTTTTTTTTATTGTTTTTTTTTTAATTATGTTTTGAAGAAAAGTTTGTTTTACATTTTCACAAATTCTTAAGTCTGGCATAACAGCTGATTTCGATTTTCAATATAAATGTTCTGCTAAGAATAATTACATGGATCTTCTGGAAAATGTATGCGGTGCATATTCTTTGCCAATAAATCGCAAGGCTTCGATTTTATTAGGTGAAAATAAGGTTAGAGTGCATTTTATGAAGGTTCATTTATTACGATCAATCGATGCTAATTAGTAGGTAAGCGTTCGACACCAAGTTCCATAAGAATATTTCAGAGCCGCCGCGGTGATAAATCAAACTCGAAACCGTAATGAAAGCGAACGGATCGCGTCGCGAAGAGGAAAAAATATCACGGAAAAAATCAGGTGCGTCCCCCGGTCGGAGAGAAAAACAGTCGGTCGGGCGTCGGGGGAGGTGGGCGGGGGTGGGGGTGGTCGGTCGATGCGGGGGGCGGGCGCTGGGCGGGCGACGCGTGCGCGAACCTGCCCCCGAGCGGAGCGCGCCGCCGGCCACACTCCGCGCGGCTCCGTCGCTCTCGCTCGTCGCTGTCGCCCGGTCTCGGTCTCCGCTCGCACGCCGCCGGCCCGCGCCGCGCGCACTCGCGTGTTCCACTCTCCCGCTCCACGTTACATGTCCAAAGTGCTCAACTCAGTGCTTCCCATCCACACGACAGTGCTCCCGCAGCCTTTTTTCGAGACGGAACCCACCTGCACAACGTTCAGGGTTAGTACCGACAGTTAGTTCCGTGTACAGTGACCGGTTTCAGTGTTCCATTGTAAAAAGTTTATTTCGGGAACAAAGTTTGGTAAAGTTGAAGAGTGCGCCGCGTCGAATGCACTTTGCTTCAGCCGCAAGTGGTTCCTATCGGGGCGGCGCCGTCGTGTCGCTCCCTCCTCTCGACCCTCACTAAAAACAACAAACAGATCAATCGACCTGTTATATTCATCCAGACACTCATAATACAAATCCTGAGCCGGCTATTTCGCTGGGCACAAACGGGTCCAAATTGACTCACAACAACCACGATATTTTGTTTTTATGCCTAAATATTGCGATAAGATTAGAGTCGCTACACTAATAGCTAGAAATAAAATTGTGGAATCGCATGTAACGGTGATATTAGCTGTGAACGGTTCAAGTTTACCTACTTTTTTCTTAAATTAGTCGGTGGGCAATTTTGTAGAGTACTAAAATTCGTAGATCTATTTGTATTGTTTTGTTATGGCGCGTAGGAAATTAGCGTGCCGTCAGAATAAATATTAAAAGTTATTAATGCTCGGAAATTAAAACAGAAATGGCCTAAAAATAAACGTGGCACACATTTAGCTCACGAAACAAAATAAGCGCGGTATTGCATCCATCTGTTCAAGTGTTAGAGTTCGCGAAGTTCGCAGATTTATCTGGCGGGCTGTATTTTCGCCAGAATATTTTTTATGGCTTATATTTTGTAGTACAAAATAAACTAGAAAATTCTGTGTTTTGTGGATGATCCAGATCTTTTCAGGTGAAATATTGTTTAATTCAAACAATATTTTATTTTAAAGGGCGAAATATAAAGACTTTATGCAAAATATTTAAAAACATACCCGAATGTCTTGTCTCAAATTTTACCTCAAACGATAAATTACAATTTCAATTTTGTATTTCAATTCTCTACTGTAAACTAATTTTTCAATTTTCCTACAAAAAAAAATCCAATCCTCAAATTAAAATTATAATCCACATAAAATGAAAATAGTGCAGCAAAAATCACAAATTTTCGTTATTATAAATTTCAATGCTGGGAATTAAGACACAGATATTTTCATGAATAATTTTATTCGGTTGAAATATGAAATTTGACAAGTGTCTGAAATTCAGCAGCTGCAATCATGACACCTGTAGGAGAGTGCGTGGGTTCTAGCCAGCCTTGCTTCACTGACTGTCGCTTACAAAATGTTAGCCGCGTCGCAATTTCGTCGCTTTTAACTCGTTTATGTCTCCATTTAACCGTGCTCAACTTTAGAGACGCGCCACGCTTCTTAAAGTAAATTCCAACCTGATAAAATTTATTTTTACTTTCAAAATATATTTTTTCGGCAATATCCTAAAAAAAAATCCAAGACAAGAATATTTGTTTTTAATTATTACTATGAAATATAATTTTTACTATGGAGATGAAGGAGTAATTAATTTTGTTTATATAAGTCCTTCCTACAGAAAACGCCTACGAAATTACTGTTTGTAATAACGCAAATTTTATTACATTTTTGCTATCGAAGTGAATAGGTCAGCTACCACTATCCACTTCGATCAGTTAATTATTTTCATAATGAAATTCCTACCCTTCTGATTATTAATTTAGGCATAATCTGTCAGAATTACAAGTGCTTTGTTAATTATTTTATCGCGTTAAAATCGATGGTATACATTATGGACAAGAATTCAATAAAAATATGAGATTTTCGAACCAATGGCGTAAAAAACGTTTCATATCTACAAAAAAAAAAAAAAAATTTTCATCCCCATGAAAATTTGCCATATAAATTTTTACCAGTTTTATATCGAACTTAAGTTACTAGCTTAACAAGGCTTACAAATAACTACGAAGATGTGAGTAGGAAATTGAAGCTTAGTACATCTTGATAGGCGAACAGTTAGGAAGTTGAAAATGTAGAAAATCTTTCAGCCTTATTCCAAACAGCTAAATGGCGGCAAACAACCTTTTAGAAAATAATTGTTTCGGTTTGGCTTTCAAATAAATTGATCCAACATAGAAATGAAAAAAAATATATGAAAGGTTTCGAATTTTCCGCTATAATTTTCCAATTTCATGATTTTAACTTCCAAAAAATTTTTATAAATATTTTATTATCTTGAAAGACAATACGAAAATTACTATAGCTGCCTGTAACTAAAATCTGCAATTTTCAGTTTGGTTTTGTAAAACAAAATAATTTCTCACATAGGTAAATAATTTCATCAACTACCTAACCTTAATAAAATTATAACAAATCCGTCGATGTAACTAAAACACGTCGCTAATTACTTACACCACTCCACTACAAAAAAAAAAGATACAAATTACATTGTTTGCCACGCTTCCATCATAAACGACTTCCCAGAAATCGCACGTTATTACACGCCCTTCAAATGCGGTATATAATAACTCTTTACCATCACTTTGGGATCTCAAGTTCTACAAAATTGGAGATGATTTCAACGAAATACATTTTCATAGTATCTCTAATAGCTTTGGCCCACCGCTTCGCCATACGGGCGATATAGTTTTATCATCCCAAGGAACAAAAGAGTTTTGGCAACCAAAGAGAACGTACTACTGAGATAAAAATATTCTAAGTCCCAATCCAGGTCATGGTCTACTTGTAGGTGTGATTGATAAACAAACATCAAGACTTAAATATTAGTAGGATAAAAATACATAGGTACACTTTGGAGCCATCTGAAGCCACTTATAGGGATAATGTATGAGTTAAAAGGATGTAATAGTGCACACATAATTACGGGTTTCCAGCCATTGTTTGCAAGCACCGCTTTAACCCTTTACCCTCAATTAACTCTTATAATGTTTGGGAAGATAGCCAGATTGTGATTCGCAAGGTTTTCTTAGAGAAAAAAGTATACGTGTGGTAGCTATACATCCTATACATTTTCCTCTATATATTTCCCTCTGTTGGCGCCCGGAGGGGTGTGCAGTCACACAAACATCGCTGTAGACGGTATTTCGTCCCATGTGTTGGGGGGCGAGCCTATTGTCGTCTGCCGGGCGCAAATTTTAATCCTAGATTTTATTTGAGGGTTGTTTTGAAGGTTATAAAGTCTCGACGAAGTATTTTAACGACCGCCAAGCGTGTTTTTAAGCATTTGTTGTGAAAAATCTACTTTTTACCAAACATTGCGTTCTAAAACAAACTTTTTACAATACATGGAATAACTTTTTAGTAATAAGTTTTATCATCTACTCAAACTGTTTCATAAAGCTCAGCACATTTATGAGAAAAACAAAGCAATGATAATGCATACGGCCAAATGACGTCATATATATCTATAACCGTCCGTAATGAGTAATACGCGACCATCTGCATATTAATATGTCCGTTACTGGCCTTGTAGAGTATTTCCAACTCCGTCACTCAAGTACTACTATCAAAACAGTTTATGTAGATGATACAATTACATTTCCTCGTATTATTATGACAGCTAATTTACGTTTTGCGTGATGCCCCATGAAAAAAATGTATTGTGTAACGAACCTTATATTTCATTGTTGCGTTTCACTATGAAAATCTGATTTTAGATTGTAACAGTGAAACGTGGGTACTTAGTAAGTAATTGTTCAAGCAAATTGATTTTTTGTTTGAACTTAAGGTTTTAGTTCGAGGCCGGCGAAAAACTACAGCAATGTTACACCCAAGTACCCACATACCGACGAAAGTATTCTACGAAGGATAATTTTCAACCAATATTAAAATGGAGAAAATACAACACATTAAAATTCACGGTGCGGTAGTTTAATAAAGTTTACTAACTTAGCTACTTATTATGCCTGATAAAACGTCAAAACTTGAAACACGAAGCTATCAACAGTTTTTCCTATGAAGGTTCAATCAAGTTTTCTGGGAAAGCTTCTATCACGCACAGGTGTCATACATTGATAGGTTTAATATTCAAAGAAAACACACCCACAGGGTAAACTTCGCAAAACAAAAAGCCGGATATAAATGAAACATATTAATGCATAGAAAATAATAATTTGATTGAGTACTAAAAATTTCCCCCTCTAAGCCAATAAAAGAGAAATACAGTTTCAAATTCGTCACCTGTTTTTTGTCGAACCTTATTTCTGAAATTCACTTAACGAAAATTAGGATAGCAATTTGCAATTTTCCATTTTTCAATTTAGTAAATCGATGCATTGTTATGGCCAAATAATTATGAAAAATGGAAGTAACTACCAAGTCGCAAAAACGGAAAAAAATATGACAAAAAAAAACCCCTCGATAATATTTTTGCTACCACTACAATAAGTCGAAGTGCCAAGTAAAACATCAACAAACAAACTTTGCGTGCAAGTCTAATGGTTTCAAAACAGACGACTAAACACTTTTTATTGCAATAATAGATCAATTTTAGCCTGACCTTATTCTATCGAATGTGTTTCACAAAGGAATTGAGGATGACTAATTACGGCTTACGTCAACTCAAAATATGAATATAGAAGATATCTTTAAGAGTTACTGTGACTAAAATAAACTTCTCGATCGAGATACGCTTCCCATTGCCGGACGCTATTAAATGCATTTGATTTTAGGTCTATTATTAACTGCGCCAATTCATGAGTAATAAAATACTTAGAGCATGAGCCGATTTCATTTTTACGCAGATTAGAAGTGTCGATTGACGAGAATTTCGGCTATAGGTGATAGAAATACGCTAGTTTTGCAAATTTAATTTTTAAATCTGAAAAGTATAGACAGAAAAAAACATCGATTAATCTTTTATTGTGTAAACTTGGTACACTTAGAACAAATAGCTAGGATAAACTTTTTTTAAATAATTTATTACAAACAAGTTCTCATAAATAAAATTGCGTGCAGCAATGCATGTAGGCTCACATTACAACAAATTGAAAATATTACCTTAAAACGATAGCAAAAACAAAAACATTTTTGCGCGCCATTTTCGCGACTCACTCAATACCTATAGATCCATAGACAAACATCGAGAAACTTCAATGAACGTTAACAGCAATATGGTGTACCTTGTCTTTGGGCAGAAACAAACATGTCTAATGATCGAAGAGGGGGGATGATGATAGATGAAACTTGGATGTCTACGCACAGCTAACCCACTAAGATTTGTTTGTTATGTATGATATATCATACAGTATATGTTTTGGTATCGATTTCCTTCGTTTTAGTTGCTGAGGAGGTTGTTTTGGTTTCTGTAATTTCAGAGTACGGTTAATTTGTGTAAAGTAGTTGAGACAACACTGGAAAAACTTCTAAGAGTACAGTTTATTTTTATCAATAACGTAGACTACTTCGGATACGTTTTTTAAAGGAGACGTATGACATACGGCAACTGATTGAACGTCTTGTTGAGAATAGACTACCCAGACAATTGTTCAATGTCGCAAAGGACAAGGAAAACTATTCTAATAGTTCTACA
Organism: Orthosia gothica; assembly: GCA_949775005.1. Lineage (NCBI taxonomy): Eukaryota > Metazoa > Arthropoda > Insecta > Lepidoptera > Noctuidae > Orthosia > Orthosia gothica. The sequence goes on from OX459049.1 coordinate 4,791,349, forward strand.
CCTTCTATTAATCGAAGAAGCATCGAAAGCAGAAGAAGTATAGGAAGGCCGCGTTCGCTTTCTAATTTTCATGTAAATGGTAAAAAAATGGAAAATATAGAATATAATACACATATACGCTTGGTGGGGCCCTGTGGTAGTACGCAGTGGTGGCCCAGTGGTATCAGCCGCGACTGACAAGTTGTAGGTCGTGGGTTCGAGCACAGGCAGGCGCTTTACTTTGTGTAAATTATTTCTTCACCACTGCTCTCAAAACGTTGAAGGAAAACATCGCGAGGAAACCGGCATGTCCTAGAACCAAAAATTCGAAGATATGTGACATCCACCAACCCGCACTGGGCCCGCGTGGTGTATTACGGCCCATTTCCTCTCACAGAGAGGAGGCCTGTGTCCCAGCAGTGGGAACATTAATAGACTGAGGATAATACGCTTGGTTTCATAATGAGAACCTCAGCATGTTTCCGATCACTAAAACCGATCTAAGACCTATATAGTCCGTTCGTATACAGCCACCTTGAGTATGCATCACAAGGAACCCTCAATACGATATCTACAAGTCTCGTAATGAGGCCATCCAGAGAAAACTTTTTAAGTACGTTGATTGGTGGGCAAAGCAAGTATCTGTAGATTACACTCACCGATGAAGAAGGTACCATTTTCTACCACTTGACCGTAGACGTTACATTAATGACGTATGCTACTTGTTCAATATAGCTAATGGTTTAGTTGACTATCCTGAACCTGTTTTAAAATTAACGATACGCACTAATCAGATGGGGTTTCGACAGCGACCACTTCTGCATGTACCTTATGCAAATACTTTTTTTTTTAACTTATGATAGAGTTGCGCTTGACCCCTATCTCACCTGATGGTAAGCGATGATGTGGTCGACGTTGAAGCACGCTTGCCTAGAAGAAACCTATTCACTCTTGACTTAAAGACTTCCAGGTTGTAGCTATCAGGAAATACAGATTCCGGCTGTGAATTCCACTCTTGTGCTGTGCGCATATTAAAAGTATTCTCAAAACGTTTATTGCGTATGGGTGGGATGTCCACCATGTACCGATGACGCATCGCCGTACTTCTTGTAGTCCGATGATGAAACGGGCTAGGACAAATCAGTTCAAGCAATTCCAACGCACACTCCCCGAAATGTAACTGATACAAAACCGACAGGCTGGCAACTAGGCTGCGATATTCAAGGCGTAATGCATAGTTTTTGAGAGCCAGTCGCAGTTTTGACGAGATTTCTTGTAAACCTGGCATTGATCTATTCTGCACCCATGCAAGCACTGTCAGGAAACTGTTAGAAAAGCCATTTTTTGTACCTGCCTGCACTTGAACCGTTTGTTATCCAAATTGGCTTAAAATTATTAACAATAAAATGACCCAACTTTAAGGAAGTACTCATAGCTTTTTTATTTATTATTTATTTATTATATTCTTTATTGTACACCAAACAATATATATAAAGGACAAAAAACATAAAAACAAGTGTAAAATGGGCGGTCTTATCGCACAGGGCAATCTCTTACTGACAACCTTTAGGCTTTTTAGCTATAAGGAAGTAATAATATTTATTTTTGTTTATCTGTGGAAGCTTGTTATTAGCAATATAGTCATATATCATTGTTATTATAATGACATCAGTCTGTAAACTTTCCTAAAATGTAAAAAAATAAAATACAAATCATGTATCAAAAAACTTCTGCTGCCCTAGTTTTACTTACTTAAATTAAAAAAATCACTATCTGTAACCAAAGTTCAACGTCCCCTGTAATTACCATTCAATCTTAAACACTGGCCAGAAATATCGAAGTGAACAAAAAAATAATCGATCTCTTTATTATAAACTGCCAGCTACCATACTTTTGATGTTAACGGTCATAGCAGATAACACATTTATGAATTAGAAACGTTAATAGTTCTCATACTGTTTACGTAAACCGAAGATCAAAAAGATGGCAAAAATATTGAGATATTGATCTTTCCGATAGTTATTAAAAACTCTCTAGTTCTTCATTTTATTTTTGGATACATCAAAGAATGTATTAAGTGGATAGTAATTATGTTCTTTTTTAAATACTATAGTCTCACGCTTGACCTCTATTTCACCTGATGGTAGCGATGATGTGATGACTTAAAGACCCCTAGATTGTAGCTATCGGGCAACACAGACACCAGCAGGGAATTACTTTACGTGTAATAAAAGCATTCCCAAAACGTTTGGTGCGTATGGGTGGGCTGTCCACCATGTCTTCTGGTAGTACGATGATGAAACAGGCTAGACGGAATTAGATCAAACAATTCCATACACACTCCGAGGAGCTCGTGGCTAAATAATAACAGCCAAACTGAACGAACTTCAAGGCTAAGCAACGCTTGACGAGGTCGGTCCGTGGATGGGTGACCATTGCAACATACCGAGTTTCCTCCGTGCTTCGGAAATCACGTTAAGCCGTTGGTCCCGGTCTTTGACAGTCGTTACTTGAGATCTGACATCAGTCTTACCAAGGGGTATGGTGTTACCCAGTTACTGGGTTGTGGAGGTCAGATAGGCAGTCGCTCCATGTAAAACACTGGTACTTGGCTGAATCAAGTAAGACTGGAAGCCGACCCCAATGTAGATGGGAAAAAGGCTAGGCAGATTGATTGACTCCCCGAAATGTAACCGATAAAAAACCGACAAGCTGGAAACTCGGCGACGATGTTCAACGCAAGGAGCTTTGACTTGACCAAGTTGACAACACATCAAGACATCAACATTATGATATTTTTAAATGAATTTTGTCCAAAAATATTCAAGTGCCATATAAACCTGACGAGTGCCGACGAAACAGGTGCAACGAGAAAAAAACTTGGCTTAAAGTGAAGCCATTAAAAATTCTTAAAACGTATCCAAACAAAATTTTGCTTCAAACTTCACCTGCGAACTTTTTAGCGTTGGTAGTAGTTGGCTTCCATTGTACACAAATCCTTCGAAATTTCTAGGTCGTTTCGTAGAAAACAACACCCTAACAAGGTTGTATGCCCATCTATTTTGATGGTTTGCAACGCTGTTACAAGTTCTTTACGAGCAAATTGACGCAGGGAAAAGTTTCACGTGGAACTGCGTAAAAATTACCGCAGTACATATCTTCCTGTTCGTCACAGCGAGTAATTCCAGAAAAGGAAAATGGATAGGTTTTACTTAAACCTCTGCGTGTTTATTTTGAATACTGAGAAAATACTAAAATGTTTAAAATCACAGATTCTGTCTAACTAATACTTCCAAAGAAAATTTCGAAGTCGTTTAGACTAATCCAAATTATTCCGCTTGTCTCTTCCAATATAAAAGTACTTAAAATATTAAGAAAACAGACTGGAACTTCACTTATTTCTTTCAGTTAAGTATATATTTATTAACTTTCAATAATGAATCATGCGTTTTCCGCATGATTGTATTCATATTAAGCGGCAATATCACAAATTATGCCTCACTTATTAGTTCCGCATTGAACCCTCTATAAAATTACTTCAATTTACTACGTACTGTTCGGACAAGGAGCTCGTGGCTAAATAATAACTAACGCACGGGTCGGTCTTCAAGTTTAAGCAACGCTTGACGAGTTCGTTCCGTGGATGGGTGACCATTTCAACATATCGAGTTTCCTCCGTGCCTCGAAAAGCACGCTAAGCCATTGGTCCCGGCTATCATTTAAAGATCTTTGACAGTCGTTACGAGTAGTCAGAAGCTTAAGATCTGACATCAGTCTTACCAAGGGGTATCGTGTTACCCAGTAACTGGGTTGTGGAGGTCAGATAGGCAGTCGCTCCATGTAAAACACTAGTACTCAGCTGAATCCAGTTAGACTGGAAGCCGACCCCAACATAGTTGGGAAAAGGCTAGGCAGATTGATTGATTGATTATTGAATCATGCGTTTTCCGCATGATTGTATTCATATTAAAGCGGCAATATCAGAAATTCTGCCTCACTTATTGGTTCCGCATTCAACTCTCTATAAAATTACTTCAATTTACTACGTACTGTTGACCAAAAGACACGCTACGATTTTCCAGGAACTCAATAATGCAAGTAATACGATGAATCAATAAAATTGAACAGTGAATAAAGATCAAAGATCAGAAGCTAACAAGCAAGACCAACAAGTCGTTTAACTAACCAGCTCATATTTACCATGTAATTGACCAGAGTTGAATATAAAACAACAAGCCTTCAGCTGTTTGACTGAATAATAGTGGTTGTTCTTGTTGTAATTACTTAGTAGTTTGTTTTGAAGCTTATTATTATAGTGCGCCCTCTACTTCCCGTGGGAAGCCACGGTTCCCCACTTATTAATTCATAACTTCCCAAGCTCGCAGTTAAAGCCTCGATAATCTTCGAATTTTTCAATGTAATTGCAATATTCATTTCTACAGACAATGCGATTGAGTAACCGTATTGAAATGAGCCAGTTTTAATATTTTCCGCTTGATTAATATTTCAACATAATTCTTGGAATTTCGGAAACTCATTTTCGCAATCATTTACTGTGTAATGAACACTTTAATATTCAAGCATTATTAATGCTATCATTATAAATAAACGAAAATTAAAACAAGGAAGATTTTTGGTTTTAATTAAAGTTTAAAACATCCGACCAATAAGGGTCTTTACTGAGTTCTTTTATGAGTGACTTAATGAAAATATATTCACACAATTCAGCGAAATAATTAAACTACGAAGCTAACACAACTTATTTGAACACACATTTAAAATATACATAGCTGCAGGTAATCGCTTTAACTTATTTTAACTCAAATTAGAGTGAAACGCAAACACCTCTCTTGGCTCGATTCAAACTTTCATACTTATGTAGTTTCAATACTCGTGGTTGTAAAACTTTCTCTATGATGGTAGCACATTAATTACTAACCGTTGGCGGGGGTAAAGCCCAATAGGACGGTGTATTAAGTTTAACCATGTAGATTTACGATCAAACCCTTTCATTAAACAGGTATTAAGGCGACAGATAAGCCTGTACATTACGCACTTGTTCATACTATTTCGGAGTTTGCATGAAAGGTTTATAGGCACCAATGAAACTAGCCGACCCGACTCACTCAATACAACTATCTACCCTAATACATAAACGTTGCGGTTTAATTTATGTACGCACGAACTTTCGTTGAATACCTATTGGGGTTTCAATTCTGAGGAATCGGAATGGTACATAGAAATTGGAATGGTACAGAATGCCGAATAGTACATTCGTAAAATCAAAATTGCAACTATTTCGTCTCGCTGGATACAGTTTGGAATGTAATTCAACTTTATCGTTCGCTAACTCTAAACTTGAATGTTCATTATTACTAATTGGTGTAGTTAGATTGACTGAATAGGGGTAAGATTCGTTTTACTTCTCAGTGTAGCCACTGGCTGCGCAATCGTAGAATGAAAACGCTGAAAATACCGGAAAAATATTTAAAATCGCGCTGAAAACCAGAATAAAGTCCACGCAGCGGTTTTCGTCGCAATTAACGCAAACATTGAAACAGCGAGATAAACAGAGTTGCCAGAAAGAGTCAAATAGATGTTTATAAAGCGGTTCATACATAAACTAGCATCCACTCGATAACACCAATCAGTTTGACTTTAATTTCAGCGTCAAAAATGGATGGTCAATAATAAATGTTTATGACACAATAATGAGAACTAAATAATTCACTTTTATCGCGTTTAAACGGTGCATTTTAAACCGAACAGATTTTAACGAGACGAAGTTTAAGTGAAGCGTATATAAATATAGCCTAACAATTAGTGAGTTTACTGTTTATTTTAAAAACTAATGCAGCTTTCAATTTAACTTTTACGGTGAAAATTGTTGGATTAAAGCGTTAATTTAGCGGAGGTGTACGTTAGTTGCCCGCCCCTTGTTTCATTTTGCACTTACAAAGAGCAATCGATTTTAAAGCTCGCTGGATTGTAAATTATATGAGGAGCCTAGGAGAGGCGGTGCGGGCTCGCCGTGCTCGTGAGCCGCCAATGCGCTTGTCTTTCGGTTCAGTGGGCTTTCTTTAAATTGGCGACGGGTTCCGCCGCTGGCCGCTCCGCTTATTGCATCCCCCGCCCGCAGCGTCGCGACGTCCACGATATTGCCTCCATTCGACCTTTAAGCAAATAGAATTTCCCAGTCTGTAAATAGGATAGCGTTATAGGTAAATCTTCGGCGTGTCCTCGCGTCGTTTACGGGTAAAAGGTAGAAATTCAATTTTTATCGACGTACTCGATTAAGATCACCCCGAGGAGCAAGTACTCGTGGAGCGCCGGCTGCGCTCGTTCGTCTTCTCTTTAGCCCAAATTTGTGCGTGATGAAGGACAATCCTTCAACGCTTGTCGGGATATTGTCTCATTTTGGCGGGTTCCAGGCGTTCTGTTCATATTCATGTTTCGGCTAGGCGAGGCCAACGAAATGCCATACAATGTCGTTTTTATTCTGACGAGTGAACGCCAAGAAAGTTGCGTGCCGCGAGGATTTTCATCATGGGACCTATCAAATAATAACGAGGTCGTCCTTCTCCACCGGTGCGCCCGATATCGTGGGCCGATCTATTCGGTAACAATCGTGGACGATCTTTTGTACTTTATGATAATACATGTCATTGTTATTTAGTCAATCGTTTTTGTATTCACTTATGTTACATAAAATGGTACGCGTTGTACGATGAAATAAATATATTGATCGGTAATGTCGTGGCTTATAATAGTGGGGTAGTGGAGAGCGTTAATATCAGTGTTATCAGCGAAATGGTTGTGTTAATAGTTGGCTGGACTCGCATCTGCAGCGCGCCAGGCTCGGCTAAGCCTATTGTCGCGCGCACGAGGAGCCATCTCGAATTCTCCCCACGATCTCCTCTAAGGTTTATTGTAATTTACAAAACTGACGGAGGTTTTGTTGCTATCATTTCGTTGAACGTTTGTTTTGTTACCCCGGCTTTCTGAGACATGGCCAGGTTTGGGATTACGGTTCTTAAACACACTTACATTTTATTACAACTAGTTAAAAGCAAGCACAAAAATATAGCGCAGCACTTTTCATAGTCCAATTAAATGGAAGCCCCTTGTATAATTACAGCGGTAAAAGAACAACAAAAATAAAACAGAATTTGCAAAATTCTAATAAATTATATACGAAAACCTTTTGTAACCTGCGGTAAACAAATTCATCAGCTCCTACCCTTTGGTCTCAAATTATTTTCACGTACACATTATATATTTTACAGAGAGCGGAAGGCTACTAATGGCATAAATTGAAGAGCGAGCGCTAGAAGCAACCACAGGATTTTGCGTATTTGAAATTCAGTTACTCGTTGTGCAGAGCATGGCTACGCTTCGCAGCGATCGCTGTAGACCCCACGTTATATTTTCTATAGAACGAAGGAGATGGATCGCTTTAAAACTCGCTAGTGGAAACCAGAATTTGGAATTTGCATCCCAACGTATCAGGAGTAGTGAAACGTTGTAAGTGGTGTGCTTCGAAACGTGCTTGCGAAATTTTCACGGTGTGCTCGGAAATTCGAAGCGTGTTTGGAGGTGTAATTACTCTATTTTTGGATAGATAGATTGGTTGTTTAGCTATAAGTGGTTTGGTGAGATTGATCGGTTTTTAAACGAGCATCCGGAAGACTGGATTAGTGATTTTGTTAATTGATTTTGGTTTTCAAATGGCTCATTTCAATCCTGACGATAAATACTCACATGTTAATCATTGAAGCACACTACAACTACATTTTCTTAAGAGCTTAATATCAACATTATTGATATAAAATTTAACCAAATATTCGCAACCCACAAATAACATCAAAGAGCAAACCCAGTCACCTGACAATATTGAGGCGACAAAACTACAGTAACATAGACGGCGATCCCATTACAAATGCATCGGGTTGTCTCGTGGGCTGACAGGACGCGGCGGGGCAAGACGCTGCTCAGTATAGCGTCATATCAATCACCATTGCCGAGCACCAGCCGATCCCTTGGCACTTGGCCTACATTCCAAATTACACAAATTTACGTAGTGGGCCTAACCGCCGCCGTTAGCCCGCCGCGCGGATTAAGCCTAGAGCGCAGCTTACACCGGCTACCGCTCCCAATAATACGCTCAACCGAAGCCCAATCTTTATCTATTCACCACACTAACTTTATAGTTATACCGCCGAACAACTTCCACAAATAAGCCCTTAATACACAAGTTAATAAGTAGAAAAGTTTGAATAAACTCATCTTAACTCGTCAATGTTGAAAGCCATCAGCGACTGTCTACTTTGGTGAAAGTTAACGTTAAGTAGGATTTGCGTTAAACTTACGTTTCCTCGGCAGGATTAAAGTAATAGCGACGACATATTTAACAGATTGTAAGTTCGATTTTATCTCCGATACATTGATAGATTACTTCGTGGTTTTGAATGAATATTTGAGCAGCAATTTGAGATCTGTTTCGCTGGAGCGATACGTAATTTATAGTGTTTCGGGATGTGGGCGTACAATCTATTTGTTATGAATCGTTTTTGCCGGTTCTCGGCGTATTGCTGCTTGTTATAGTAAACACGCGTAATACCCTTTCATTTATAACTCCCGCTGCGGTTCTTGATATAGGCTCGCCCTTAATTCCGACTTAATTAGTGTCACGCAAGTTCCATAATCCAAGGCTTGAGCATCGTACGACCGTTCTTAAAATGGAGATTAGTGCGGCAAATATCTCGAACTACGCTATCCGTTCATAAAGCCACTACTCCACTACACCGCTTTTGGGATAAATATTCAGTCGGGGAGCAGTAAGGGTGATTTATCTGTGAAAAATCTTTGTGTATATTCTTTCGTTCTTTACAACTAATTGTAATATAAATGCAGGATTGAAAAACGAGACTTTGTACAGCGACAGACAGTAACAATTTAATGTACAAAATAAACTAAAACTTAAATAGCTCCAAACTTGGTAATTCTGTGAAGATTTTAAAGTATGTAAGTATATTTTGTGTTCAGTGTCGCAACATGTCGGCACGAAGAGTCAACTGCGACGAGGAATTCTAAAAGAACTGAACATAAACATAGTATTTTGTGTACGGAAGTCCTTCCGCGGTCGCGTACAACGGATGTGCAGGAAAACGCTTGCATACTGAGTAGGCGTGCCTAAAAGACACTGCGGACTTTAGTTTACCTACAGCGGATTACACGAAACTTAAACATGCCACCTAAATCTGCGACAAACCGTTAGAACCGAAGCATTTAGCTCACTGGCTTTACGGAACCGAGCATCTAACTACGTGAAATTTAAGCCCAATTCTAAACAGCACAACTCCACTGTATACTACAGATTAATTCAATTTATGTCGCTCTATTTTTACGGACTTAGAAAAAGTATAGGTTGAGGTATTAATTTTTGACACTTCTTTACAAAAAGCTCACCTCGTCTTAGTTAATCTCATTAAAATTTTAATCTAACCTTACATCGGACGTCAGCGTATTATTTCTAGATTGTCCCCCACATGTCAGTCGACAAATTAGTCACGGATTTGTTAGTGTCGATCGACGTGTGATTTTATTTTTAACGAGACATCAAACATTATCGAGGGCCCCGCGAGGAGTTACTCAAGCGCCTGTTTACAAATAAGAAGCGGCGAGGAGACGAGTGTGTAATAAATTTTATAACACGGCATCGATTCGGATTCGAACGTAATAATAATATATCGGCTGGAAATATTGGAATGTGTCGGTGCGCTCGGCGCTTCTTAAAATAGACTTTCATCAAAGACAAGCAGGTTTGCAGCTGTAAATCCATTTCAGTGTGGCTTGTCCGCATTATAAATTGGAGCGTAGGTACATATGTACGCGCAAGTTTGTTTGTGTGACGGTACACAGAGCGGCAGGTCCTGCGACCTCGCGTTTCTATCTCATGTCGCACCACATTCGTTTGCGTTTTCTATTAACGTGTCCCGGACACTATTAGGGCAACTAGATGGATGTTGTAATTTGATTTCGTATACATTTGCCGAATCAAACGAAAACTACTGCTACACACAAAGACGCGCTGCCATGTTTTAGCATTAGGATTTGCAATTCCAATTTAGTAGAAACAGTAAATGCAAAATTCATTCCAAGTTAACGAATTTTATAAAATGTAAACTGAATTTACTGATTATTTTTTATGGAGTACAATGGCAAAAAAGTCTTAGTCATTATCAACAATGTGATTCCGTTGACAAACTACTTGTGTATGATAATTTGAGTCATATTGCATTTGATGAAACGCGGTACGCGAGCCGGGGTTCGCTGAGCACTCTAGACGACCGCAGTGCATAGATTTGCATTTTACGGTTTTGATACGTTGAGCGAATATTCAGTGCGGTGTCGGCGTAGGTATCTTTTCAATTCGACGCGGCGGGCGCCGAGTGGCCGCTCGAGGGCGCTCGAGTAGTGGCGCGTGCTCGAGTGCCGCGCTCGATGCGCCTGCGCAACGCTCGCCCTCTCGCCCCTCCACGTCCAACGCCCCCCCGGCCCTCTTCACACTCACCCGGCGCCAAACTCCCCATCCTTAGAAGGTTATAACAATTAACTACAACGCTGAGTTAAGCCTCAATTTGGCACAAGTTACTGCTCTTATTAGAGACTGAACAAACGTGCTTTTTTTAAACGAATTCTCTGATTAGACGTTCTACATGATAATAATAATGAAACGTTGACGCAAGACCTAGGAAAATATTCAAAGATCCCAAACATGAAGCCTTTAGGGACGTGCCGTTATTCGTGGTCGCGTGGCACGGAAGTCGGCCATATTGCGGCGTGTCAGCTGGTCGCAAGCGGAAGCGTCGTCAGCACCACGAGTACAAGACGAACATTTAGCTAGTTTTATGTCTTACCACTCATAAAACTTGGTACATTTGTCTAGTACGCTCTGTCCGTTGATGTTCAGTTAAGCTATAGAGAATTACAAAGTATATTTTATAGTTAGAGCCAATAAAGAGTACAAAATATGCTTGAAATTAAAAGCTGTGGCACACATTATCAAAACTATTTAACTTTACAATTCGCACAACGCTGCATCTAAATTGAATTCATCCTTTGCTGTCCGCCGTGAAATATTTTCATCTTTTATCTACCTAGAATTGTTTTGTATGTTGCACTCCAAAATTCAGGTCCACCGGCATGGAGAATAAATCATGCGTCAAACACACCCATCGGTGGGGGCGAGGGCGAGAATGTGTCGTATGGGGCGCGGGGACACAGCTTCCGAGCCATTCATTCCTCCGAGATTCATCACGTCACCGACTCATAGGCCGGCCAATTAGTGACACCGATTCATTTTCTTTATTTCTTTCCTAGAAACGGATATCCACCGCCGAAAGTTAAGGTCGGATTACTTATTTCCTTTTTGCCTATGTGACAGAAGATCTTTTCGCAAACATGCAGATTTATTACAGTCAAATGCTCTGATAAGTCTTATAGCTACCTATCTACAACTTCCACGGCTATTAAGGTAATAAAATTTTCATCTCATATGATATCCATTATTAAATTTCAAACGAGATTACGGTCTCGTAATCGTGAAATATAACGTTTTCTATTTCACCAAGCTCGTTTGAAGAGAACGCTTAAAATTTATCGACTCTGGTCCTCCCTTGCTATAAAAGTGCAAAAGTTTGCCACGAAACGCACAATTTACTACGTTTCTGGCGAGTACAAACTAGATTTAATTCAGCCACCGTACATATAAGCTATACATTACGTTGGTAATTATTTTGTGCAAAGTTTAATTCTGCATTGCGCCATTGCCGAATTCGTGTATAAATTAAAAAATATCGCACGATACCGATATAAATTGAGAATTCAAAATGAGAGATTATAAATATGTCAAGTATTTGTATGTGTTTCTAAGGAATGAATAATTTATTGTCGTCCTTTGATACCACTTTCCAGACGTCTAATTTTAAATTCTATTTGCCATTCAACTGTGTGTAAAGGATATAATTTAACTAATTTCCAACATGTGTGCGAGGAGTAGAACATTTTCGTGAGTAGCAGAGTACATACCTTTTGTATAATTAAACTGCGGGCAAACCCAGTTTAAGTTTAATCCTATAGCCTCTTGACACCGCACTCCGCCCGGAGGGGAGCTTATTTTGTTCGTCAACACTATCGACCGATGTGTATACGAAAGCGCTCAACCGCGCTACAAGTGTCACTCGAAATACTACTGTTATACTTATGTAACACGGTTTGTTTTCCAATGTGCTGTTGTGGGGACGCCGTTTTCTTTTTGTAGGGATATAGAAAAATATACGGGATATATAGAGTTCAGTCAGTCGGCTATCATTCACAAGGATTGCATGTTTTGTAGGCAGCCTCCGTCATAGACGACAGTTGTTCCTGTAGTTTGTATTTATTTAGTCTTACGAATAGCTCCATACATTCGTTCGAGGGAGGGTTGGTGACGTCAAGTAGTTCGTTGTGAGGACATTTAAGTGATGCTTACAATGTATTCGTATCACGACGTCGGCGAAGGAAAAGTGTTCTGTTACCCGAGACATTACTTAGTCTTACATCAATTAAATTGTATGTACGGATCAAATAGGTTAAGTGTTTAATCTTAACGTGGTAAACAATAGAGACATGTATCCCATTGCTTGTGTTAAGTATGCACATATTTTATTCAATGCGATAATCGGAGACAGTGTTTCCCGGAAGCCTGACAGGTATTAGAAATGAAATGTACGACACTGTTTAAAACTTTTGAGCAAGAAGAATATTCTAGGTTCTGTAATGTTCAGTGTAACTTAAGCCCAGTTAGATTTATACCAAAAAGATAAGTAGATCTAGGTACCAAAATACTTTCGCAAGAAAACGTAGACAGATAAAACAAATGTGGACACATGCTGCATGTTTCAAAACGTGTAAGTACAAAGTTTTCTCAAACGCAGTTTCTTTTTACCGCGACAGTATTGTTTATTTACAAACAGCATTCCCACTGAGTAAAAGTAATAATAAATACAAATGTAAAGTTCAAGTTTCGTTAAAAGAATGTCCGATTGTCCAGTCCCCCGGTGTTTTAATGAATGCTCTTGGCAACCCTGCGACGGCTTACAACATTTAGGTCCTTATTACGCATTCTCGACATTTGCTTAATGTATGAAAATTTGAAAGAACGAACCTTGTTGATGGTACTCGAAACAAAATAATTGCTACGGTCGCGCGGTCCGGGATTCGGCCTCGACATTCATTATTCACTTTTTATTTCGCCCTCCCCTCGGCTTATAATTTGACTCGAAACATAAAATCAAGTTTTATTTGATTATGCGTAGCAAAAAAGAAAAATTCCAAGTATCTTGTATCCTTCACTTTTAATAGGGAGAGGAATCTTTACATTATGATTTACTTGGGAAACTTCATTTGCGTTATCTTCAACGATACAGCTTTTTGAAACGGCCTGTTTATTACGTGTTTTTCTCGAAACAATCCATTATACTTGAAATTTTATCTTTCGGGTAAATAATTGTATTTCAGTCACGCAAAATTCAAATTTTATTGAACTGCTGATGGTATACAGATATTCGATTTTGAATATTCAAAGTGGTAGGGGAATTCGAACGACATATCCATCTCGTGCACTTACATCACGTCTGCATACTTGAAACAAAGCAGCGTCAGTCAATCTTACAATAGCCTGGGTTGATATAGGCATAGTTTTTCCATTTAGTAAGAAAGGGGAGTTAGCGGCAAGGCGTAGGCGTCTCGACGTCTCGCTTTCATCCACTCGCGGGTGCTACTACATAAAAGAAAGTACGCACACACTCTGCACAAGCCACCATTACATATGTGCGCCTCTGATGTGTTCCGAATGGCTTTCGATGACAAGTGCACTGAGCCGGTTCACTTTTTAGGCTCCTAAATGCTGCTATTGTTCCCAGAACTCTCGTGCGAGCATTTCTGAAGTAAAACGACGAAGCAGTCGATTTTGTGATGGCTGTAACGGTTATTTGAATATAACAGTTCAGTGTTTTATCGATAGAAACGGGAAAATGTCATAAACAATCAAACAGTATTAAAGACTAGGACCGCCCACTACGTAGATATATTTAACTGTATAGAATGAAGTGGTCCTTTGTTCGCTCGCAGAGGGCTGCCGTACGAGTAATAGGACGTAAAAAACTGAAAGAAGCAATATCCCAGCCTCTTCATACCTACTCTGCTCCATCCGTTTCTTTCCACCATTGTACGGAACCTCTTTAAAATTTTCATGGGCTTATCAGCGCATCGATCAGGCGTTATTTATTCAGCTCACGATGTAATTCTAAGAAGTTTGTTCATTTACATGTATTCGTTTTTTGCGTATTTACTTATTTGTGTTTGCTTTATCGGATATTGAATGGAAACGTACGTCTGCTTCGCAAAATACCATTATAATGATTGATTAAAATCCAATGTTATATGACTTCGTTTATTGTATTCTATTGCCAGTAAATAGTTAGATTGTATTTGCAATGCAGCCAGTGTACGTGTACTCATGCAGGTGTTAATTGAATGGAACACTGAATCATTTCAGTTTCACTACAAGCTGGGTGCGGCGGTGACTTGTTATTGTCGGAATTAACTAGTCTGCGAGCGACAGACAGCATCAGTACGAGATAGAGATTAATACTGTGCAAGTGTCGGTGAAGCCGAGAAGCAATAACGTTTCGTTAATGTGTCCCATTTAGAACGTACGCGGTTAGTGTCTTGCGTCGCTACTCGCTTGACGTCGCACGCCACGACCGAGGACGTACTTATTTCACGTCGTGTCGCCCCCACCGAACTAACGAGACTGGCACCCTAAGCCCTGGAATCACCATTTGCCATCCGTGTGGTCTCTGTATTGTTACAAATGGCGTAGATCTGTTGGAAGGCGCCCCGTGCGGGACCTAATGAGCTGTGAAGTAGATAAGGTGTGCCACACGAGAAGACGGGATCATCCCCTATCTGTACGAAATGCTCACTGCGCCGAGGCGAACGCCACCGATACATATTTAGATACAGTTATAATGTTGCCAACGAATAAGATAAACTTTGCATACGGTAAACGAGTATACCAGGGGTTCATGCGCAGTTCGAATTTTGTAACACGAATTCACACGATGGAACGCCAGTTTATATACGAAAATCAATTTTCGTTTCCACCAAAATACTTTCACCAGAGCTTCCGGCAAAAAACGCACAAAGTGGAGTGAACAAAAAATTGAATGAATGATAGGGAGGTCACATTCTATCCTGTGGGTGTAGTAATAATGAAAAAAAAGGTGCTTCAAAAATACGCATTTATTCAGGAAGACAAAGAACAGACAAGCGGGCCAGAGGCTGTGGGCAAACAAAAATGAAATGCAACGTCAGCGTTGGGTGGGCCGGCCGACCTTTGTACCCTCGCCTGCGCGACGATCCCCCCAAATTCTCTGTGTAAAAATTGATTAATATTGTCCCAACCGCCTCTGCCGCAATGAGTGGTATATTCACTCTTTCATGTTGCACACAACTCTTGAAAGAAGATGTATTCAACTGAATTTCGCTGGCTGTAATACTTTTTTTAGAAAGAGCGACAAAGGTGTGCGACGCAGAGTGGATTTAGAGCAATAAAAAATAACTATTCGAAGGAATTGTACGAGTGCTGACGTTGGATGCATTTATGCGTTTAGTTTCATGGTGCTGTCACGTTGCGCTACAAAACGGAATACGTTCAGAATAAAAACATTGTACACTGTTATATTTTACTTCCTTCGGTATAAACGGTTGCAAAATGTATGCATACACGTGTACGGATGTTTTAATTTTTCGACCGATAAAGTTTATGGCGTTTATTACTGAAAATATCGGTGGCGACAATTTCGGTGCAGTGCGAGAGCTTTGTTGTTCGTGAACGTAAAAATTTGTGCGCAGCGTGTTCCGCGGTAGTAGCACATTATGAATTGAGTTAGAGCAACTCGTAAGCCGGTCCGGCACGTCGCTAAAGGGACGCTGCCGTGCTGCCGTCGGACGTAATTGGTGTGTGTAGCTTTTTGTCGTGCTGCAGCCGTTCGGTGTTTGCCGCCCGCGGTCAAGTTAGTCTAAATTAAATTGTTGTATTTTTCACAACAAAATGACTGTGACGGCTACTGCCGCGTCCTAACGAGCACGACGCTAATGTTGTTTGGCGGACGATGCACGTTCCTAAATTTTTGAGTCTCGCTTTGCGGCTATAGTTGAATTCAAAATAAACAAATTCTGTTTTTACAAACCTTTATCATATTTTCATTGCTTGCTGCGTTTATTTGCAGTTCATTAAATGGAACGATTTGTTTTTAGAGCTTGTCATAAAGATTATAAAAAAAATGTTTGCATCTGTTTCATAAAAATATTCAATTATGGAGATGTGCTATTTCTATGACAACAGAGTAATGTTTATTTTAATGAAATGAAATAAGTAGAATAACCGAATAGCTAATGTTACGCATAATAAACTTAGTGTTGCACGCAATTGTCAGGCGTGACAATTAATACGAGCAATCAAAGGTAGCGCGGGCCAATTTAGAGGCCCGAGCTAAAAATTGGATATGCGGTGAATAATAATTTTCCCAATGGAGTGAACTGCGTTGTCCACATTTAAGGTAATTGCCAACAGTTTGGGCTGACGTGCCGGCCGGCCAGCCTGACACTCACTCCCATAGGACCACCCTTTACAATCTCATTTATAAATGCCGCTTAATCAAATTTTTATTTATCGCTCCCCGAGTATTTTGGTCGCATGAATCCGTGATTATAATATTCAAACTTCAAAAAGTAATTATTGTTAATCAGCTTAATCAAAATTCTGTAATGATAATTCCGTGTTTAACCGGTTGATATCAGTTTTATGCGATCATTTTTAGGGTTCCATAGCTGAATGGCAAAAAACGCAACCCTTATAGATTCGTCATGTTTGTCTGTCTGTCTGTCTGTCTGTCACAGCCACTTTTTTCCGAAACTATAAGAAGTACGCTGTTGAAACTTGGTTAGTAGATGTATTCTTTGAACCGCATTAAGAATTGCACACATAAATAGATGATATTGAGATTTCTAATATCATTTTTTTCTAAACTGAATAGTTTGCGCGAGAGACAATTCCAAAGTGGTAAAATGTGTGTCCCCCCCCTCCTGTAACTTCTAAAATAAGAGAATTATAAAACTAAAAAAAATATATGATGTACATTACCATGTAAACTTCCACCGAAAATTGGTTTGAACGAGATCTAGTAAGTAGTTTTTTTTTAATACGTCATAAACCGTAAACCGCAATTTACCAAGTACGGAACCCTTCGTGCGCGAGTCCGACTCGCACTTGGACCTGTTTTTTGTTATTGGGCGCCGCATATCCGTACCTACTAAAATACGTTTGCTAGTCGTGTATAGGTAAAACCCCATATCGCGTGTCTTAGTATTGAATATAAATCTATCAAATTTCAAATTTTACGGTCAAAAGGGTTGGATGATCAGTTCGAATATTACCCGGGCATTGCGGGTATCGATCAGTCAGACTGGCCGTCGTGTACGTTAATAAAAAAAGTATGATCATGATCCGTTTGCACCTTATTTTTATGGCCTCTTCGCAGTATATCATTTATATTGAACACGGAAAAATATTCCCCTAAAATTTTATACGTTCATTGGATTCATTGGGGTTACGACGTAACTATAGCAACATAATAATGATATAAAGGTAACTTACGGTGCTCAGGGTTTAATCAAAATATTTTTGTTGCCAACAATTTTCAAAGAATTCCCCTTAGAAATTAATATGTAGGAATATGCATACGATCCGTATTTCAGCGCAAAAATGTTGTAATTATGAAGTGTTTTTTATTATTTTGACAACATTAAAGTTGAAATGGAATTGAGTCGTTTTATAGGTATAAACGCAACAATGTACTTGATTGTTTAATAACACATAACTTAATAAAGTATGTCAAGTAACACAGTGGTAAAAACATTTTAGTTATTTCTGTACGGATATGCTCGTAATCATAAACCGGTGTTGGTTACTGCAATTTCAAAAGTTTATTTCTCTTATTCCGAGGGCAATGAACCACGCAATGAAGATGCTGTTTATTTTGGCGGCTGCCGTCCAAATGTTTACCTTATGATTTCATAGTTTTTTTTCTTATATACCTACTCGAATTGATTTGATTTTCGAAGAGACCGAGTTGTTTCATTCTTTTGAATTGATGAAAAGCCTTGTATTGATGAAATTTTACCATAAATTATCGAATGTCCTTCTGTTGGTTACATTATATTATAGGAAAGCATATTTAAAAGAAAAATATTCCAAATTCGGCAGCGTAAACTCGGGCTGACAGAAACACGAAAATAAATTAAACAGTATAAAAACGCGTTGATTCAGTGAGACAACATGAAGGGGGGAAGCAGGGAAGCGTTGTCACACTTGAGATTTACAGGGAAAAGGCAGAAGGAAGGGTAGCGGGGAGCGGGGAGTGCCACTTGGACACGTAGACCACCCCCTCCCGCCGCTCCTCTCCCCGCCATGCCACTTATTCATCATTTACGTACATTTGAGTGTGATTTCGTTTGGGATCGGCCCAGAACTCCGGCCCTCTTACTCACTTACATTAGTTACATTATACGTTACCGAATCTTGTTTTATTCAATTTCCACAGCGCTATTATCTTTCGCCACTCATAGTAATAGGGATTCCTTTCCGAGACGTAATAATATTTCCCGGTTGTAGTGCCTCAAAGGTTTAAGGGATTGTATGTATTGTTATATGATGGCTTTATCATTTCATCTTACTAAAAAAATAAAAAAAAATAAAAAAATATTATTATTAATATTATTTCTTATTTTTTATATTTTTTTTTTTTTTTTATTTTTTTTTTTTTTTTTTTTTTTATTTTGTGTACAATAAAGAATATGAATATGAATATGAATATGAATATGAATATGGACTCACCTTGGTTAATATGAGATGGTATCCTCGAGTTGCGGTTGAACCGCTGACAATTTATTCGGCCATGTAAATTACGTTTACTGTCGCACAAAATTTTGCTTATGACATTACCTGTAGGCGAAGGCTATAAACATTTTAATTCTCAAGGCTCAACTTTACCACCTGACATAATTCTATCAGGTTATACGAGTAAACTGAAACAATACGTGGAAATTGAGTCCGCATTTCCACGAGCGACCGCTGAGTTTGAAAAAGCCAGCGCAACAGCTCACAGGGGGTTAATTGTTTGACTTTTGTCGTTAACTGTACCGGCCATGTGATACGTAAATAGGTACCCAGGTACTCGAGGTACCCGGTCCCTTTCACGTTCATGCGACATCTGCTGAGTTTGTCGCGGCGTCATAATTATAGTATCGAACTCAGCTTCCAGCCTCGTTACCGATAGGAAACCCTGTAAAAATCACGACGGCCATTGTTAACTTGACGTGGCGCGCACTCTTTATTACCGCGCATAAATATTTAAGAAGAAAACAGGTAGTTCGCCTTTGAGATCGAGCTGTGCAGCGATATTGTCATTTTTTTTAAATAATCTATTGGCTCGCGTTTGACCACTATCTCGCCTGATGTTAAGCGATGATGTGGTTTACAATGAAACACGCTTGCCTAGAAGAAACCTATTCACTCTTGACTTAAAGACCCCAAGGTTGTAGCTCTGTCAGGGAACAAAGACTCCGGAAGGGAGTTACAATGAAATCCCCCTTTAAACGTCTATGCTTAGATCGAATTCATAGCGCTTTATTCATGTGTTGTAATACAGGTTCTTATTGAAACCTATCACAGGCACCAGTCTCTCACAAAGTTATACCCTGGTTTAAACTGCAAGGCATAGAATTTAAGAAACTTTGTGAAGAGAAAATAAACGTTTTATATTATCTAGGTTAAATAAGTCACAAGTACACGCGACTCTCCGAAGCAAATCTGTGAGAGCATAGGAATTATTTACAGACTAAGCTAAATAAACAAATTTCAGTGAACCAGTCTGAACACGGACCATCATAGTCTGTGGCTGCTATTATCCCACAGAGCCATTATGTATTATGCGTTCTTCAGGAATATCTCCGAGTAACCTTCGCGGGAGGATTGCATAATATATTAACAGTAATTATTTGAACATTTCGCTCGCCCGCTGTGCGTTGCCTTCAGCTCGCTTCCAATTGTTTTTCCGTTATGAACTATCCGTACAAATTATGCAGAATCCCGACACATCTACCTACCGATGCTCCCTTTTGTATTTACTTTTCATATATAAGCCGATGGTCCAATATAAAAATAAATAACTACGAAAAAGCGGTATTCATTGAAAATTGAAACTCGTTAATAAAATATTTTTGCCATTTGCAAATACGAGTTGTTTGTTTACGTGTTGATTCACCGTTATCATATTTTTTTTAATATTTCATGTGTATTGATTGAGTTTATTTGTTGCAGATGGTCACCAGGACAAAGAAGATTTTCGTAGGAGGGCTATCGGCACCCACAACGCTTGAAGACGTAAAGAATTACTTCGAACAATTCGGACCGGTGAGTACTAGCATTCTTTTGTTTCTAGTCGTTAACTGAGGCAGGGTACTGTATTACCTAACTACTGGTTGGCAAGGCTCCGGTGGTTCCCCATTAGCAGAACGAATAGAAGCGTTTATCCGACATATTCCACGCATTGTAGCCGCGTCGCGCGCGCAAAGTTGAGACAACTTCGCTCGCCAAATTTAATTTACACCAAACTTTTCGGAAAAGTGTACTGAATTTGCACTGTCATGTCTCATTTGTTATTAGGCAACGCTAATTTTACCCGCAGCTAAATCATTCCGTTCACATAATAATTAAACATGTTACCCTCAAATTTGGCACGTCGGTCAAACTTGCAAACTGTGTTATTGTGATTATGTGCCCGCTTTACTTGTTTTGATGGAAATTCATAATATTACGGCTTAGTTCCGACCGATTAAATTCTAGATGTACACTGCTTTTTATTCCGAACGAACGCCATTATGTGAAATTGAAGCTTTCAACTAAATTAATGTTGTTTTAATGGATACTAAATAACAAAGCAGAGATTTAAATCAAGGAAACAATTTCTTTGTGCCGTTATTGTCTCAGGTCGATATTGAATAAGACTGTCGTCTTAGCACCAATCTATCGTCGCGTTTCTCGGATAGCGTCACAGGAAAAGGGATCTTTGTGTGACTATTTAAAGTTAATATTCGCGTGGCGATGCGCGCGTGCCTGTAAGTCTGCGATAACTTGGTCTTTGTCTGGCTGCGACTCAGCGCAGGTGTCTATCTACAAAAGTTTCGTCGTAATTAGCCCCGTATCTAGCATGGATGCGGACTAAGGAACTTTTCAGAATCCAACATTGGCTACAGCCGGGGAGTCATTGTGCCAGCGCTCAAAGTAATCGGAGCGAGCCAGCCGACAGCGGCCGCGCCGATCAAGACCTTCATTACCTATTATGAGAGTTTAGAATAAAGCCAACGAGTTTTTCGGAGTGAATGTGATTGATGCCGAGCGAAGGAATATCCCGGGAGAGATAAAAGGAATTTAATGAAGAGTCTTTAAGAATAATGATTAAGGGAATGGTTATTCCTTTTGGTCGGCGGCCTAATGATGGGGTCTTTGAATTACTTTTTGTGACTACGAAATATTGTGTAACCGCAATTATTCTAATTAAATACAAGATGCGAAGAAAAACTGACGAGACAAATAAATCTAAAGACTCCCGAGCCGTGGTCTGTCTCACTTTGATGAGAACAGATTGGTACACGTGGATAACAAAAATAACTTTGTTACAACATCAATGTACAAGGTTCTTTTGAAAAGATCTTGCTTTTGCATTACAGAAATTGAGATCGTAGAATATTTACGTTTCAATTGAAATTATTAGTAATATTGCCCTTATTTTTGAACGTAACTTTTTCGCCGTAGCCTCGTTACAAATATGGCCTCGAATGCTTACCATTTAACCGGCCTAAATGTTTATACATAGGTATCTAAGGAAGTAAATTACGAAATACCATTATTACATTCAAGAACGCACACCGAGAATTCTGATTACAAATTAATTCAATAACATTGAAGCCGTGCACTGTGCTCCCGGGTTGGCGCCATTTCGTAAGGGTGTCACATTTTGAGCAAGTTTAATTAACAATCTAGTCGCTTTTGTAGGTGCCTTCATTAGTGTATTTGTGGATAAACATTGCGCAAACTCGGCGCGTGCGTGTGGCTCGTGCGAGCCGAGCGATCTTACAAAGTCGCCCGATCACGTGCGAGCCACGGTGAAGTGTTGTGACTGCTGCCGGCGGAATACGCACTACGCATAGCCCCGGTTTGCGTACTCTGTGACTCCGATGTCCCGATACCGGCTATCTACGTGCGAGCTTTTCGAATGCAAACTGTCTCAGAATATCAAATGAGCCACTTATATACCGAACAATGCCTACGCCCACCTGAAGCCGTGGCCGAGACGCATGCACGCAACGCCGTAAATGAAGGCCCGTCGGCCCGGGGGTGGGCGAGGTTCGACCCCGGTAACGATTTCCTTCAGATAATGGCGAATTTTCTGATGAAAGCTGCTCGATGGTGCCCTTTCAAGGATTTAGGAACCGCCGGATTTATGGGCCAAATGGTCTTCGCAAATTCTGTCCGTCACGACACAACTTTGCCTAGCGCATGCATAATGGCAATCTATTCGTGAGATTTCGCCGTGAGAGCATTCTTTCATTGGGGAACTTTTAAGTGGGACTGTCGGGACAGAATTAAAGAGTTATGGAGATAACGTGCCTTCGGTAGTTTAATCTGCGCAGATGTGGGGAGTAAAAAAATAACAGATTGCAGCGGGTTAATTTTATGGCGCGAGAACGCTTAAGCTAAAACAAACACGTACGGGGAATTACTTCCGGGCATACATTCTCTGAAACAGTTTTAAGGTGAAGGTAATTTGCCAAATCCAGTTGTGTATGAAGCGCTCACGTGTTCTTGAGTTATCTTGCTGAGTACGAATATTAAGTGATGAGTTATATTTTAAAGTATAATGGGGCTTCTCAGTGTGTTGCTGAATATTAAGAGCTTTTGGTCGTAATATGATATAAGAGTTGCAAGATAATATCGCCGAAGTTAAGCATATTATTTTTATAGCTTGATAGCAATATTTCATCGAGGAGATCGTGGCTAAATAATAACAGCCGCACGGGTCGATCTTCAAGGTTAAGCAACGCATGACGAGGTCGGTCCGTGGATGGGTGACCATTTCAACATACCGAGTTTCCTCCGTGCCTCGGAAAGCACGTTAAACCGTTGGTCCCGGCTGTCATTTTGAAGATCTTTGACAGTCGTTACGAGTAGTCGGAAGCTTGAGATCTGACACCAGTCTAGCCAAGGGGTACCGTGTTACCCTGTTACTGGGATGTGGAGGTCAGATAAGCAGTCACTACATGTAAAAAACTGGTACTTAGCTGAATCCGTTTAGACTGGAAGCCGACCCTAACATAGTTGGGAAAAGGCTAGGCAGATGAGGCAGATGATGATAGCAATATTTCTTCGTAAAAATTATAGTAGTACCTAAATTAGAACATCATTAACATAAAATAAAGACTAACTAAAATAGTATTGCATTGTAAGCAGATAGTAAAGGTAGTTAACTTACTAGACATTTTAAGTAGAAGTGTCACGAACTTCACCATTTGTGCCCACAATCTGTCAATCTAGGTCAGAGTTTGACCATAATTGGCATGTATCTATCTAAGCGTAATGATATTGGGATGATTGATGACAGTTTCAATTAGATGTCTTATATCTAACTAATTGTAACTTTGTCAAAAAAAAATACAAAATGATTACCATTGTATTATTTCAAAATAAAAATACATAACTTACTGAAGTCTATATACTAAGTGAGCCGTAAAGAAGCTTACAAGGCAAGACAGTTCCAAGAATCACATATCCCGGTAGTAATTTGACGTGTAGAGAGGTATTGACAGGTCATTGCTTCAAAGCTAAAAACAACCCTTTTCCGCAATATTTTTTACGACTGCCACGAAACGACAAGCCGCTGACTCCTACAAGGTCTTTCCATTACTACAAAACCAGCGTAGGAGGTAAAAAGGGAACAAAACAGAACTCTTATAATATGTAAATCGTAGTCGAATTCACTTGAAAGTCGAAGCTGGCGTTCGCGATGCCGACTTAAAAATTAATTAGCCGAACGACCGGTGTAATCGCTGAAGCCAGCATCGATTAGGAGTTATCTGGGAGGCACTGCGCCCGCAAAGTTGACTCCATCGTCCGGTGCGAGAGTGTCCTTTCCCTCGCCGGACGCCTGGCGCTTAGGCTCTTCTACAACCCCACCCGCAACCCCTGTCTGCCAATCTCTGCCCCCAGTCGACAGAAAACGCACACTTGCCCCTCACAATTTCACCACGGATTGCTTATATTTTATTTTTTTCTCTTCTCATGAAAATGTATGCCGTCTTTATCTGTCTATCTGCCTCGCTAAAGCGATCTTATATTTAATGTTAAGCGGACAACTTTATTCACAACAATTCTGGCCGGAATGTTTAAGTAAAAATGCTTTTCTCGGTGAATATTATTTTTAGATTTGGTAACGCGAGAAAAATAACCGATTATATTTTCATCCGCCGAGGTAATTGTTTCTTTATATTTGGGGGAATTTACGTCAAGTTACTCCAGCATTATAATATTAAGTAAGATGATATGAAATAATTAAAATACCGTGATAATAATTTAGGAGGAGGAAGCGAGCATGATTTCTGTGGTGAGCAATTTAATCAAAATGCAGTACTTTCTCCTAATTTAACGCCTTACGCTGGTGAATGAAGCGCTCGAGGCTACGCTCAAGTTGCCCAACCAATATAAAGTTGCGAGCGCGTTCACTAAGCGTCGCACGCACTAGAGGAGGGTGTCTTTGAGGAAGTTCCGTTGCATGCTTGATTCGCTATTGTTTTAGTCGTCGAGCGAGACCAAACTCTGACCGTCGTCGCTCCGTCGATAACTTGTACGCAAGTACGATCCAACTTGCACGATTACTTGTTATTATCTCAACATACGCTCTTAACTTTGTATCGGCTATCGACATGTTCTCTTCGATTCTTGACTGCGACTGGTGGCGGGAATTGCGAACAGACTTGCTCTGCATACGGCCGGGCGAACGACTTTGCACAACTGCTTTCTAACAGTTCCGATTCGACTAAGTTTCTTCGATAGTTAATTTCGATTTTAATATTATTGTATCCTGGCGAAATTCTCTAATGAAATTATATCTCTTCGGGAAAATGTGTCAACGTTGGAATAAGTGGACTCAAAGCGTACTTGAGAATATATTTATATTTACAGATAATGTTATCGTAGGACATAAACCCCGTGGTTATTGCAAAATTCAGGGGATGTTTTGAGTGTATTTGACCAAAGCAAACAGTCGCAAAGCGATAGGTACCTAGTCAACTTTAACGCTCGCTCACTATATAAACATCGTTTAATGTCAACAGTACTCGAACTGTAACTGAGGCGGGTCAGGAATTTGGTGTACGATACCATCGGAGGCCGTATATCAATCAGTTGTTACAAC
Source organism: Orthosia gothica (assembly GCA_949775005.1). Lineage (NCBI taxonomy): Eukaryota > Metazoa > Arthropoda > Insecta > Lepidoptera > Noctuidae > Orthosia > Orthosia gothica. The sequence goes on from OX459049.1 coordinate 4,816,965, forward strand.
GCTCCACGGTTGTCGTTTATCTTCGGGGCCGCTCGGATCTGTCCGTCCAGATTCGTGCATTGTTCCGACATTAGCCGTGGCCGCCGAAACGGTGGATGTCTGAAATGCCAGTGCGGTAGTGGCGTTCCTGTTGCAAGCGCATCGAGCGCCCGATAGCATTTCCAATTTCCTGACTTAAATTGCTCTAATTTGGTTATGCGCTGACGGTTGATCGAAGGCTGCTAGCGTAGACCACCGGCGACACTCGCGTTGCTAAATGTAAATTCGATATCAATTTTGAATGGAATTCCAATCCCACTCGTTCGCTTATTTCTTGTAATATTTTGGCTCATAGCTTCCAAATCCCCTGGTGACGTTACTTTTTTAGTAGCTTACTTAAGTAACCAAAATTTAAAAGGCTTTTTGGATAGGTAAGTAATTTCACTAAATACTTGTCAAAGCAAGTCACGGATGTAACTTTTACAGTTCCTTTCACATAAAATGGAACAGAAAAAATAAAGTTTTGTTCAATAGTTGTTACAAATAGCCGTGTATTATGGTAATGGCTACCTAATTGAGGCCTTACAACTACAATTGCTATAAAAACTAGTTTAAGGGCACTCGTTAGTTTAAACGCTAGACGGATTCAATAACGTCACAATAATTACACGATTTAAATTTATTGCTCACGCTATATTAAAGAAATAGTTAAAAGAAATATTTTTTAAATTTTGGTCTTTTATAGTGTGTTACATATTTAATTTGCTACGAAAGTAGAAATAACAGTCGGCAGTTAGACTAAAACCGCTATTTAACAAGTAAAATTACAAAAAAAAATATTTATACACATTTTTATTTCATGCTACATAATATATCTATAGTAGACACGCTAAGATCGACAATATATTGAATACGTAACTATGACGCGATATTTTGCGAAAACAGTCCTATTAAAACAGTAAAATGCCCATAACTTTTGAACGACTGAACCAATTTTCATCAAACATAACTAAGAATACTCTCGATTAAATCAAACATAAAAAAACGAAATCAAAATTGGCTCATCGGTTTTGGAGCTATGATGCCACATGCAAACACACAGGTAAATACGTCAACCTTATAACACCCGTATTTTTCCGTCGGGGGTTAAATAGGTTTTGTTTTTATGTTTATCTAAAGATAAGAAAAGAAAGGGTTATGCTCAGCTGTGGGCGAAGTCGGTATGTAGATTATGATAATGAAATATTTCACAAATAATCTCATAAAATGTTGGTACTAAACTGTATTAGATAAATTTATTATTGCTAAAGTTGTCCAAAATAAAAGGCTCATTTTGACAGCTATAAAAATACTTAATAATAATTAAACTTGATGCTTGCGAATGATACCCGTTGTTATAGTGTAACATAGTAATTAATTATAATTATGAATCTGATTTTTCAATGTCTTACGTCGAAAGTTATCGCGGCAAGTACAAGTAAAATTTCACAATTTAAAAACCCCCGACACATTTATCTTGGGAATACACCCTGATTCTAACAGTAAAATGCCCATAACTTTTGAACGGCTGAACCGATTTTATTCAAACATAGCTAAGAACACTCTCGACAAAATTACCTTTCAAACAAAAAAAACTAAATCGAAATCGGTTCATCCGTTTAGGCGCTATGATGCCACAGACAGACACACAGATACACAGATACACAGCAACACACGTGAAACTTATAACACCCCTTTTTTTTCCGGCGGGGGTTAAAAATGAGAAAAGTCAACGGACTTCTTAGATTGTGCCAACTTTACCAACCAACAAAAAACCAGTTTCAATTAAATAAAACTGTCAAACAATACTACAATGTATCCGAACTCCTTAATTCCGACATCTCAATTGTTTACATCGTACAGAATTATCTACCGATTGGAATTACACTGAAGATTGATCGGAGTCTGAGTGATAGAGAGGCACACTGACAGATTGGCAATCTATAGCCGGAGGGTATTCCTCCCTAGACTCGATATTAAAGGGAAAACGTGAACATAGTTAATACAATAATAACTTTCAATTGGATGTCAGTATAAATTTTATTTATTTGTATTGAAATAAATTGTTGAGCATATTAGACAACCTGTCGTCCAATCAAAAAAAGGGGGAAAAGATGCGAATGGACAAACGTCAAACTCTGAAAAATACTAAAAACAATATGTGGAACCATTTCATTATCAAAAATGTGGCTTCAGTAACACGTTCACAAGAAAGGCTTTAAATAAAAACTCATTTCTTGTGATTCATTGACGAAATAAAATGAGTACCTACTCTCCAGCCTGTTATTTTCCATTTGACAGATGCACGCTTATGAAGTTTCTAAATTATTAACAGGCAACATACTTATTATAGCAGCAATTATAACATAGACTACTTGAATACTTCATGTACGAAGTTGTGAAGCGACGTGCTTATTCGCATCGTTATTTCGAAAAATTAAAATTCACAGTTAAATCGAATTAACATAGCATTAAATATCACAATGTAAAGATTTGCAAAAATTAATATTTTTTTAAAATAGAAAAAACAGTAAATAAAATTACTAAAATACTCATATCTTCTTACTTTAACTATTAATTCTTGAGTACACATATTGTGCCTAAAAATATGTTAAATCTATTTCTTTAAGTCAAGAGAGAATAGGTTTCTTCTAGGCAAGCGTGCTTCACCTTATGCCACATCATTGCTTACCATCAGGCGAGATAGTGGTCAAACACGAGCCTATCGATAATAAAATAAAAAAATAAAAAAAATCGATTCGGTACCGCATTTGTTCATCACTAAATGATAAGTTTTTGAGCTGTCATATGTAAAATAACAGGCTGCACGGGAGAGTAATAAGAAAAAAGATATCACAAGTGTCAAAATATTAGAAGGAAAACCTATGAGGTTTCCTAGACATAAGCATAACAAACCAAGCTAAAAAAACACATCAAAACTGAAAAGTTAAAACCAAAAAAAAACACTTAAAATAGCACGAGTTCTGTACACAATTACGAACACTTTCTGAGTCAGTATTGAGAGGTTATCTTTTTGTTAGCATCGGAGCAAAACGCCCCTACAGTACCAATATATTATTCTAATAGGGAACTAATTACCCCCACTCTCCTTTATAGAACCACGGAATTATTCCTCGAGGAGTTTCTAAACGTTTATTTGTACAGTTTTTGTACCGTGAGGGTGAATAGCGACTACAGATTTAGGTATAAACTGAATAAAGGAGGCTATGTTGTTTTGTCGAATCAATAGAAATATTGTACCGATCATTATTAGTTTTTATCAGCTTTCGTGAATAACTTGATAGACAAAAATTATCTTAAGAAATGAGAAATCTTTTCATGTTTTCCCAGAAATCAGAATAAATAATACCAGATTACTTAAAAATATACAAATCTTAGAAATATTATGCTTTCAAAAAATATTCTAGTCTAGACGATCAAAGAAAACTAATACCAACTCCGTAAAATAATACATCCATATGAATTTAAAAACAATATCATTCAGCACTGTTCTGTCGTACGACAGATTTGTTATATAAATAGAAAAGAAATTGAATTCTAATAAGACAAGACATAGGTTTATTTTTGTATGAGCGAAATGAGGCAACAATGTTGAAATAGTTTTCTTCATGAAGTATGGGGTGAGGGTTGGGTTCGGATTAGGGTTACCATTTGTCAGGAAATACTAGATTTATTGAAATGCTAGTCCAGTCCAGAGAATCCAGTATTCGTTTTTTTAAAGGCTTTTGACTTAAGCGGATTTAAAATCTGTAAGCAAGCTTAATAAAGTATCCATGATGCCGAAACAAGCTCAAGCTAAAACTTATTCCTCCCAATTTATTTCGGCTTATAATTCAAACCTTCTTTTCCTGCCCTCGTTCCTTGTCTTTTCTTGTTCGTTAACATCCAAACACAATTACACACCCTTGCGCAGAAAAAGGGCCAGCATTTAAAAACACATACACCACAATTTTCTTCAAAAAGCCCGTTTTTCCTAAGACGGTAACCCTATTCCGGATAAACGCACCCCGGGGCAACCGATTTGTATTAGCCGTCTAGTGCTGTACTCGTAATTGTCGATGCCGCGGGCAACGTCGCACTCTCTACTCGTAAGAGGGGCAAATCCGAAAAAAAAGTAATGAGAAACCTTCAATCGATAGTCCCTTTCGATGTCTCGTTGAGAACTTACGATTCATTATTATATTCGATTCTTGAATTTATTTTTTAGTGAGCAGAGCTTTTGTTTCTTTTTGATTTTTACCACTTATCACAGTTTAGTGCATCATCGGTAGTTCAAGGTCATCCTGAGTGCTGAAAAACTATACACATTCAGAATTCACTTCCAAAAAAGTGAAACTTATTTTAAAATTTTAATTAACGTAAAAGCAGATTCACATAAAACACTCATCTAGCAACCATTGTAAAAAAATCGCAGCCATACTTTTTGTCTGCATAAAATGTTTTAACATTGCTACACGGAATATAAATTTATAAACTCAATTGAAATGCTATAAATACAATTCACGCGTCAACTGCTTGATCCTGTTACATTGTCCGAGTTGATGGGCCGATATAAGCCGATCATTTGCAATATAAAAATAAACGCGAAGTTGCTGGCCCGACGGGAAACGATTCTACCTACTGATGTTAATAATTCTCCTTTAGTTTATTCCATTTTAATTGGAAAGGTGTGCTACTTTTTCTGCATTTATGAGTAAAGATTTTTGTGTGTTTATTTTTATTTAAGTATTTCTTTGATTTCTTGAGTGAAGTTTGTTGCTTCGTAGATGTTTATAACACCCATAAAGAACAGATAATCATTGCAGAGTAAAAGATGCTTCTCGCAGATAAAATCCCTCATTCACTATTATTGTCATCCCTGTCTGCTCTTTTCAGGTACTTATATGATCTGATAGAATATTAAAATCGATCAATTTATACCGCTTTTAGATTTTCCGCTTAATCAGAAATATCGTGCATTTGTGGTTTGGTATAAAGTGATACAAATTGTACTACTTAATGAGGTCTATTAATCGATTCTATAATGTGAGGTGAAGTGATTTTGTATATAGTTATAATGGACTCATTTATAATTTATATCTACATTTAAATCCAGGTTAATTTTGCAATAATTTAGCTTAACTATTTCTGAAAAATAAATGATATGCAACGATAGATTGTTTTTATCGCAACAATTTGTCTGCGAATAAATATTCGAATTCCACGTGTAACCTAAATAGGTTACACATAAAAACCAAAGGCAACTGATAAGGTTTTTTCATAAAATACTCAGAAGATTACAATTTCAATAAAAAAGTATTATATGCTTCAAAGCATCTAAAAGTCAGAAGCTTGATGTGTGGGTCGAAAAATTGAAACACGTGAGCATCGATATTTTTTTTTAATATTTTCTACTAGCTGTCCCCCGCGGCTTCGCTCCAGTCAACTGGTTACCTACCTACCCTATCCTACCTTCCGACCTACCTACTCTACCTTACCTACCCTACCCTACCTACATACCATACTCTACCTATCTACCCACCTAGGGTAGGTAAGTAACCTACAAACCTACCTACCCTACCATGCATACCCTACCCTACCCTACCTTCTACCCTACCTCCATTTTTTATTAGACATAAATAACTCTATGTCCTTCTCCAGGATGTCATCTATGTCCTTGCCGAATTTCATTGAAATCCGTTCAGTGGTTTAGGCATGAAAAGAAAACAGGCAGACAGACAGAGTTACTTTCGAATTTATAATATTAGTATGGATTAATCAGGAGCTCTAGACAAGTGGCATTCTATCATCGAAAGCGTGGTGACAGCGATTGGGAAAATGTCAAAAATCAAAAGGAATGTCAAACGTTTTTGAAATGTCACGTAGTCAAACCTTTACATTTTGAAATTTCGACCATGTCCATCGCTGACATCAAATGCCACTTGTCTAGAGTATCAGAGCCTTAAATCTTCAGACGTTGAAATTAAATCAATACGACAATCTCACCCAGTAATAACGCTTGCCCTCAACAACACATCACACATCACATCATCAGCCTATTAATGTTCCCACTGCTGGGACACAGGCCTCCTCTCTGTCAGAGGGAATGGGCCGTAATCCACCACGCGGGCCCAGTGCGGGTTGGTGGATGTCACATGTCTTTGTATTTTTGGTTCTAGGACATGCCGGTTTCCTCACGATGTTTTCCTTCACCGTTTTGAGAGCAGTGGTGAAGAAATAATTTACACAAAGTAAAGAGCCTGCCTGGGCTCGAACCCACGACCTACAACTTGTAAGTCGTGGCCGATACCACTGGGCCACCACTGCTCTCAACAACAGTCGTATCTAATTTTGAGTTAGTGTCATGCGTTCACGCGAAATTATTATTAATATCCTGAGCATACTAACAATAATTATTATGATTATAGGAGATACGCAATCTGTATAACTCAGTTGCCATTCGCATGGAATTACTTCAGTTATATAACAAACCAGGTCTGGTAGGACATTGTCGTACTGCCATATGTAGTAATTTAACTTGTGCTATCGGTAGCAGAACTTGTGCTTATGTGCTATAGGATAAGTTAGAAATTCAGGTAGGTATAGTTACTAGATCTAGGCTAGTTCTATGAAGCGTTCTACTGCTTTTGGTGTTTAAACGAGGCTCGGTACAGAACACTGGAAGTAAGCTCGGTTTTCCAAAGCATGTAGACTTAGCTTAGAAGCCAGTTTTGGTCTCGTGCTACGCCATTGTGCTACGGGCTACGAGATTTGCTGCTACGAATTTTGTTGCTACGACTTCTCTATGCAGTTCCATAAATTCTAAACCACAAGCGCATTCATCATACATCAATGACTATTAATGTATTCAAATCTATATCTAACATACAATAACGTTTCATGCATTCATGTGAAATTATTATTTAATATCCTGTGTACAATTAGCATTACTCTGTATACAATATAAATACATGAATGGTTTATGTAAGCGTTACATCGAATATTCTATCAGACTGGTATGTTTCACTCTTGTACCAAGAATAATAAGATTCAGTTTAAAATAAGAAAATCAGTGAAAGCATTTGAATGAACTCGCAACAGACAGTAACCGTCTTATTCAAAGGTCTTCAGAATCGAAAAAGCTCGCTTTTCGCGTGTGTGAAAATTCACTCAGCGGACTAAACTTAACTCAAAGCTGATTTGGCTCAATTACGCCTCTTATATCTTCCCAACTGACGCTAATTAAAGTATTTTAATTTGGCAATCCCCTTGTCTTCGTGCCGTATATAATTCTTTGTTCTCACATCAAGTTTTTCTATAAAAACAGGCTTTGCATGTGGATCAAGCTGTTAAATTATTCCTAAATTTTGATTGCCTCGTAGAAATCCGTCCGGATTCTGCGGAGGGGCTCTTCGTTTTTTTCATTCCCGTTCCGAGGGACAATTAGGTATGCTAATTCATTTATTTTATGACGGGTTTGAGGAAAAATGCTACGAAAAGATCAGTTCGTGATGGAGATCACATTGTGGCATTGGTATTCGCAGACGAAAAAAAAAAACTAAATTAAATCAAATCTAATTCGAAACCTATGCCAAATTCAGCTGTGTTAATAAATTAGAGTATTTTGTTTATTTGTCTTCATGTTCATAAATATTCCACTTAAATAGGCACGCGTTATGTAAATGCCGTGGAATTGGCCTAAATGTTGTCACAGCGTGCGTACTGCGACATAATCAGTTCCTATAAACATTTAGAGGGGATGGAATGAATCCACGTCGCGCACAGAGGCAGCGGGACACGGTAAACATAATTAGGCGAACGGCCATGTTGATTGGACTAGACGTGCCGACACTTCCCGGAAGAAATTGCACGTGAAAGGTAATATTTCACTCGGATGAGATCCTTTGATACGCATCTTGGTCACGGCACTTCTGTTTTATACATAAAATAAGATAAAATTCTACCAGACAGCATTTTTTTTTTGCTTGAGTAGTTCGTGGCTAAATAATAACAGCCGCACGGGTCGATCTTCAAGGTTAAGCAACGCTTGCCGAGGTCGGTCCGTGGATGGGTGACCATTTCAACATACCGAGTTTCCTCCGTGACTTGGAAATCACGCTAAGCCGTTGGTCCCGGCTGTCATTTGAAGATCTTTGACAGTCGTTACGGGTAGTCAGAAGCTTGAGATCTGACACCAGTCTTGCCAAGGGGTATCATGTTATCCAGTTACTGGGTTGTGGAGGTCAGATAGGCAGTCGCTCCATGTAAAACACTGGTACTCCGGCTGAATCCTGTAAGCCTGGAAGCCGACCTCAACAACAATTGGGAAAAGGCTAGGCAGATGATGATCGAAAATCTCAGCCCCGCGGAAATAAGTTTAACACGCGAAATAATCGTAACTTTGGCATAAAAATCCAGGTTCGCCTGTTTCACTACCGAGTTACGGTTATTTTCAATAGTTAAATTCAAAACGGCCGGGGATCGACACGTACAATGTTTACTCAAGTATCTTCGCGCCGGGTTCATCCGGAACAAAGTTTGAATTATATTGTTAATGTTAACATTCCGTACGCAAACTAAAGTAACTGGTGTATTGTTAACAAGTTTCTGTTTGTTTTATCACTTACGCATTATCCGGTGACGTGGGGAGGAAACGGCGAAAAATAACAACAGGGACGGGCTGTAGGTGACAATTCAAAGTGTCAAATAATTCAAGGTGTGGCGCGGCGTTTCTCACAATCAGCGAGATCTACAGCCGTAGCGAGCGAGACACAGAACGTTCCTTTTTTCTATACATTCGGTTTGTTTATTTCTCGTTTCACCTTATAAATATAAGAGTTCGGCATCTCTGCACGAATTCCCAAGATGAAAAGGTATTTTTCACGCGCGGTGTTCGGCGCGCCAATACGCCCCGCAGCGGCTAAACTGCAAAGCTTTTCCTTATCAATGCATGAGTTATTATCATATTTATTTCAACGTTTTATATACTTGCGTTTACGTAAGATAGTTTGTTGGTCTACAATTATGCAAACTGCATAAATGTAGATGAGATTACTGAAGATATTTACTCAGTCAAGCTTTATCGAATTAAAATTGAATTTGAATTTGCATACTTTATTAAAATAATTTACAAACAAATTCAAGTAATTTGCATTTTGCATTGTCATTGGCAACGCGTTGTATAAGCACTGAAACTGAAAAAATAAGTGCTCGTAATTTGTTGAGTATAAAAAGATGTGTGTTTTATCACGGCGGAAGAAAAGAATGTGCTTTAAATCTTATCGTCAAGTTGAGCCCTCACAACACATGAGGAATGTGAAACTTGCGGTATAATGTCGTAATGTCACATTTTAGATATCGTAAAAAAAACAAAAGCAAGCGTGCGCGGAGTAATAAAGCTTCTCGATTGCCGCCGCTATTCACAACTGAGAGAATTAAAGTTCTTTTCAGGAAAGTTGATTTGAGTATACGCGGAATGTATCCAAAGTAATAAGAATTCTCTATTGGGGCGGTCCGTGGGGCAGGGGCACTTTGACGAAAAAACGATAATAAAGCACGATCATGTCGCCCAGACCCCCGCCTAGCTGACTGACAAATTGTCGAACATTTTTTTCGCTAAAATTCCTTTCCTTCGAATCCAATTATTGAGCCTCACCGATAGAACACTTGGGTGTCTTTAGTTGGGCCTGTGAGTGGTTTATTTACTTGTTCCGCTCGACATGAGAACACGGTTTATTTTTAACCCGTGCGCTCGCTCACGTAAATTGTATGCATTCGGCGTTTGTTTTATTGTTGCAAATATGAAAAAGACGTGGAGAGGCCGACAGAATATTGTCTCCGCTGTGGGCTGGGAGCGGCCGGTGAGGGCTGATGGAGTAATATTTCCAATGCAAACATGTTTTCGGTGCGCTCTAATTTTATTCTGTTCCACGTTTGGTACAATAGGATGTGCAATTTCGTTCAGCTGAGGCTGCTTAAATTGGTCTGTTATGCAAGCATCAAATAAGGCGAGTGAGTGTAAGCATTCAGTGATATAATATGAGCGATGTTGAAATAAGCTTACCATTTCCAGAACAATTCAACGAATACGTTAGAATTTGTTATTGCTTGATTTGAAAAGCGAATTTTAAATTGCTTTCAGGATAGTGCATTTTACATTTATAAATCTGTTTTATAAATTTGTTTCGCTGCATTGTTTTAGTAGATGAATCGTTATGAGAACACCGCGCTAGACGATTTAAAAGTCAAATTCGTTATCCTGTTTGTTGCATTCCCCGGAATGAAATCTCGAATATCTTAATCAGACGTATACTTTAGTAGATCCACAAAATCTTCCAAGCGACTAACATTGTTGAACAAAGTTATAATTTATTCCTGAGACGCAAAAGTATCGCCTATGAAAATACAATGGTGTGACACGCGGTGACAGCGGCGATCACAATCCAACGTCAAGTGTGTCTCGCCAAACTTTTCCCCAGATAGCAGGAATGTGTTCCATTGACAGCTGTAAAATATAAACAAGCAGATAACGCAACAGCGCCCGGGCCGACCATCCCCCTAAGCGTAGGAACCCACAAGCAACACTCTAACTCGATACAAACCGTGATAAAGGTTCGATTGTATGCAGTAAATAAAATATGACTTGGCCATATTTCCACTTTCGTTTCTTCTCGTTTTATGTCCCTTTTTTCTGGCCTCCCTGGGAAACCGTTCATACAAAATACCTTTCCGATATTGCCCAACTTTATTAGCATCGGGCACGTGTTTTTATATCTGAAATATCTTTCACTTCTGCGGCACTTCTGTGGAATAAAGATTGCCACATGTGCTCCGACATTATATCATGATATATAAGAAAAGTTATTTCCTTTCATTCTTGTAATTTATTATAAGTGCCATCGGTGTTGAGACCTGGGAAGTAGACGCGATTTCATTTGCGACTAACTTGAGTCGTTTATCAATACGGCAGGCTTATAAAACTGTTTTATTGTAACAAATTTTATTTTCGGTTACTTTTTAAGGACGCGTTTATAGAATATTGTTTTAAATACGCGTAATTCAAAGTGCGTGGTTAGAAATCGGGGGTGGATTGAGCTTACGACGCAAATAAATAGCTTCTTCGAAAGCTATCCTGAAAGCGAATTAGAATAATGCGCTGCGATTTGGCGTTTCAACAAACGAGAGAGCAGAACGGCCCTCGGTGGATTATTCGGGTGTTCGGGTGGGTTCGCCTGAATTTGGGTATAAATGGAGGTGTCGTGACTATAAGGGAGATTCACGATCGGCTGAGGAAGCACACTGTATCGGATAGTGCAAGAATCAATCGTGTGAATGTGTAACATTAGAATACATGAGGATTTCTGCGAGAAAACAAAATATCTACAAAACGTAGACACTAAATACAAAAGCTTAGCTCTTACAAAATGCAGACGAAGCGGAAAAGGGGGAGGAGCAACTTTGTCTAACTGTGGGTATCAATTGTCTGTGTTTATTCGAACTAAAATTCTACTGGGACTACCGTTCTTTGAGCAATAATAATAATCCTTCCTACATGTATTGCCGCTTTGTGAATAAACTCAGTACATTAAATGGTAATAATAGAGAAGATACAGACAAAGTTAGCAATGACAATAAAAATCTGGGGAACATAAAATCACAGTTACTTCGACTAACGTCCTACATTGTGGTAGTATTGATCAAACCGGGACATAAATGTGAAGTATTAAAGCTCTTTCACTTCCCAAACCAAAAATATTATCTCATGTATGTATTTAAAAGGTCACCGCTTAAATTGTACTGTCCCTTTGAACCCTTCAGTCACAACTCTATAGTCATAGACATCAAATAACATTTGCTTTATAAGGGTAATATAATAATATAAACCACGAAAGATCCTTATAATATTCGCCGTTATCCTCAGTGAAACCGCAGAGAAAATATATTTCATTAGAGGCATTAATATGAAGTATTCTAAGTATATAAGCTTGGTTTCGTGTCAGATCAAATGGCGACCTGCCCTCGATGCTAATGTCTGAGATTAATGGAATTACCCACGACGAGACCACTACGAGAGCAGACTCGCTAAATTCTTGTCATAATGGCTTTGAAGTTTCTAGAGGATTTTTGATAAGGTCTATGAAGATATTAATGTGGTTATTCCGAAATCAAAAACTTTGTGAAAGGTTCTGGCGGATGATGGTGATTTGAGATGTGTTGATATTATGATTTTTGATACAGTTTTCGGAATAAGAACACAAGAGTCGAAGAATGACAGTACTGAAACCAAAGCGCATGAGAACCAAGACAGTAGATATGAAGATAGAAAGAATTTAGACATAGTCTTAGTTTAGAGAAAACAAAAAAAACACAGATCCAATCCGTGCAGAGCTATATAGCACAACAGAAAACTGTCTCGCAATACGTAAAGGCATAATCTTCATTTCATAGGTCTCGTCATAATACAAAAGAACGTAAATCAAGAAATTGCCAATAAATATGTTGCAATAAACCATGCCGTGATGGTGGAGCTTAACTTATTTTTGAATTATTGGATGGTGGGGAGATCTCATACTGCGCGCAACATGTGTTTTATATCATCTCATCTCTGCTGTATTTCGAAACATCAAGGTACGTAACAGAACGTACCAGATTGAAAACGGAGAAACTACATGGAGGATTCAATATAGCAAAGGAACGAGAAATAGGAAGCCGAGTTGCATTCATACATGTTGAAAAGTCATAATATGATTTCGAATCGAATGCGGCGCGTATGTACGTTTTTATGGTCTTTGTAAGTTCTACGAATAAAATTTTATTCAAACGTAACCCTATCTTTATATATCCAGAGGCTTAGGGGACGTACGTACGTTCATCTTTCGGGATATGCGATGATTTGAGTCCTCCATACATCCCTCGTGTACTTTATCTGTTCCATTACCTACAGCTAAATCCTTATCATCGTTTACTTGATCCTCGTTGAAATTTCAATAAGAACCCTCAAAGTATCAAAATATTCATTACAGGGAAATATCTGTTCGGATATTTAATACTTTGGCGTTCAACGTACACAATTTCCCCAGTCTCGCCTTTAAAAAATTACGTCTATTAACTACCGAACCTAAAACTTTTTATGACCCAACACGAAGCTTTAAATACTTTCAAATGCCGTCCTTAAAATCAATAAAGGCGTACTTTCATCAACGTCCAAGTAATAAAACCTGCTTAACTGTTATCCGCGGCAATGGAATTAGATAATGTATCTTTGTGAAAAGTTCGTTTTACTAAGTTAAAAAGCTGTAAAAATCTAATTGCTGTTGGCTATAAATATTTGGCGTGGAAGCGGCGTGTCGCGCTGAATATCGATAGAGCAGGGCGCACCGTAATGCATGTCAATAAGGATCCTTACAATTTACTGAGGTACCCGTGTAACCAAATTCTTGGTGTCATACATTTTGAGGGTTTGATTTACTGTTGACGCAATACATCATTGATTAGGGCAAATCCAACAATAATCCAGATGTAATAATAATGTGATCGGGACGTGCGGTCTCGGCATGGAGGGTCTATCAATTCTCGTAGCGTTGACAGGTGAATAGGAAGGTAGCAGAAAACTAGACAGGGACGTGAAATGTGCTATTGCTTATTGTTTTTGGACCAGATATATTCAGAAGGCCTAGCCTTGCTTGATATGCCGAAAGAGATTTGGAATTCCAAAGGGACAAAGCACATATCGAAACTCACAAAATGGACCCAATCCAAATACAAGGTAAAATCTAAAAATAAAACCACAATAATCTGTAAAACTGCCACGATATTTACCTTTATTCTCTGTGTCATAAACTGTCTGATTTGTCATATCAACTCATATATCAAGGCTTCGGTGGGCAAGATTTAGATTCGGGTATAGCTGTCAATCTGAAAAAACGTCACCGCTTTCGCGTCCTCCACCAAATTGACACTATGACGTAGGTATGGCGGAAGCGGGAACCCTTTTAACGTCACTTGTATGGGTTTTGATGTAGCCCTCCCGGGGTAAGCAGATCTTGAAGTCTTTTGATATGGTGACAAAGAATGAGTTCGTTTAGATTATAATATTCAGAACTTGGTAGTAAAAGTCAGTATATGCAAAATCGAAGATACACCAACACAGAAAACGGAAACACTTAGAAACGGTAAACCATTAACCACAAAGAATAACACAGAAAGCGATTCAAACGATGAAAAAGATAACAAAGCTCATTGAAAATACAACATAAACATTACAACTGCATTTATCAATAACAAACAAGAGAAACACACTAACAACATACATGAAGAGGACTAGAATACTGAAGTATATTTTGCTGTCTCAATTACACTAAGGGAGAGTTTGAATCTCTTTGTCTTATAATAAACAGATCTAACTTTTGTTTCGGTTGGCTGACTCTGGCATTCGTCAAAGCGTTCTTATGAAAACAAATCTAGTGGAGGTCCTTGGGAGTTGGCACGTTATTTGTTACAATTTTATTGATGTGTAAAATGTCTATTTGATTTTCTTCTTTGAATTGTTGGTTAACATTTTTGGGAACTTGCTTGTGTACTCGGGTTCTGCTTTTAAATGTTTTTTTTCCTTGGAAGTTCGAAGGGCATCATTTCTATTGCGTGGGTGGACGAACTCCATCGTAAGCCATTTTCTACATGCCAAAAATATTTTGACAAATCCAAATTTCTAATTCAGAGAATTAATTCTGAAACATATGTTAGTAAAAGAGTTATGAATATAAATGTGGATGGATAGAGTGGGAGAGGAACGCCAAAGAAAAGGGATAACGTGACGGTGACAGGACGGTATCGAAGAAGAAAACGTGTTGCGCCGACCCCAAGTAACATGGGATAAGGGCAGGAAGATGATGATGATAATTCTGAACTTAACAATCAAAATCAAAGCAAACACCAGTTTTAGTTCCACCAATAATATAACCAGAAGCAAAATTAAAAATAAAATAAAATGACAACCCGCATATTTAGAACGACCTTTGAAACTCAACCGGACAATTCAAAAGAAATCAGTTCCTGACTTCTTACCCTTTAATGTCGCTTGCTTTTAAAGAGACCATAAGACTGGGGGAGGTAAAAAACAAAATGGAAGTAAATAAACATTAAACACAAGCACTTAGGACGTTTTCATTACAGAGCAACATTGCATGGACTGCTGACAGACAACGATTATTGCAAGGAAGTACTAATTACGGATGATACTGGATTTTAAGTGTTATTGTACTTATTTTTTTGATGCACGGGTATTGCACGTTGTGGGGTTTTCAGCAGATATTCTGCAAACAGAATATCTAATATTGTTTATCTAAAACTAGCTTCTTTCAGCGGCTTTGCCTGCGTGAATATCGAAAATTATTCCAAGGGAATATATTCCTGGGCCGAATAGAAAGTTTTCTATGTGCTATTCCAGATTATAATCTATCTCTGTGCCAAATTTAATCTAAATACGTTCAGTAGCTTTTTCATGAAAGATGAAAAAGTAACAAACATACAAGCACACCCACAAACTTTCGCTTTTATAATATTAGTGTGATGTGATAATATTAGTTTGATACCAAAACAACAACTACAAAATTCTTCTATCCCTGCTGACGCAACGCACGCGACGCATAACCGCGATAATTCAGTCAACAAACTATAACAATGTCGCAGTCACTACAATCGTACTTTGTTCTTACAGTTCTCTTTTATTAGTGCCTTTGATAGTTGGTGTCGTAGTTTTTATAGAGAGACCAGCCAGCTCAGTACCTAATCATTTAATATTAAACTAGCTGTGGCTTTGGCCGCGACTGTACAAGTGTACATTCAAGGGTCAAAATTGCAGTCACACTCTACCAAAACTAAAGTGTCTAAATCTTTTGTGTAGAAGAAAGAAGTTAATGATACATAAGTGGTTTTATCGATATATACTTGGGCATTTTTGCAATACATTTAATCAGTAGTGAAACATTGAAATTGAAATTGAGGAGCAGTGGTGGCCGAGTGGTATCGGCTGCGACTTACAATTTGTAGGTCGTGGGTTCGAGCCCAGGCAGGCGCTTTACTTTGTGTAGATTATTTCTTCACCACTGCTCTCAAAACGGTGAAGGAAAACATCGTGAGGAAACCGGCATGTCCTAGAACCAAAAATTCGAAGACATGTGACATCCACCAACCCGCACTGGGCCCGTTGTGGATTACGGCCCATTCCCTCTCACAGAGAGGAGGCCTGTGTCCCAGCAGTGGGAACATTAATAGGCTGATGATGTGAAACATTGAAACTCTTCTACAAAGGTTTAGGTTTTGGTAAAGTACGACTGCAGTTTTGACCATTGACTATACATTCAACAGCTCATGTCTGTGTGGTAACTACGTAACAATTTGACATCGACAAGTTGTGCCGTTCCGTTTTTTTTTAGGAGGCTCTAAGATTAAAGGAATTGATGTCTTTGAGGTTAAGGTTGAGTTTTTAAGTTTGACAGTGTGAGTAGATTAGATGACAGCTCGTCGATGCCAATATTCAGATTTAGTCGCAACTATACTGTGATTTTTAATTTCATAGACTAAACTGACATTTGGGGGGTTGTCACTTTATCGTTACATAAAAATAGTGTTGTGTCCTGACTATCCTAAGTGATCTAAAGTTGATCGAATATCGAAGTAGATCGAAAATTGAACTATTTCACGGAAAACAAAAATACATTTGTTAAAAAACTAGCGGCCCTTATTTAGTTTCTACTCATTTATGTCAGACTTAATTTTATCCATCGCATTTATTTTATTGTTGATTTCATATTTCACACAATAAAATTGTACGTATTATGTGTAGGAATACTGTCTGCATAGCCTTTTCCCAACTATATTGGGGTCGGCTTCCAGTGTTAACGGATTCAGCTGAGTACCAGTGTAGTGTGTAGGATTACTGTTATATTTAAATTTATTACGTTTATTATCATAAAACATTTATTTACACCAATAAGTAAAATTAAATTGAGGAGTCATGTCACATCGATTCTATAAATCACCTATGATTGAGCCTTTCCTACAACCCTATGCTCTGCGCTTGCAACATAAAAAAAAAATTTCATTGGCAGCTGTCAGTTTAGTCTATGAAATTAAAAATCACAGTATAGTTAGGCTAAAAGTTGAGTGGAGATGGAGAAAGAAAGAAAAATGCCTTATTTTGTGAGAATAGAATACACTAGATAAGCTTCTATTTCTTAAGCAAATTATTGTAATGGCGGTTAGAAGCTTACATCAGCTTTTCTTAGAATTGGAATTGATGTTGTAAAAATAGTAGAAAATTGTCTTAGCTGGAATTTCAACAGATTGGTTTGCCCCCTTCTGGAAAATAAACTAGCCATTAAAAATAAATCTACAAAGGGTAAACACGATTCTCGAAAATTTGTTTAATATTTCTGCAATTCTAATTAACATCCAAAAAAGTGAATCTGAATTTTATTTTTGTGTAAACAATGTATAGTGTAACATTGGGCGTTTTAAAAATGTAACAAAATAGGTATATATGAAAGGTTCCAGAATAACCGTTACAACACTTTAGATCGTTTTGTTTTAGATTTTGTAAATGGAGAGCCAGCCCATAGTTTCAGCCAAATAGACTTTTGTGTTAGTGTATTACCTACACCGCGGCTTTTTCATGCGAGTTGATATGGCACATAACAGAATGCATGCACTATTGGATGTACAACAAAAATAACAGTGAAAACCTCAATTCGTTTACAGGAATTTGGCTTTTTCAGTTGGCATTTTTCTGATAGGACCAGGACAAATAAAGTTTTCCAGGAAAATTTAGCATTTATTGTAACTAATACAAACTGCTCTTTCTTAGTTAGCAAGCTCTATAAAAGACAATCCAGTAAGTAAACAAAATCTGTAAACATAGGAAAAACGTTTCAGAAAATAAAACTATTGTAGAAGTTTAAAAAAGTCGTATCCCCCGGGGGCGTATCGCGATCAATATCGGCCGGGTCGCACACCTGTACGCCCGTACGCCTGTACGCCGTGTAACACAAATAACCAAGGAGTCTTGATAAAGCCCCGCAGTCCACACATCGAGAGCGCCGCCCAAGATTTATACGACGTTTTTATAGTTCGCCGCGGACGTTCCTTGTTTTAATTTCGCAAGGATCAACGCTTCCCGGCCGCCGGCGGCTACGGAGGCCCTACCACGGTGTCTAGCGCCCCTATTTCGCCGCGAGCCTAATGTCGCCAGGCGACGAAATTTATCGCGCCGCTTGTAATTCCGCCCCGCTAACGCCACCCCGCTACGTCACCCGCGTCACCCCGTCACCCGACAACACACTTATAACGTTTTCTAATGAAATTGTCCACAAACTCCCGCTCGCCGCAACCCCCGGCCCGTCGACGCCGCCGGATGAACCGAAAAAAGTACAGCTCGCGTTACTAATGGGTACATTTATCACAGTCACTAACAGTGATACACCGCAACGACGTTTTATATTTAATTTGGCTCTCTGCGGAATAAATTACGGCAATATCGAGCCCAGAACGATAAAGGACGAGCAGCCCTCTTGAGTTATCGGGACAGGTCATAGTACTAAGACGGTAATCTTCTTGGATTAATTTGTTCGCGGCTAAGTGATAAGTTACGGCACACCCGCCGATGGGAACTTACGATGTCACACGACAAGTTGTGTGGACAATTACCGATTGTATTTCACAAATATCAGTCAGTGGAGCGGCGAGAGTTAGAGAGTGCCTCGCGGAGTGATAACAGAAGAAAAGTCTTGAAAAGTTATTCGACGATAAAGATAACGTTCATGTGTACGTTTAGTATGACGTGTAGTAAATTAAAACAATAAGGCGTATTGCACGCGTCAGCTTTGAGTGAAAGATCGGCGTTTGCAAGCAAAAATGGTTACAAAGACGTCGGAATAAGGAAGTGTTTCTTGGCACTCGTACAAATTGTGGTTCTGTTTAACTGGTTGGTTTATGCGTCCCGTG
This sequence comes from Orthosia gothica, assembly GCA_949775005.1. Classification (NCBI taxonomy): domain Eukaryota; kingdom Metazoa; phylum Arthropoda; class Insecta; order Lepidoptera; family Noctuidae; genus Orthosia; species Orthosia gothica. Next base: position 4,835,982 of record OX459049.1, read on the forward strand.
ATTCAAAGCCCATGGAGCCTGACATATCGTAGTGGTTTACTGCAAACGATAAACGTATCTGAGCCGATGGGTGTGCTCGCAAAACCACGTATGTTTTCCAGAAACCAGTGTTAGCCTTATCTTCAGAGGCGTTCCTGGCACTGAATTAATGAGTGCTCTTACGGCGACTTTGCATTTGGCGCACCAAATAAACACGTGCATTTGTGGGACATGTTTAAGATGTATATATTTAATGTTGAACTTCATTTACACAACTTGTCCAATCTTTGCTCTGATTTACTTTGCATCAAATTATTTAGCACTTATTTCTCAAATTTAAGAAGGTCTTATCTCTGGAACATGGACAAACAAAACACTTTAATACCAAAATAAGTCTTTCTCCACTTAACACATCATCATCAGCCTATTAATGTTCCCACTGCTGGGATACAGGCCTCCTTTCCGTGAGAGGGAATGGGCCGAAATCCACCACGCGGGCCCAGTGCGGTTTGGTGGATCTCACATGTCTTATAATTTTTGGTCTTTTAATTTACACAAAGTAAATTGCCTGCCTGGGCTCGAACACACGACTAACAACTTGTAAGTCACGGCCGATATCACTGGGCCACTGCTCCTCTTAACTATCTGCCAATAAAAGCCCAAACATATCAAGATACAAACCACAAGCATTTTAAAATGCCGTCCTAAACCTCCACTAAGTACGACAATTCGGCAAAACGTAGGCATCCACAAGCATTACTGTCTACATCGCGAGATTAAAGTAAGCCCACATTTAAACAGTGAACCGCGTAATTTGGCAAGTGAGCTGTGATTAGATAGTGCTTCAGTCTCGTTAGCGTAATGAGAACGGCTTTGTTAACCTTTGCTTTAAACATTAAACAGATATCTCGGAACAGGTATTGTGATTATTGTGTCATGTGTAATCGGGATGCTGTTGTGTTTGTTTATTGCGTAATTGGCTTGTTTTTATCCGACTACGGCGATGCCAAAAGGAAGGGTTATGATTTTAGCAGTCTATGTATGTATGTATGTTCTTCCGTAGCGCCTAAACTATTCATCAGATTTAAGGTGGCATACGTTATTATAGCCCGGGTAACTTAAGCTAAAAAAACGGTAGTCGGGTTACAGTTTTTTTTTGTTGTATCAGATTTTCCACTTTACGTATAGGAAAAGCTGTTTAGAAATGAACATAGATAAAGCACTAGTATCAATTAGGTCTGAAAGCTTTACATTCTGAAAGAGACGATGGCAACTCAAGAGGCGACATAAATCAAAACATCTAGAAGTACTACACGGCCCATTCTGTTCCTAAATCTTAAATTACTTCCAGAAAAGTTAGAAACTTCAACGCAAAAGCGGAACAGCTTTCTAAAAAACTTGCACGACGACGCTCAAACACACTCGCAAAATTTCACGTACGCTATCAAGGTAAAAACAAGGAAAAGCGTTACTCTTGCTTCTTTACATTCTTTCGTAAACACAAAATAGTTTAACGCATAGTCGGGTAGAGAGTTAGATGTGGAGCGAGACTTACATTTCGGAAGCAATGTAAATCGTCGCGAGCCACGGCGAAGTTCGCAAGATATCCGGCGAAAGGACAAGACGCTAATGTATGCGCAATCGTGCACTCCGCGTATTGTAGCCTAATGCCGAGTTTGTCGAGCGCTTCTATTTAGATTTCGTAAGTCGCAAGTTCGCGTAATGTGCGCTCGGTGTTAGATGCGGCTTGTTTTTGGATGTTTAGGACCCATTAAGGCGTTTACGATGTGTGGAGAGTTTATAATAAATTGTTGGTTAAATTAGTACAGCACTGTGCTTTACTGTAACTGCTGCAGAAATATGACGGCCGGCGATGACAGCCGAAACGTAAATAAATTGAATAAGTTTTGGTTTTCCGGGTATTTGCCCCCTTTGTGAGTTCGCCGTGTACATCTACAATTTAAATGCAATAACGCACCCTCGTTACTCCGCAACTTATTTTTGTCTAGTTCCACGATTCATTGTCTTCAAGTCCGTGCTGTCACACGAACAATACCACAGCTAATCCCTTTGTCTCGACGCTGTTAAAATACAAGCAAGCTTCCGGATTCTAGCAACTGGGGCCATTTCTTAGGCCCTTTTCGCTTAGTTAATTTAAATTAATTTATTCTCTACTCATCCTGTCTCGGAGTAAACTTCATTGTCGTATTTTAGCCGTGAATATGACCCACCTACGAGCCACTTATTTTCACGCGTGTAAATGTTAGAATTTTGTAGAGTAATCCTTTGTAATCTTTATTGTTTTCGATGTGAATTTATTCTGGTGTTAATTGCGTTTTTAAACACTAGGGATTGCGGAAGCCGTGTTCATGAACCTCGCTCCGAGCCTGATACAATATTTACAGCTAACTGTATGCAAAGAAACTTTACAAAGCCTAACCTCAATAACCCAAAACAAATGCGCTCAAGTATAAAATATCCATAAAGAAATGTAAATAGTTAAAATGTAACAGCTATGAAAAGAGCCTTTACATTCGCCTCAAACAATCCGCTCCGCCGTGAGAATTTGACTGAGGAATAGTGTTTGTATTTCATTATCAACAAAAGCTTTGTTGAAAAGATGACGCTCAGCGCAAATTCGAGGTATAGCCGCCCACGAGCAAACTCGAGAAAAGCCGCACTCAGGCTCGGCCCGAGATATTTCGCAGTCGTATTTACTCAGGCGTGCCTAAATTGTTTGCTTACATGTTTGACGCGGCGCACGCAACGCTCATTATGGCCAACGGAGCTTTGTTCAGACTTAGACAACATATTGTTACACCCGATGGAGCTCAATGTTCTTTATATGTTTATTTTTATCATTACAGGTAAGTTCCTGAAGCGTTTGCGGCTATTTAATGGCGCTGCGGTGAGAGTATCTCTTTGTATTTACACCATTTTAATAATGTTGAAGTTGCATTCGCTCCTGTGTCGTATTATCGTTACATTTTCAATTGTATTGGGAATATTTTTATCTAAGATACGAGTGGAACTGTGACGTAAAACGATCGTATTCGCGTAGACGTATCGTCGTGTGACGGGACACCTCTAGAGTGTAACGATACTGGCATTAGACATACCACTTAGCAGCAGTAAACATTCATTACGTTTCTTCCCGCTTGGGGGCAGGTTGGCACACTTAATTGTTCATACAACAAGCCAGCCGGGAATTGGCTCTAAATGTACCGTTGTCCGGGCTACGGCCGTACCGCAAACGCGCTACGCGGTTGTAGTCCACAGCACTGAGCAGTGCGAGCCAAAATCGACCGCGTAGTCTCATATCTTAGCTTGATTTTCGAGGGAAAGCCGAGTGGCACACAAACGAGGCCGCGGTGATGGAAAGCGCAATAGGCGGCCGTTTACACCTGCGATTCTTCTTCATCTTACCCTAAACTGGCGCGCCGCTTTACCTAAAGTAATTATGCCACATAACGTATTAGTCTTTTGGGAGCGAACACGTGTTGGAAACGCTTAATCACTTACTTTACATTTGCGTACGCAAATAATCCGTTAATTTAATTTCGGTGGTGGTATTTATGACGCTTATTTAATTTATTATCATATCAAAGTGTAGGCTTTATTTAGCGGGTTTTGTGTGCGTGCGAATAAATGTTAATAATGTAATCATGTAACAGTACACAGGGGAAAAAATTTAACGATTTCATAATGTTGACGGTTATTCCTACATTGTAATTAGTATTCCCGGTAACAAGCATGACGTTGTATTTACAATGTGCGTATTGGCAGCGGGGTAAAGTTGGTCTCCGTAAGGAAAGAATATAATATTGATCATTTCCGAATCTCGGTATCATTTGTCGTAAAACGCATTCGGCGGGTGTTTGTCCCCATCGCGCGCAGATCGCTTCCAGCCCTCCTCACCATTGATATTTATGCTTTTTTCGGGATTCCTTTCGAGGGTAAGTTGTTTTGAAACTTTCCTTTTTCGGAAGAAATGGCCGGGTTCACTGGATTAATGTAACTAGAGTGTTGTAATTGGTTGAGAAGTTATTACTTTTCTGTTTCTTTTCGAGAAAAACATAAAGCAATTGTGCAAGTTCTTCGGGAGTGATTTATTTTTATTCTGTGGAACATCTTTTCTGAACTTAAAAACAACGTTGAGGAGAGCTTTGTGTATCTTACTGATTTATTATTTATTGCGTTTTGGTTTGATGTGAAAAACATTCAAAAAGTTTAGCTCCATAAATTATTTTTTGCTACATCTCTCCGTTATTTGGATAAGGGACCTGTTTATCCTTACAGCGTATATTTTAAAACAGAGCCTTCGGACTGGGAATAAATATCTATAACTTTTCTTGTTCAGCGTCCTTCGTAAAAATAAAGCTGTATTTTATACGTCATATATCTCAATATCAAGAAAAGTAAATCCAGCTGGAAGTATCGATGAAAAGCAAAGCACCCGAAAATCTTCATTGCCACCGATTTATAACAGAACCAAACATTTGTTTCGTCTCTCGTGAAGGCCTTAAAAATATCCGGTCCAGAAAATAAATAACAAAAGCCATTTTATCTGACAGGACCTTGTTTGAAATCATAACAAATAGCCTTTTAGAAAACCGCATCCCAACCCAAAGTGTCGTACAAAAAGGGGTTTCGTAAACACATTACAAATCTTTGCCGGGGCAACGCGCAGTTAAGAGGGCTGTCAATGGAATCCCCTTCTCGGACTATTCGTTATGTGTCTTAATGGATTACAGGGAATAAAGTAGGCATCGGCGAAACAAAAGGCGAACCTGCCCCGAAAATCTCCGACCACATAGTTTGCGGGCTAAAACTAAATTTATTACATTTGACCTTAGTAATTCTTGCCAAAGGTTTTCTATCCTAAATGTGTAATAGCCAGTTACGGCTTTCAAAGGTGGAGCTCGCGTTCACCCGCTGCGGTTTTATACGCAACTAAATATTTTATGAGTTACAAAATAGTTGTGTAAAAGTTCCAGTTTTGGTTTGATCCCATCAATAAAATAGTTCATACAACAATAATGTTCACGAATTGATATTTCATTTGGGTAGTTTTGTGATTTCTCTTAAAATATGAATATTATTGGAATCGCAAACTATCAAGTTGTTACCACCCTAAAGCTATATTTTTTTCTGTTTATAGTATATACTTTGTGGGAGGAGCTCGTGGCTAAATAATAACAGCCGCACTGGTCGATCACCAAGGTCAAGCAACGGTTGACGAGGTTGGTCCGTGGATGGGTGACCGTTTCAACATATCGAGTTTCCACCGTGCCTCGGAAAGCACGTCGTTACGGGTAGTCAGAAGCTAGAGATAAGACACCAGTCTAGCCAAGGGGTATCGTGTTACCCAGTTACTGGGTTGTGGAGGTCAGACAGGCAGTCGCTCCATGTAAAACACTGGTACTGGAAACTCAGCTGAATCTGGTTAGACTGGAATTCGACTCCAATATAGTTGGGACAAGGCTAGGCAGGCAGGTATATATTTTGTGGGGTATCATTTTTAGTACGATTATTAAAAAAAACAAAAACTAACCTGAATAGCTGCCCTAATAAGAAAAGCCTGAAAGACCTTATAATATTTCCCATGTAGCTTACCTAACACAATTCAATTCAAACACTACCTACCTATATCAAAATAATAAATATACGTATAATTAAACTCCCTATCAATTATAATTAATAGCTTTTAATTCCCGTCTCATTTAAATCTAAACTTAAACCGATACTCAAAGCCGATCGCTCCCCCCGGACTCAGAGACGCACAACATAAACACATATTTTAGTGCAAGCCGCATGCAATGGAATAGCACAGTTCGGTGGCCATCACATCAAACTTATTTCTGCACCAATCGCTACGATTACCTGTTCACGGGCCGTTTTCCAAGTTATACGGATGCGTTTCACTTTGAACGTGCTCATTTCGTGTCCTTTGAAGCTTCCATGTTTAGAAGCGTTTGATTTCAACTCTTTCGCTGTGATTCGCGCCCGAGTGACGCAACGTTTTGCCTTTACATTCGGAAACAAATGAAGAGCTGCACAAGGAAGAGTTTTTAATTCGCCTAATGCACACGGAGTCACACCTGTCTTTTCCTAACTAAAGTGCGCTCTTATACCGCTTCGCGTCGGCGCAGCGTTCTGTCACATTGACTGTTGCATTGTGAGCAGTTTATTTCAGCTCCGTCTTGAATGCATCCCATTTTTCTCAAGGCACACTTTCTACGAAAATGGACGAGTTGTTTTTACAAATGTTTCTCGAGTTGTTTTTGAATTTGTTTCTTCAATGTCATTCGTTTGCTTTGACTTATGAGTATGGCCTAGAAAGACTAATGGTTTGTGATTCTTTACATACTGATTCGTAAGTTCAGAATGTATGAAAAGTAATAAAATAAAATGTAAACCTTAACGAGATCGTTCTCTAATTATCACTAATTAGTTAAAAACAAAGAAGCCATGCCAAGTGCGATTTGTTAGACGCTTAATCAGACTTAATGATTACTTTGATTTTCATCTCTCGCCCGGCGAAACGAGAAACTTAATGAAAAGTCAAGCAAACTCAGGCGAATACAAATTTTAGCATTAGTATGCAAGAGTAAAGTTTTTATTCAATATAACTTGCAATGTTTTATCTTTTCGTTTGTCTTGCTCGCATCAGCAATGCACAAGTTATTGTTACTTACTTACTGATGGTAAATAAGTCTTCAAGATTTCTGTTTGTCTTTTAATTTCGCTGTATCGAAATGTTAATTATACGAGACAAAGCGAGCTTTGAAATATCTTTTCAAGACTTTTGATAAGGAGTTGCACGCTTGTTTATTTATAGTTTCACTTTAATTATGTTAGTGGCGGGTTTGATGTTCAAAACTTGCTCCCACACAGCCTCATTTTACCTATTTGCTGACAATTTTATTTTATTTCAGAACTATAGTTTTGACGTGACATAATTTTCTGAATATCTTCACCGTGTATGCAGAAAATTGTCTTTAGTGTAGGAACTCATACAACTGGGAAATACGGAAGTAGTTTTTCCAGCAGCTTTCACTTTTCATGCAGACTTGTCTGTCTTCTCTCTCTGCCTATCGTTAAAATCTCTTAGCGCATAATTGTTGATTCAGTGTATGGCTGTCAAGTCAGCAGACTTGGTTAGTTCCGTAGTGTCGTCCCCGCACGGCATCGAGTGCCCCTCCCGCCAGCTCCACCTAATTCTGATATGAATATGAAATTGTATGTAAATGTCGGCCAAATGTTGCCGCGCAACTTGACAACTCTACAGCGCTGTAAATATACGGGTAGCGATGCACCGAACCACCAACTAGGTATACCGAAACATGCGAGTTCGTAGTTTACGACCGACTGTGACTGTTTGAATAAATTGTTTAGATTGTCGTCTATGTACATACTAACACGTGCTGCAAAGGTGCCGCGCGAGCGCCACAATCCACGCAAGCCTTAATTCGTACAGGTGCACAGTTAATATAATACGGAGTGCCCTGCACCGCAGCACTCTAACGAGAGCAATATCACCTAACTACGTTCAGTTGAAGCACCCCTTCTGTTTTAAACTAGAATCCATTTCACGACTACAAACTCCACAAATGCACATTTTCTCATGCCGAGCTCCGCCACAAAGTTAAGTTTTACCACTTGCGATAATTACCAATAAAACGTGTTCCTGCTGATGGCACGTCAACTTGGCCGCATCGGAGTTATGAAGTTGCCGTCTGCCTCCGTGACACCGCGTTATTGCTGACATTTTAGCCTGATTATCTTTAATTAAAAAGTTGTTTTAGGCCCCCACAAAATGCCAAGTTATTAAAAGAAATTGTCGAGAACCCGCGAAGTGGTAGCTCACTGAATTGTCATAATTAGATTAAAAAGGTCCTGCTTTACTACGATTTCGGACAGAGATTTCTAAACGATTCTTTGGGGTTCGTATAGATAGGTTTGTTTGATTTTTAGGGTTCCGTACCCAAAGGGTAAAAACGGGACCCTATTACTAAGACCCCGCGGTCCGTCTGTCTATCTGTCTGTCTGTCTGTCTGTCTGTCACCAGGCTGTATCTCATGAACCGTGATAGCTAGACAGTTGAAATTTTCACAGATGACGTATTTCTGTTGCCGCTATAACAACAAATACTAAAATAGAATAAAATTAATATTTAATTGGGGCTCCCATACAACAAACGTGTTTTTTTGCCATATTTTGCGATAATGGTAAGGAACCCTTCGTGCGCGAGTCCAACTCGCACTTTGCCGGTTTTTGATTTTTACTTTACTGCCGTAATCGAACGGATTTAAACGCATCGTATGCTCAAAGAATATTGACAGATATGATCACTTCTCGATTGGAGCTCCGCCAACAACGTCTAGATTTTATGTACGATTTGTAACTCGATACCCTAGCTTCCATTTAGAATAGATGTGCCATTTTGGAGTATTGCGTCTCTCTCGGGTTCGACATGCGTTCCTGAGATATTTACGACGTTATGCACTTCAAGTATATTTGCATGATATATATTCGTGAAGTCGATTACACGTGATTACTGTGGGGTACGATTGCGTGTTAGTCTTTGCGTGTAATTCGGAAACCGTTTTTATTTGAATTATGGAACGAATATTGTATTCATACAGTTGAGTTTGTTTTAATATTGATGGGCTGTTACATTGATACGTTTGAATATTTGTGGGGGTGCGGGAGAGCGCGGCGGTGTGGCGGCAGCGAGTCCCGCGTCATATGATTCCTTTTATTTATTTTAATCAAATGTGCCGCTTGTTGTTTTGATGCGGCGAGGTTTACTGTCGTGGCAGTTTGCATTCTCCACATTCGCCCATGAATTCCGGTGTGTGGACCTGCGGATAGATGAATGCTTTAACATTTTACATATCCGACGAATGAATTCGTTCGCCCAACTGACGGTTTTTCATTTTATTCAGTTATTTGATACGTTTTTATTTATAACGGCCGGCGTGTTGTCTTTGTCGAGTTTACTCTGGGGTATTTTTATAAAAATAATAGATATAGTATTCATACCCATGTCGTGCGTTAGTAAAACCTTTTATGCTGATAGCGGATTTGTTCTATTTACAAACTGGTTTATACCTACAAGCGCGTGCCCCATATTTTCCTACAATGCCAAACATTTGATTTTAGAAAATGCTATGTTGTTTATTTTGCCCATTTTATCGCAAAGTATTCAGCTGCTTAGAAACACTTTAAATATTTCAAATGTACGGGATTTGTAACAATTTAAATGCACGCTATTATTAAACTTTCCTAATGGCAGCAATGTCTAGTATTTTAATCTGCTTAATTGGATACCACAGCTCATTATAAAGCGTCACAGAGTAAAAAATTGCTGAGAAATGGCGGGGATAATGAAAATCTCGGATGCCGTATTTCTTTTTGAAATTGGTTCACATTTCTTTGTAACTGTGCGTGCAGGCTGTGGTCCGGCTGGCGGAGCCAATCAATGGTTATGAGTGTGGGGTAGGCAGGACTGCCGGCTCGTGGACTCGAGGTGGGACGCGGGGGACAGTAATCATTTAAAAAGTGTGGGCATTCAGTGTGAAACGCATCTCGACGATTGCCGTTTTGTTCTACAATCAGATAGTAGGTACTACCTCTCTCATATCGCCTTTTTCCACTTCGTTTGTTGCACCGGTTTGGGAATAGTTTTTGTTTCAACCGGACTAATCAACGCCCGTACATGGCCGCATGGCCGACCGAACGGGTTTTTCCATTTTGTTTCCGAATAGTTTATAGTATCGGTCATAATAGTTATGAAATTTAAAAAAAACGTTCCCTATTCATTTACAGTAAGTTACCGCAATGTTTTTTGCAGTGTTAAAATATTTGAAGATTTAAAAGAGAACAGTTTACATTTTGCATAATCCCTGAAACCGCTCAACTGTTTCAATTTTTAATGACCGAGGGATTATAGTTGGTTAGAAATTTACAGCGTATGTAAAATAATAAAATCCTGTATGCTATAAAATCGCTCCGCAAACATTAAATAAAAATTGCCACGAACTTAGTTTTAAAGGGGATAAAATTATAAAAACGTCGTGCCAAATGTAGAATATTTTTTTTAATAAAAAAACATTCCACTTATGGCACCCGCGAAAAATATTGATAGGTGCCGTATGTGGAATACCTCAGGTGCCGTTAACTCAGATCCTTAGGTGCCTGTAAAACGGATGCCCAATGTGGAACACGTCATAAAACTAACCTATTCACAAAGGCAGGATTTCTAAAATTCAGTCAAAACTTAATCTTTATCATTTACCCACTTTTTAGGGTTCCGTACCCAAAGGGTAAAAACGGGACCCTATTATTAAGACTCCGCGGTCCGCGGTCTATATCTCATGAACCGTGATAGCTAGACAGATGAAATTTTCACAGATGATGTATTTCTATTGCCGCTATAACAACAAATACTAAAAACATAATAAAATAAATATTTAAGTGGGGCTCCCATACAACAAACGTGATTTTTTTGACGTTTTTTGTGATAATGGTACGGGACCCTTCGTGCGCGAGTCCGACTCGCAATTGGCCGGTTTTTATATTATAATTACGAGTAGTATCACCAAATCAGAGACCAAAAATAATATTAAATCTACTACCAAGACGTCCTACAGTGTACCTACATACACTGTGATAACCAACCCTCAAATGCCAACGTATAACAACCACTATCTCCCCAGAAACGCCAAACTAAACCCACAACTCACTCAGCAGTCCAAAACCCTAGAAATTATAAGCAATTTACATAACATTATCAAATAATCATATCTTCTAAAATTCCCTTACAACGTTTCGGTTCTACAACTGATTTCACGGGTACCGTATTTGTGGTTACGCGGTGCAAATATCGATTTACATGCCACTGTATAATTCACCGGTTGAATTATGTATTACCTTTCATTAGCACATTGGCCAGTCCCAAGGTGTATTAGCACATAAATTCGCTTACCCACACCCTTAAGGAGTCCTTACGTGTGAACGATTATCCTTTCAAATGAATATGCCACACAAATCTTTGTTTGTTTTCTTTGTTTATGGTATTTTAATTAAACCCCGCCGGAAAAAAGGGGTGTTATAAGTTTCATGTGTGTTGCTGTGTATCTGTGTGTCTCTGTATCTGTGTATATTTGTGTCTGTCTGTGGCATCATAGCGCCTAAACGGATGAACCGATATTGATTTAGTTTTTTTTGTTTGAATGTTTATTTTGTCGATAGTGTTCTTAGCTATGTTTAAATTAATTCGATTCAGTCGTTCAAAAGTTATGGGCGTTTCACTGTTTAAATCCGGGTGTTTTTAACCCCCGCCGGAAAAAGAGGGGTGTTATAAGTATCACGTGTGTTGCTGTGTATCTGTGTGTCTGTCTGTGGCACCATAGCGCTTCAACGGATGAACCGATTTTGATTTAGTTTTTTTTGTTTGAAAGGTGATTTTGTCGAGAGTGTTCTTAGCTATGTTTGCTTATGCTTTAAATCGGTTCAGCCGTTCGAAATTTATGGGCGTTTTACTACTGTTTAAATCCGGGTGTTTTCACAAGATAAATGTGGAGGGTTTTTTAAATTTCGAAATTTTACTTGTTATAGAGTTGGCTTAGGGTTTTACTAGATATTGTATCTTTTTTAAGTCAATTCACTTGATCATAAAAAAGTTCCTATGCTAACAATTTAAATACCATACAAAATATTATGCAAAAGAAAAAAGGGCTGAAAACGACCGCCTCTGTGCTAACAAACACTTTTAACACTTACACAGATTAAAATATATTTCGAATATAAAATCGACTTTTACCGCAATACTTTTATTCTCTATTCGAATACAAAATATTTTCATACACCTGTACATAACATGCGGGTGACCGCACGTAATGTTTTGAGGGCTGGCAACATTCAAACGTGGTGTTGCCAGGAAGTTAATTACATTATTTAATGATATTTTACAGTGCCACCCACCTGACTGATGAGTGCAATGATTGACAATTATCGTGTAGATATATAGTACATAATGTATATCAGTGGAAGGTAAATGGAATTGAACCATGAAATAGGTTATTACTGATATGATATCACTTAAATTCGACTTGCTAAGTCTTCGACGTTACCTCTTCGTTCTGAAATTTATTCCTTAATAATATTCTAAGTTGTTGGTTAATTGTGACTAAAAGTACTAGTGTTAGGTATGTAAGATAAGTGGTATCGGCAGGCTTATTACGTATCTTTTGCAAGAGCAAAACGATAGCGATTTTTGCGCAATAATTGCTATTCAATACAAAAGTTTTAGAGTTGTTGGCGGTTTTTTTTAAATAAGTGCATTTGACAAACAGCGAGCGATTAGCACCCGATTGTGTGGGACCTACCATATCTACACCGCTGATAATTCAGATTTTTATGACATAAAGCGTTTGATCACTATCGTTTTGCTCTTGCAACAGATACGTAATAAGCCTGCCGTTCTCTCATATTATGATTATTATAAGTTACAATTTATATCCAATCCATATGATAGTTTTCATTAATACATTCAGAAGTTTTCAGAATAAATGTCTGGATTGGGCAGTTCTACGAAGCATTTGGTTTTCGAATAAGTTTCATTCATGGTTCATTCATGGAAATAAAGATAGTCAATGTTTTACAGCAGAAAAGATGTGAAATTAAAAGCATTCAATTTATTTAATACCAACATTTAATTGGACCTATAAAGGTGTTATAAGGTAATGAGTTTCCACAATATACGACTTTATTTCAACACAAAATAATAGCGAAATATTGCGGCGATACTTACGAACTCCAATAATTGCAGGCTTAACGCGGCACGCGTGCTATTACCTCAGAAACGGCTCACCTCAATCATTATAATGCTCGTTTAATTATTATTCATTGCGCGACCAAGCTCGTCTAGAGTCTGCCCGATACCCATCTCTACTCGCGATCATTACACCGCAGAAACCCGTCTACATCACCCTCGAATACAACGAGTATTAGTGTGATCGATGTATTTACAGTGTCGTTTTAGTTTTAATTAAGCTACAGTCGGCCCGTTAAACCCGATCGCGCAGTAAACAGGCCGCGGCGCGTGCGGTGCGTTAATAAGCCTGCGCGAATTTAACTCGGACCGTGGACCGTAAATGAGAATCGCCAATAAATCGGGCATTATAATAAACATTAACGTTATTGTTTCCCGTTAAACGGGTCCCCCCTCCACCCCCTGCCTTCCGCAGGTGCCGCCGCAACAATCCGTCCGGAATTTCAACGACTTCAATTATTGAGTGCCTCCGAACCGAACCCTTTGCCTCCTCAAGAGACCGGACTGTCCATTTTATCGGACGATAATGCCGCGTGGCACTCGGGTCTACCTAACTTAAATAAACCGGCATATTCCTTTTTGGATTTTTCCATGCGAAAGTTTGCTTAGAATTTAATTAGGTACGAAACAAATAAATACAATCCGCGTTTTATTAGATTGCTTTTTCAAGTAGAGATTAACTTTAATATCTATTCTGATCCGATGTTTCTTAGAAAAATTCTTGACTATCTGAATACTAAATTCAGTTTATGTAAGACAGTCTAAAGCTCTATTGTTATAAGCAACTTATCCAAATATTTATACTTGTAAACCGCCATCCGCCACATCATGAATATAAGATGTCCGGTGACAGGAAACCTTGATTCAATTGAAGATTTGCATAATTTGCATCGAATATAATCTCCTGGTGTTATTATACGTCGTGTTGTAAGGAACCGGAACAGACCGGAGTTAGTAGAGTTTAAGATAATAGTACATCCGAAATATCAAGAGGTTTTGTTAATAAAATCGTTGTTTTGCTCAGAGCTGGGCAAGAAATCTTTATACCCGGTTTTCTCTCTACCCCAACCGTTTTCTTCCGGTCGTCTGCCCATCTAGCTGGAGAGCCTTTGTTAGCTTTTCACTAAAAAAGAACCAACTAAAGATTTTAAATAAAAATAAATCCTCAGAAACAATGTAACGTTCTACGTCGCTTTAAAATACAAAACAAACTCTCTAAAAGCAGTTCCCAACTAAGGTACAGTTAAAGCATTATCGAAACTAAATTAGGGTGGTTACACACACGCGTCACGTTGTCACTAATCTCGACTCTTAGCGCAATCTCGAGCCATTCCGACGAGAAAACAATGCAGCCACCTTTCACGGGAACAAAGAGGAAATAACAAAAGAATGAACTCGACGAATCGCCGTACTGCGAACTATCGGATCGGCTCCAACACACGTGCGAATGCCGTTGATCGCCCTTTAAAACGAGCGCTACAAAGAAAAAAATCAGTAAACAATTCAAGTTGGAGGCACGTTTAACACAAGGAAAGTAAATATCAGAATGATGCAACGTGCGGTTGTACCTTTTATATTTTCGGTATTGACTATGTGACCGCTTTGTGTAACTTCAGTTGCAGCGGGGCTTTGTTTTAAAAGGTTCGCGCGTCCACCCATCCGTCCGTCTATACTAAACAGGGAGTTAGCCACTGGAATTTCACCGACTTTTTTCTGTTTTATGATTGACAGCACACGGCCCGTGCTCGGTCGCGCGACCCGTGTCCAGCGGCCCGTGCTCCGCTACTAAGAGACTACCGCCATACCACCCAACAGTTCCCACATCGCCACACATTGCATCATACAAAAGCTCTCTGAATTCATTTGCTACATCCAGACTCGACCCATCGAACTGCACACAAAAGTCACCCTTGCAAAAAACGTAGGTACAATGAGAAACACGAGAACCTACAATTCGCGTCTCATTAAGAAAATTTAATCGCGATTTTCAATGTGTGCCTAACTAAGTGTAGAAAAAAATGGGTTCGTCTCGTTAAAACTTTCGCGTGCAAATATAAAATTCAATTTCTGAATGAGCACAAAAAATCTTCCACCTTGTTTTTCGCGTTCATTTTGCATCAACCGACGTAGAATCCTAATTATCTTTCCCAGTTAAGCTTAAGTGAATTATTCCAGCCGCCCACTGTGGCGCACAAACAAAACGGCACTGAGTTCGCAACCTCAGTCGAAAATACTAAAACATTAAAGAGCATTCGGGGCGTACGTATAATATCCGCTAAGTAGTAAATATATGCGGCGCATAAGCCCGCTATCTTGGCGGAGGTAACTGAGCTGCGCTTTAGCCGGCTCAACTTTTAATAACGCCCGCAAAATCATCTAATTAATCTGATTACGTACGGACCCGCACGACGCCGACGCAACACTCGGCACTAATGCTTACTTCTGAGCATTAAACAAACTTATTTGTCCCATGTAGTGCCACTCGGATTAGTCAGGCGGCCCTGGCCTGTCTCCCTCGTAGATTAGCACGGGCTTTCTGAGGTCCCGCACAAATACTACCGACCATCACTCGCCTTTCAAATTACACGATCTTATTTATAAAATATGTAGCAAACCTCCTCTTTGCAGTCCTCATTACGCTGTAGTGCTCAAGATGACTCAACTAGAAAGCTTAATCTTACAAAATATATGCCTTAAATATTTATAGAAATAATAAACATAGAGCAAAACGAACACGTGTTAATACCATAAAATTTAAAGCAAAGGAATCCGGTTAAAGCCCCTTCTTTGAGATTGAAATTGTTTTTACCTAGGCATGCCAAATATTCTCACAAAAGATACATCCTTTTGGATAAAGTTGGGATACAGTCTTGCCCATACCCATTTTCCGGTTCAGTGCTTACCTCTTTACGACTTACTGCTGATAGAGATTTCCCTATTTTATTGTTACATGGAAATACAACGTATAAGTTAAACCGGGAAAATAGTAGAGAGGCGAATTTAGTTATTTTCGTCATATCCTTTCAAGTCAATCCAAATGAATGAGTAATTAGTGAAAGTGATGGTAAAATTGGTATCACATTTACCGAAAGGTTGGCTAAAGAAAGTACACAAGTCTTCCGGTTCCTTTCAAGCTTAAGATTAAATACGGTAATATAAAAATGCGGTAATTATCCGTAGCAGGATGTCAGTAAAGATGTAAGAGGCGAATATCAGATATCAGGCGGGCTGTATGTTTGTGTGCCCCCCTATAAGTGTAATTACGTGGGCTGGAGACCGCTCCTTCAGCCGGCTTCACGCACACGATGAATGAGATCTGCCACTAATGGAGATCTTATCTTTACTCCAAGATGGAGTATGGTGGCCGCCCTTAACAGTATAAACTTTGTTATGTATAATACAGGGACTTATCTTAGCCAAATAGGACAGCCGAGTCCAGGTCATAAATAAAGGCCGGCTTTGATTTCTGAAGGTGACCCTCGCTTTGTGCGTTCTTAGGGGTCGAGGTTCGTGAGATCCCTTTTAATAGTTTCCAAGGAAATCTTACTTAATTCGCATAATGATCACGTAATCCTTAATACTAATCGGGACCTCTATAAATTATGTACGGAAGTTCACATCGCGGAGGCTGCTATCTGCGGTGGCGGTTTCTTGGCGACTTTGCGTTTTCTATGTATACCTAGTCGTATTAATTTCTCAGCAATTACCCGCTAATCCGTTTTCTTCACAAATTAAATATTTAAGTCGGCAATTTGTGGCGCTTCCGCTTTACACAACGCTGTGCAAAGAAGAGAGGACTATTTGGTGAAAGTAATTTTCAAAATTATATTGTTACTTCGCCTTTAGATCTTGTAATAATTATCTCTGGTCTGCTTTAACAAGCGTTTAATTTGAGTAGGAAATTAAGACTCGCTTTACGTTAAATTGTTCTTGATAAGGAGTCAAAAGATACGCGTCAAATTATAATTCTGTCATAACGATCCCGGAACACACATATTTGAATAACGTGTTGGAAATTACTCGTAATGGAGTGTGTGAATGAGAATAGGAGTCTCTATCAAATACGCTGTATTTTACCCTCTTGAACAATACGATATGAAAATCAATCGGAACTCCATTCAACTTAGCCTTTCAAAAAAGAGCTCAGTGATTTCGATAAAAGGCAAAGCCTATTGGCAGAACGAATCGAGGGGCAGAATACAGAAGGAGGTTCGGCGCTCCAGCCGGGCGCGCGGGCGTCGAGCGTCGCGCGGCGAGAGTAGATAGGCAGCTCGAGCGACACGAATGCGACATTTCAATTTGAGTATATATTATTCATGGTAATGCGTTAAAAGCGCCAGCATACAAGTCGCTCGGTGCGGCGCGGCGGCGCGGGCGGCGAGTAATCGCCCCGCACGTGCGCTGCCAGATACATTATACGTATATTCAATGTTGTGCTTTAAAATTGTCGTTTCGCGCCATTTGCAGTTGCCGCGCCGGCCCGATGTGCTCCGCTTATAAAGTAACTCCGCGAAATGTGGCACTCGTTTTTATTTATCGACGCTCTACGTAATCGCTTTTTACCTATCACTGAACAAAAGTTTTTGCTGTACAAAAATCTGGTGTAGTACCGGAAAGAACAAAAATGTACGTGATAATGAAATAGCCTGAGGGTCGGTTGCGTATTGAGCAGATACAAACAAGATATATTGAATGCCGTACATAAATGTCGTACGGTGCTATAGAGCGGAGTGAATCCGTTGCAACCGCAACATTACCGGCGTAAATGTTCAAATAATTCCTATGCACGCATTCCGAAGCGGATTCCAAAAGTGAAATCTATGTGGCTGCCTAGCTTAGAGCGTAATTCAATTATTGTCAAAAGCTTGCCCACTTAATTCATATGCTGAGCTTTTAATACTGAATTGTTTTGACATTCAAAATATTCACTTCATTACAAAATATTTGGCGTTCTTTCGCTTTGCACAATAGAAGGGGTTAAAAACGAATAAAACAGTGTTTCACGTGCAGATATTTATTACACCTATCTTTTCTCAGATATTATAAATGTGTTGCGGTATTTCGCAAAGTACATTTAAATTTATTTATGGCTTACCTCGATAATGCCTTCGAGATAGTTTCTACAGGAGCAATTTAAAAGGGGAGACCCGAAAAATTCATCAATGGACGGTGGGTATTCCACAAATGCGGCAAGGGTATAAAGATAATATTGTATTGGTGGAAATAAGCTAGTGTGTTTAAGACGGGTGTAGTGTGCGTGTGGAACAGAGAGGCCGAACTGTGGCCAACATCTATTATTCATCGTTCAAGACACGGGGACGAAATTTGTGTAAGTGCGTTGTGATCCAGGCAATCTCACAATCTTTATTTCATTCCCGATAAATGGATTAGGTTGTTCGCAAACCTTGTTGCGTGCTTACCTTTATTTTGTTTATACATGCCAACGGGTCGGGCGTGATTATTTTAATGGATTTATTTATCTTTTCATTATATATCTGATATTATTATCATAGGGGATGTAGCTGCTTCTCTGAGTTTATTAAAGTCAATTTTTTGTCATTCTTTAGTGGTTTCGTTAAAACCAATATTAACATTCAATAGATCATATAGTTTGTGGACTTGAGCAAACGAGCATTTTTGCGATAAAATCGAAATCAATTTGAAATATTCTTAAGCTCCAAAACACTTTACTGTTAGTCTACTGTTTTAAAAATTTAAAAATGCTACTGTGATTCCAAACACGTCATAATTAGAAACCCCTTCAAAACACTCATCAATTAAACCGTTAGATTTAAACTTTGGCATAATAGCAACGTGCAAAGCATGGCGGCGTTTGTTTGCGGTGTTGGCAGGGCGTGCGTACGCATGCAGTGCTGCGGCGTGGCGTGTCTGATAGATGGCCGCCGATATATCAGCCATCCCTCACCCCTCATCCCCGCCACCCCAAGCCTCATCTAACGAATATTAATCAAGTCCATACCCAGCCTTATATCGCACACAACGGACCTCTTCATTCTCTTCAAGTACACACGCATCTATTACGTTATTATTTCCCTTCCTGAAGACGTGTGTAATTTTTCCACTCCTCTTTACGCCAGACGAAAACAATCCCTCCAAAGTAACAACCCTCTGATTTTATTTATAGCAGTTTCTCGAGCTCGCTCGTGATAAAACTTGTACTTAACATGCCCATCGAACTTCATAATTTATATGAGGGCAGTTAAGCAGTTAAAAGCCTGGAAACCTTTCCTCAAAGTCGCCTTAAAAAATTGAGGAAATTCCGCGGGGACTCACCTGTGACCCTCTTCGGTGCCATCGTTTTATCGGTACCCGGAGACATAAATTACAAGTAAAAGTAATCGTTGAAACTTTCCTGTAGCAGGCCGGAGGGCCAGAAGCTTGGAATTTGTGCAGAATTACCTGCCACTGGTTTTAAGACTTGTAATTTATCAGTGAAGGCCGCCGCCTCGATCGGCCGTAGGTCGGCGACCACCCGCCCGGAAAATAACCGTATCGTTATTCCAAGGATGTTCAAGAAAATATTAGTTTCGACATTACCATTACTACTTGTTACAAAAGCATTTCGATGCCTACTTAGCACATTACAAATCCGTAAAAGAGAAAAAAAACCCCTGAAATAAAGACATTAGTTAAAGTACGGTTGGTGGTTTCTGCGTACGGTATCTGGAAAAAAGGCGGGTTTTGATTGACGCTGGTAATCGGCTTAATGTAACCTCGAGGCAAGTTTTGCGCGGCGCACAAACGACTGGTTAAATTCGGAGGTCGACGCAAAGCGACGCAATCTCTCACACGTCACAACGAAGGAGCTTTTCATATAATTCATTTCCCTATTCATATTTGTCTTAGGAGCTGACTGGAGCACGTACTAAAAAAACCTAAAAAGAGGTTACTGAGTAAATTGATACTGTTTTGCTTTCGGAGTAATTGAATGTATTTTGTGAAAATACGCCTTCAAAATTTATATATTCTATTCACATACAGCCCCAGAAAATATTCGCAAAGTTGAATAATTATTCAAAGAATAAAAGGTCTCTCATAAAACCGTTTGATTGGAAAAGAAAAAAGGTAGGCAACGTGAGTGTCGCGTGCCTCGATCATTGACCTGTAGATATCCTCTCCCCAAATTCCGCATATCCAATAGGAAAACTTGTCTGCCTTACGGTTTATACTCGTCGTTCAAGTTTACGTGACTGGAAATAGTAAAATCGGATGATGATGTTGATAATGTAGGTCGTAATGGGCCATTGCCAATAAAACCTTATAGGTAAGCGATGAATTAAAAGGAACTGGGTCAGGGCAAGGCCCATACCTTATAAAAATAACGCGCTTTGGAAGGTGCTCCCGTCTACTAAACGTCGGAAGTGCCAATCACGTTATCTGTCCACGCTGCCTACCTGCAAACAGTACGCAAACCAAACTAGCTTAATAACAGAATACGTTTAGTTAGCGGACTACACTCACCTTGAAACAAGTCTCAACTAAGTTTCCTTCTAGATTAGCAGTTCCACGTAAATATGTAAGTACATCAGAGACGTAAAAGTTGATATTTATAACGATGATAAAATTATCTTTATAGGTAACATGGTATCAGGCACATGGAACGGCCAATCACACTAAGTTTCTTTTAGCTAGTACTTTAGTCTAAAAGGAAAGTTACATGCACTCAATAGGAGACCGCTTAAAAAGTTTCCTTCGAAACGTCAATGGAAAAAGCAGGGTCGCAACTTCGCAATATCGCCCACTTGTCCCGGCCAAATGAATAATTATTGAAATTTAAATTCTTATTTTGAGTCTCATTACGAAGTTTGAAAAGGGTCATGCTTTTTGTATAATTAAAGAGCTTTCCATTTCGTGACGCTAAACTTGAGATCTGTTAGGAAATTAATTGAAATATTTTAAATCAATTCACCTATTGATTTCGTAGCACTGCTACGTCGTGCTACAGAGTTGCTACGTTGCTACGCGGTGTAGCTGATTTTCGTTAGAAAAAAAAAGTCGGTTATCAAATAGTCGTAGAGCGTGGGCTGCAGTGATAGTAAACTGGCTGTACGTAGTGGGTAAGTAGGTGGAGTGTGGGGCGTCGTGGAGTCGTAGCGGTCATGTTTCGTGCGCGGGTCATTTGCGCCCATCGTTACCAACAGCAGGCGTCCCCGCACGCACAACGATCTCTTCATTTTCACACGGAATTTTACACTCATAGTAAACGTTAAAACTCATTTTTGTGCTCCATTTTTTCCACGCTCTCCACGATATACTGTATTACCCCGTTTATTGCTACGACCGAACAGATATTAAACATTAAATATTTACAACGGATTTTCGATTCCCTCTATTGTTACTTACTAGTTTCGATCCTCAGACAGATACGGCCCTAAGTCAATATCGTAAGTTCCGGCCGCAAACTTAGCGACCGCAGTGGCCAGCCGAAAGTTTCATGTGGCTGATAATTTACATAATAGAAGACTAGGTCTATCCACTATCGGGGTCATCCAAACTTCTGTGGATTAGAGCTTTCACGGGCAAGGCTTATCGGATTTTGAACGAATTTCGGGTAGCTTGCGATAGCGACGTCATTATCGATATCCGATTTATATGCAGATTGGGAGTGGAGTGGCTGTGGCGTGGCGTGGGCGCGGCGTGACGTCACACGCTCCGCACGACACATAAATAATCCGCTCGCCGACCGCAGTCTTCAACTTTGTCTTATTTGAAGATTATACAATTAATCCCTTCCCTTTACATTCCCGTCGGAACTGAGATCCTTGTACAACTTTTGCGCACTCGACCCGACGAAGACAGAACCTCCATTGTGAGGATTTAACAATTTCACCCGCCTCGTTGCATCTCACAGAGTAATAATAAAACATCACAATGGATGTCAACTCTATTCAAGATGAGTATCCAAGACGGAGAGCGTCAGTGGCATAATTCAACAAATCAGATATGATGAAAGAATTATTTTCTTTGGGAAGGGCTGTTTCGGATCCGTAACAATATTATTATATCTTTATTCAATACGTAAATACGGTAATAGGGTAAATTCTGTTGTTGTATATACCGCCGAAGCCAACAATGTGATATTAGAAATACAACTCGCGTGTCACTTAAAATCACAGTGGATAAAAATGTACGAGGAAATATTTTCTCATAATACACATTTTTATTCGAGTATTGAAAGTTAGTTCGCGCACATTGCGTGGCTTGGCAAGCGCGGGTACAGATTGCGTTCATCCCCACCCTGACGAGTATCGCAAACAATAAGTAATTTTGAAAATGGAGGCTAACGTATGAAAGTCTGGCTTTTTCCATAGGTAACGACTGGGAACAATCTACATAAGACTAACGAGTGAAACTTCAGTAGCGTCATTATGCTGGTAGCGATCGCTAGCGCACCGTCGAACGCTCGCTCGATCGCCATTTTTCATTCCGTCGTATAATCTAGACCGTATTTATACGATACCGACCGACACAGTAAATCAATTAAGCGAACCTGCACAAGTTTCAGTCACAATTAAGCTGTTTATATTAGGTATTAGCTAGTTTATCAACGTAACAGTATGTGCACGTGAATAATTAAAGTACAAGCCAAAATTCAAAATTAAAAAAAACCCCCGACACATTTATCTTGCGAAAACACCCCGATTCAAACAGTAAAATGCCCATAACTTTTGAACGGCTGAACCGATTTTAATCAAACATAGCTAACAACACTCTCGACAAAATCACTTTTAAACAAAACAAAACCAAATCAAAATCGGTTCATCCGTTTAGGCGCTATGATGCCACAGACAGACACACAGATACACCCCTCTTTTTCCGGCGGGGGTTAAAAACACCATTTGTAACACAGCTTCAATCACGACGCAAGATATTTACGGTGTCTGTCGGGCAGCACACTCGCCTCCATTCAGACCTGGTGGTTATGCCAATTAGATCTCTATTTGTTTTACGTTCGATCGTTCAATAATAACTTTTTGCTTGTACTGAGTAATGATAGGCTATTAGATAAAACCACTTTGGCGCCTATCGCGATGGATGAGTCGAAACTGTTTGAAATTTTGATAGGCCATTTATTACTCGTCTGTCATTTAGAAAATGTTTAACGTCAAATTCATGTTGTTGTTGTTCAACAATTCATGTTTCCGTGAATTTCCAGCGAAGTTTAGCAAAAAAAGGCAACTTGGAAGCCAACACATCATTCATCTTTCAACCGAGCTGTCTATTATGAGTTGCAGTTTTTAAAAAGTTGGTAATTAACACCGGCCCGCAGTCCAGGCCAGGTCCCAACTTTTGAAGTGTTCACAAACTTTGGGAAATACCCCAATAATTAAAAGCTGGGGGCTTGGATCATGACTTTTTGTTCAGTTTGCATGATTGGACGAGTCACGTAATTAAAAACCGGCCAAGTGCGAGTCGGACTCGCGCACGAAGGGTTCCGTACTTGGTAAATTGCGGTTTACGATTTATGACGTATTAAAAAAAACTACTTACTAGATCTCGTTCAAACCAATTTTCGGTGGTAGTTTACATGGTAATGTACATCATATATTTTTTTTAGTTTTATCATTTTCTTATTTTAGAAGTTACAGGGGGGGTGGGGGGGGGGGGGGGACACATTTTACCACTTTGGAAGTGTCTCTCGCGCAAACTATTAAGTTTAGAAAAAATATATATTAGAAACCTCAACATCATTTTTGAAGACCTATCCATAGATACCCCACATGTATGGGTTTGAAAGAAAAAAAATTTTTTTTTCAGTTCAAGTATGGGGACCCCCAAAATTTATTGTTTTTTTTTTTTTTTTTGATTGTAAATCTTATTGCGGTTCACAGAATACATCTACTTACCAAGTTTCAACAGCATCGTTCTTATAGTTTCGGAAAAAAGTGGCTGTGACATACGGACGGACAGACAGACAGACAGACAGACAAGACGAATCTATTAGCGTTCCGTTTTTTGCCATTTAGCTACGGAACCCTAAAAAGGAGCGAGTACTTGTGCTAAGTGACGTTTCACCATCACAATATTATCCGACATGGAAATAAAAGAGTGAAATGTTTTCTTTATATTTTCTTGTACTTATTCCAATGATAAAGAAAGCCAATGTTATTATGGCGATGAGAAGTTCTTTATACAAAGCTCAATGTGCCTTTGATGTCGGAGACATCTATTCATTGAAGTCTATAGACAACAATAGATCTGTCTTTTGAAGTGTTTCAACGGTTTTGGGCACACGGATTTCCAATCATCCACTGTGGTCGTCATAATTATTAAATAAGGAAAATCTTGAAATGTAACCAATCAGATTTTACAAAGTCATTTTTTTATTCTGGCACAGATAATATAAGACTAGCATACAGATGCCTCATGCCATATAATGAAACCATGCGGTTCCGTTCCACGGCGATAGATAGATCAACATCTATATCCGTGGCACGGAACCGAACGCGATCGATGCACAAAAATTAATCAGTATTATCAGTACAGTACGTTGGACGGTTTTTTTGTATGGGATAAAACACCACTGATTCTGGAAACTTTAAATGTTATTTGAGAAGATAGGATTTTGAAAGAATATCATTTGATTCAATCTAGAAACATTTCCATCAAAAGCTCTCCTGAGAATAATATTTGCCTAAAAGTTAAATTCAATAAAACATCGCTGTAGTGGTTGTTTTCCCCGGCCTTCCCTGTTTGTCTCACACTCAAGCAGGTTAATAAGTAATGAAGCAGATTCGGCCGACTTTTGTTTGTTAAAGTGATTATTCAAATACGAAAAACGATTTCGGGTTTTCCTAAACTTCCCTCATATTTTATTCACCGATTTTTTTTATGGATCGTGGAATACGTAATTTTTTTCTTAGTTTTGACGTTCGGAGTTTTTATGAGCTAGATTGTAGTTTAGCAAATTGAAAGTAAGAGAGAAACCATAAGATGGAAATTGTAGAGCACGTCGATCTTGCGTTTGTCGCTGAAAATAGGATTTTATTTCTCAAGGCGGACGGATGAATTTCTGTTGACACTGCGGCTATCACGCGGACATTATTTATATTGAATGGGCTATCTGCACATAACAAAAATGTACTAAGTAAGTACTGCGAGTAACCTTTCTTGGCACGTTATAAAAATGAATAGCGTAGATTTGGTCTGTCACTGGGACATTTTGTTATTTTTGTAGCGATGATTTTTCACGTCCGGCTTTTCTTTTATTTAAAGTGAAAGTGTTTTCTTCTTATTTAAAAGTAAATTGAATAATTAATAATTTCCAATGTGTTGATTAATTTGGGTATAAACGAAACTTAGCAAAGGTCCAACACTTAACCTGATTGATAACTTCTTGAACTTTAATAATCCTATTAGAAAACTCCAGTACCTATTTTCAATCTAAATCCTTATTGCTCGTTAAAGTAAATCCTTCGCAATTTGACGAACCAATTAGGTACCATTCGTAAACAACACAAAGTTAGTTTCTCCGGCAACGAAACCCGTATTTGTTTCCAGTTCTGTCGAAAGACTTCTAATATTTAATTACTGCTGTCCGATAAAGTATACTTAAGGGGTATGTTAATAAGGAAACGGCGGCGAGTTCTCCAGGAAAACTTTCCTAAGAAAACTAATCCCATCCCGAGATTATTTCCAGTGGTTCCCAATCAATTCGCCTATAAAAGCACAAGAATAAAACGTCGGTATCCTCGGGGAGTTTCCTCCGCTGAGAATCATTACGAAAATACGACAAAATTGTAGACTGTCTGTAGTCGGGAAGGGGTGTTATTTATGGAGGGCAGAGGCCGGAGTGTATCTGAGTGGCTCTATTAGCTCAACTAATATTTTCTTCTTCAAGTTAATTGTTATGTCGCCTTTAAGAGCAGGTGGCTTGTACTATTACGAGCCGCGGGCAACTTAATGCCGAGACACGAAACTTGAGCGGCACTGAACTCCGTACCCGCGGAAATATTTAAACAAATTAAAACTTTTTCTTTATGCCATTTCCCGAAGAGTATTCTTATTGTGATTCGGTTTTATTGAGTTTGCGGCCGGGTTTTTTTTTCGCAACTTAATTATGTGGAGTGTCCGGTAAATAAGGTTATTTTGAATTCGAAAATGTTGAGTAAATCGATAAGTATTACCACATGTTATCAAATTTAGGGGCTCGATGTAAACTTGCTAAAGAAGAATGCCCATTTTTCACCTGACTTTGTCTAGAAAAAATCTTAAAATTCAGCTAAATGAATTGTATATTAATTACGCTTATGACAATGTTAAAAGAAACGCAGATTTTTTTAAGGTTCCTAGGTCATATACGTCAAGGGTAAACGTATAACCATCTTTTGAACGCATCTCAACTGCCCTTTATTTGCGACGTTCCATTTTACACACTGCTATATGACTTTATTTAACGCTGTTCCTGAGTTTTATACATTATTGTACGTTTTATTTAATCAGTAAGTCTTCAGTCATCTTTGTAGGTTTCGAAAGATTAAGAAAAATAACATAATAATTAAATAAATTAATCAAGCAGTATGTGTGAAACGGATTTTTTTTGACATTTGACAGTTCTGTGATTGGCATCGGCGCAGTCCTTCGTTGCTGCTTTTCGTTGTGTACTGTGTCAAAAAAGTAACATCAATATTTTTGGACTTCGTAGCGTTTAAATCGTAAAAATGATATACCTTAAATAAACGTAAATGTTTGGGAAGTGGGCAGTGGCATTGTATTTTAACCTCAAAGAGAAACGAAAAGTTTTCAAATATTCAAAGTAGTATGAAACTCAAGCCGAACAATAAACACGTGTCAAAGTTTGCCAATATAGCCGAACTCCTTGCAAGGCTGCTTACAAAACGATCCGGCAGACCGAGAGCATTGTTAGCTACACTCCCTTAGATTGACGTGAGGTTGACCAACACTGGACCATCGCAAGTCCAGCCGAAGTAACAAGATGCATAGTTCCGGGATTCCTTGTAACAACTGACAGTTTGAATTTCAAATATTAGTTGGAGAATGAGTAATGGTATTTGTTTAGGATCTAATTTGCATGGCATCTAAAAACAGACAACTTGTCTATTGCTACGGTTGGAATGTTGTTCGTGTATCCTGTATTTAGAGGGCTTTGGGATTGGTAATAATTATATCTATTAGAAAGAAATACATTTCATTTATTTTAGAAAAAAAAAACTTTATGTCCTCAAAAAATTGTGTAACAAATAAAAATTGTATATGAATTAAAAATTGTATGTCAAAAAAAATTGTACATCGAAAAAAAATTGTATATCAAAAAAAATGTGACTGCTGCAGCACAATTTGAAAAATTTATAAGTAACGTCAACAACAAGACAACAGAAAAACCATTTCATCATCGAATCACGAACAACAATAAAATATTTTTCAAATTCCAATTTCCGCCATATTGGAAGCCTCGGGGTAAACGTACGCTTGTATAAACACAGTGTGTTTAGGAATACGTCCGTGTGACGTCACGAGACATGCTGACAAACAAACAAATCAGTCGTGATGCACGCGCGGGCAAACAGCGCGATTGTTCAGATATTAGTTCATCGCGTAATGTTGGCTGCGCGATCGCGATATCGCGCGTTCGATGGATCGCGATACTAAATGTAACGCTAGTGCTGTTCCAGTGCTCATTGTGTATGATGACGTCACTCGATATGTTTCTAATGATCCGTTGTTATTTATTTATACCCTTACTAACAAACATCAAAACGCGAATAATTTGAGAGTTCGTCGACAGCCTTTAACCAGGCTTCTCTTTAAAAATATTTGATTACCAACCGAGCGAAAATAGACGTAGAAATAAAATTGGGAAAAACTGAAATTTGAGACTAATTAATTCCGAAACTTACATTAATTGGCCTCAGCCGAATTATAATTTAATTACCGAGATATTTCAGAATAATTGAAAGTTTTGAATGATGCAATTAATTTCGAGTTGTTTAGTTTGCGCAAATTTTATTCGCGAAACTTGATGTGGATTGAAGGTTAAGCAATTAAGAAGATACTCTTTACTAATAAAGATAGATTGCTTTCGGATTTAATTCAAAGACACTCAAATCAAAGTCGTTTACAGTCTGACTAATCAACGTTTTACAATCAAACTATTAGCAAATTGCTATGCAATAAATAAATCACACTAATATTATAAAGGCGAAAGTTTGTGCGTTTGTTTGTTACTTCTTCACTCTCAAACGGCTGGAAGGATCTGGATAAAATTTGGCACAGAGATGTATTGTAGCTAGGAATAGCACATATGTTACCTTTTAGTTCCCTCAGGATAATTTTCGACTTTAACGCGGGCGACGCCGCGGGTACAAGCTAGTCGACATAGCTCTCGCTTATTACTTTGATCAAATAGTATCCTCTTTACTGCCACATCATATAATTCCACCCTAACATCCCCCTAAATCTTAGCAACAAAAGTAAAACATAGAGGTATACATATAAAGAATTACCGCGACAGGTATCCCCCGGGACCCACTCACGTCACTCCCTTAAATAAAATACTTAATAATAGAGAACACTTAACACAAACGTACAGACATTACAGAAAATTGTCCCTTTTGTTACAACTGCTCCATTCCATATTTAAGTAACATTCACATATAGTTTTCAAGATTACTATCGAAGTAAATTATGTTGTTTGGTAATGATAATGTTGATGAAATAAAACTGTCATGTTTGCTTCAGTTAATGACATGTTTTTTCGATCAACTTTAGCTTACAATCTCTATTTATTTACCGACATGACCTTTTTCTATATCAGCTAGTGCATTAGAAGTCCGCGGTTCCGACTGTCGAGTGCTCCACTAAACTGTGGCATTTTCCTTGACCAAAAAGGGACCCGACTAAACCCGATACTCTATCCGAGCATTCAGTAAATCCTGTATTTTATTCCCGCCATGTACGCTCAACTATAAAAATTCCGGCCGTCGGCGAACATTGTCTCCAATTTCGCTCACTTACCCTTGCTTGTGAAAAATATTCGGCCAAGAGTGGAATTAGCAAAGTTGGTGGGATACCCGTGTGGGCCACACATCGGCCGAATATTAAAAGGCGAATTAGAGTGGTCACGCCTCTATGCGTTCATAAATGTTCTTATTTGGCCTCAAGTTGTTAGACCACTTGTTACGTGACGGTGGGACCTGTAAAATTGGCTTCTTTACAGGCTTACTTATATTTTGTGAAATGTTAGTCATCTGCCTACTTAGCCTTTTTCCCTATTATTGTTGGGGTCGGCTTCCAGTCTTACTGGATTCAGCTGAGTACCAGTGTTTTACATGAAGCGACTGCCTATCTGACCTCCACAACCCAGCAACTGGGCAACACAATACCCTTTGGCAAGACTGGTGTCAGATCTCAGGCTTCTGACTACACGTAACGACTGCCAAAGATCTTCTAATGGCAGCCGGGACCAACGGCTTAACGTGCTTTCTGAGGCACGGAGGAAACTCGGTATCTTGAAATGGTCACCCATCCACGGATCGACCTCGTCAAGCGTTGCTTAACCTTGATGATCGACCCGTGCGGCTGTTATTATTTAACTACGAGCTCCTAGGTTTTAAAAAAAAAGGTTGCAACTAGTAATTATTGGTTCTATGCTACGAGCTACAACTTACTCTGTACAATTCGAACTTATATCAACTCGTTAACTTAACAAAAGCAAACCCTGAATGAACTCAGGTATAAATCTGAACTCAACACTCACTTCCCCTATGTACCTACAAACGTTCAAAACAAATTAAAACTTAAATCAGCAGAAATTAAGTCGATCATTGATCAGATACAAACATTATCTCAAAAGACACCTCCGAGGTTCGCATTGATCACGGCCAAAGTTCGGTTTCACGGTAACGTCGCCCAAGGGAACGACCCCGGACAGCTATACCCGTCCCTGTCGCACGCACTTCATCACAAATGCGAAAGAAGGTAATGACGCGATGTAGCCCTCACAAATTGACCGTAACAATACCGCATTAGGTCACAATCTATGTCGCAGGAATACAGCATAATCTATTTTTTCCAACAAATCTCTATTGATTCGGTGAAACCACGGACCATCGTATTATGACGAAATGTATTACGATTGGTCTATTTTGTCCGTCTCCTGACTGAAGTAATAAATTTCATCATTTATGTAAGTTAATAGATATTTATTGCTTTGCTATTTCGGAATATTGTCAGGCTTTTTTACCTAATTCCTTTTTCATTCAAGGTTTTATTTTTAGGCAGAAAATATAGTTCGAATGAGGTAGTAAGAAATTTTAGTTTCTTGATCCATGCTTTACTGTAAAATCAAAAGGAAATTAATGACCGAGGTAGGTTATCTTACTTACATTATACATAAATTTCGGGTTGAATGTATATTTGTTAGTCAATCACGCCAGAACGGCTGAACGGATCTGGATGAAGTTTGACACAGAGGTAGATTATAGTCAGGTATATCACATAGGTTTTTATCTCCGGAATATTTCACGAGCGAAGCCGCTGGTAGAAGCCAGTCTATACCAATATTATAAAGAGAAAATATTTTTTTGTTTGTTTGTTTGTACCGAATAGGCTTCGAAACTACTGGACCGATTTTAAAAATTCTTTCACCAATAGAAAGCTACTTTATTCCTGAGTGACATGAGCTATTTTTAATCCCGAAAACGGGTCCTGTGGTGTGGCCCACGGTAGCGAAGCCGCAAGGAACAGCTAGTGCTAAATATATTTGAGTACAAGGAAAGCATAATGTAGCAGCTGGTTATTTCCCCAAGCAACTTGTTAGAGTCAAACGTGGATAATGAGTATGTAAATCGTACCGACAGGCGATGGGATACGCACCGTGATAGGTACTTCTTAGAATTATGCTATTTAAAATATTCAACTTGTAATAATGTTTCTATAAATAACGGATACAGAACTAAAGCACTTCGTACTCAGTACTCAATCTTATTGAACACTAGGTACAATCAGGAGGTTCTGTAAGGCTCTATTCATGTCGATATCGCAGCGATATCGAAACAATTCCACTCCGATAAAATGTTGGAACGGTTCTTTGTTTCTTCTTAAGGAATAGTTTTGCACTTTTGATACTGCCCTGATACCGATGCAGTTTAAAAGTTCTGAAAAATGTTTTCTTGAGAGAACGTACTGAAAACAGCGATATCGACGATGTAGTTTGAATTAACACTTACCTTTGTTTTCAAAGGTTCTATATCCTTGAGTAATTTCCTTCTGAAGCCCATCCCTCCTGAGAACCAACCTACGTCGTACCCAACTACTTTTAACACGTGAACAAATAGGATCACTCCTAACGAAAATGATAAAGTTTGAGAAAAAATAAACGAGACCCTTTACGTTCTCTTCAGACGGTATTAATGTCAAACATAAATCAGCGTCCGTGTATGTCCGAAAATTAGGTGTTATTTTTTTATTCACCACAAAAGAGGGTTGCTTTGCCCGCTCGGCCAACAAAAGCGTGGCAATTCCCGCTCAAACAAATCACCACTAAACAAACGTTTCTACAGGTAGGAATAATTCAGCGAAAGGTCACCTGTTACGGGTATTCGACATCGATCATCGGGAGTGCGTCGTGTCGACCTGCCCGCGTAATGTCGCCCTGGGGACACCGACGCCGGCGACGCCGCCGCCGTCGAGACAAAACCCACGAGCCCAGGCTGTCAAATCGAACTCGCCCGCTTTTGTATACACGCACATTTTTCAACGTGGGTCAGTTCATACGGCCGCTGCGTACCCTTGGCTGTACCGCCAAACTTGACATATCTGATACGCATCTGAAAAGTTAATAAGGAAGGAATTTATAATTAAGTCGTACGTACAATTACGTACGTGGAGGCGTCACGCGTCGACGTCAACATGAATATTTACGATGCAATTTCGTTCCATTTCGGATTTATCACTGTTTTGTTGGCGGACGGGGAATTTTAAAAATGCTCCTTGGTGGCCAAATTTAGGTGCGAGCGAGTCGCGTTAGGAGCGAGGCGGGCACGGGCGGTGACAGCGCATCTCCGCTAGCGTGTATTGTTCGCGTCCTAACCGCCGACTTTCCATTTATTTCTCTATGAATACGTTATTACCTGCTCGCCCCCGCTTATCAAAGTTTATTTGCAGCGTGTGGTTTACTCTGTACCGGTGCTTATTCGTTATTACAACGGCGGAGTGTTTTATTGCCGGGGCGGGGCTCAAATCGCGCACGACGCCCTTGTTTTTCGCTATTTTTCCTCACGATTTCAGAATTTGAAGTTAATATTATGTCTTTTTGTTGCAGATCGAGGACGCCATGCTAATGTTCGACAAACAAACCAATAGGCACAGAGGTAAGTCATTACTTTACTAAGCGGATAATACAACAACGGAGCCTGGACCCTAATAAATCAGAACCCCAATACTGCCCGAGTACCTAATACTATATACAATTATTAATGTCTTGTACATTAATAAAACTATGCCAATAATGGCTTTGTATAGGTATCCGCTCTGAGGAGCTTAGTGATTAGGGACTTACGAATAATAATAACCCAAATATCACTATCCCAAATAGTAGCTCTAGGAAATAATCCTCGCTTTTATGATTATTAGGTAGCTATATTCGGCTTCCAAACAAAAATATAGTACAATAAAACTGAACGGAATTCAAAACCGTAATAATATGATATTATTACTGCCTCAGCAGTAAGTTACGCCGGGCGAGCCACGCACGAGCGGTGTGTCACCTTATTTTTCTTGACAAAAACAACGGAACTTCTAAAGGCTTGCATGTCACACACGGAAACATATCATTTTTGTTTGTCTCGCCTCATTTCTCTGGCCGTCTTCGCCACAAAGTCGTCACTGGTTAACTAGCAACGGATAAATATAGGCTTCGACCCTCAATGAAAGCTGGCCAGCGTAAACAGACATGTCGCAATGTAAAGAGCCTCCTTTCTAATGGTAAGGAGCTGAGCTGACAGGAAAGGGAGGGAGCTCAAGTTACGGTGGCGGCGCCGCGGCTGAGGCGAAGCGGAGCGAAACGGAGGTGGCATCGTCACTAAACAGGCGCACCGTTTTCGGTATTGTGCTCCCTCCCCATGTTACGACTATTCCCGGCTAATAAATAACAAATCGACGCCCGGATAAAATATACGGTTTCCTCAGCAGGAGATTTTGTATTATTGTGAGGGTAAAAGCGAAGTTACGCTTGAAATCTGCCTATTTCAATTTCGATGGTCGCGCTTTCACTTTTTTTCGTAAATATTACACATCGTCATAAACAAGCCAATAAATTGTGTCCCAAAACACAAAAGTCCGGGGCCACGTAATCAGTTTCTTTCATTATCCCCACAACGCGTAAGATTTTAATTAAAATCCACGAAAATCGTATCAAGGCGAGCCATCTTTTGTTGCCAACGAAGGTTCCCTTGTAGCAGTTACAGCAAATACAATGTTAAATTTGCTTTTGTAATCCCCATTACACAAAAACAGGTTGACCCAAATATTCAGGCTCGGTGAAATATCGTTGCGCCGTCATTTATGCAAGTTCTCAAAAACGAATCCTGTTTCATTCCTCGCCGAGGGAAAAACGGCCCTTTCTTGTCGTTGTAAGACATAAAATAATTTACCATGTTTTGGAAACTTCCAACTTTTGTGCCCTTTGCGTGTCATTTGGATGATATTTTGAGATCCCTCTGCTTGTAATTAGATAAACATTGAAATAAAACACGACGACGTGCCTAGAATACATTTGGACGTGGACGTTTAAACTTTCATTTGTCGGGGGTTTACCTGCTCACTCCGCAGACGATTCAGGAATGTTATACGAGTCGTGTAATGTTGTTGCTACCTAAATATGAATAGCGCATATAATAATCCAATATAAATATTCCTTAGGCCTCCCCTAATACTACAGTCGGGTTATTATCCCCGGAACGTAATCAGTTGGGTCGGGTTATCCTAGCAAGAAATGTAAAAATATCCGCTGTTTATTTGTATCAAACTCGGGCAAGAGGCAACCCAAACGTGTATTCAAACTGAATATGAATGCAAACTGCCCCGACGAACGGGCGGAATGGCGAAAATCAAATTAGGTATGGCGTGAATACTTCACGGCGACGGCGGGAAAAAAAATTGAAATCAAATATTCATTGACTTTCAACCGGATAAGCCGGCCCGCAGCCATTTCAATACATTTTATTATCTATTTTCGTTGTGAGGACCACGCCTCGGTGACGCGGCCCCACACTCGCCGATATATCCCGACTAATCCTATATTCATAATTTAAACGTATAACTTATTTCAATGACGCCCGATTATGACTGTTACGCTTTTCCGAACAACTACAGTGAAGCTGATTTCTATAAGAAAGCTTTTTGCTACTTTAAAAGTTCAGAGGGTTCTTTTAAGGCCAGAATAAAATGATATTCTATAAAATTGTCCAAAGGATGGAATAAAAAAGGTCGAATTTTAGAGAATGAGTTCTCTATAAATCTCTTTGATATTACAGTCCCCGACTAAAGGTTCAAGTCTGAAGCTATTTACTCTGAATGATATCTGTTCCATTTTCAAACAAAAGGTCAAAAATATGTCGGCAACATAATTTTTTGATAATGTTTAATATTCTTTTTCACATTATTTAGTTAATAAATCACGTGTTGAATGGAGACTTAATTCAAACGGTGATTTTTATGTTAAGCTGTTGAATCTGTGAAAAATAAAAACCTTTTAGCCTTTTCAGTACATTAAATATGCGCGAATAATGCGTTTAATAGCACCCTTTACTTTTATTTACGACCTTTGCCGGTTGAAAAAATAATTAACGATGTCCCTTTGCAAAATATTTTCCATTGTCTCTGTCTAATAATTTAATTTTTAGGATATAAAATACCAATGGGAATAAATCCTTTATTGCCTGATATAAATTTACATGTCATGGTATCGGTAAGAGCCTCACCTTACAAGCAGGCAAGATGTCTTGTGTTAAGGGCGACGTTATCGCTCAGCGATAAAGCCCTTAAAAAAAAGAAAAAAAAAAAAAGATGTCTTGTATCGTAATCAACAGAGCATCACCGAATATGTTCACGTTCGTTTGGCATTCAAAATGTCAGCGAAGCTTGAAGTAAATGCCATTACACAAAGGTAAACGCGACATGTGAGAGACAAAGTTCATAAATATTAAACAAAAAAAAACTAGCGCAGGCAATCTCTGCGGAGCGGATTCCATTTGGTCGTGCGAACCGCCTCACGCGCCTGAGGGACGCATTTCTACGAGTGCGTGCTAGCTACCGTGAAAATTTCACCTCTCACTTTGCATAAGAGTAGTGCCATCTATATTTCATTCCGCACAGTTCGTGATGTGTAAAGAAGCCTATCGCGTGAATCATAAATGGCGATCGTTTTCTTCGAGGGCCATAAAATTTCACAAGTCAAAAAAAGGCACATCACTGGCGTATTTTTAAACTTTATGCCCTCCACGTACAAACGTTTCCACGCCCTACTCTTTTGTTTTCGCCGGCGTGTTTACGATTTTCTTTGATAAATTATTATTGTCGTAAATTTCCACCGTGCGTGTAATAAAATCGATAACTTATTTTACAATTCAAATGCAATAAATATTTACAGGTTGAAGAAATAATCTATCGGATAAAACGTTGGTAGATTTCGGTTGATTTTTGTACAATCTTATCTGTATTAAATTCACTTCACGAAACACTTCAATTTCGCTATTTTTGTACATGTCGAGGCAATTCTAATACCGGCAAAGCTTCTGAAGTAGAGCTCTCAGACTGTGAGGCTGCAATCTTACTTAGCACCCCGGTACAAAGGAACTTGATCTTTATATGTATGGGATGTGGGTTGTTTGTTGGTTTGTGTAAATGTGTTCGGCGTGTGCTAAGTGGGTGCACGTGGCCTCGTCCCCGGAGAGAGACGGGAATACACCGGGTTTAGATGCATCTTGCGGCCAACCAACAGCTCTTGTTAATATTACGTGTATTACAATTAATTCAGTTAAAACAATCTCGAGTTTGAGTGCTTGTTGCTCATTCTAACAACTTTTATGCTGTTCTTTGTAATTAAACTTTAACAATTTATAGCCAAAGTTGATGTTTGTGGGCTTGAATATGTAACTGTGGAGTAGTTTAGCCAAATGTAAAGTTAGTTTGGGAGTACAACATAAGTTTTAGACTCGATGCATTCCATAAGTTATGACTCTTGTTAAACAAAGTTAGGTACAAGAGTTCGTACGCATTAGACGTAGATTATTGTTAGTTGTGACGCAAAACAACAACAATAATAACTCTAGATGAAAACTTTGCAAATCGCAATGACATAGTATCAATCGTTGGAGTCGATTATCTATTAAATTATTGACATTGTATTACCAAAAATCTACTTCGAAATTCGAACTCGATAATTTAGGCAATATGGATATTCTCCACATACATTTGACAGCCTATAACCATTCAAGCCTTCATAACGTTCAGTAGGTACTACATTAGCGCACGAGTAAAATAAATACTACTAAACTAAAATAGGCTCACCAATTTAAATACTGCAAACTGAAACCTGAAAATCTAATATTCACGGCACATCTCTATGACATCGGGACCTAATTCTGTCATTTACGAACATTGGGCGTACGAAAATACGCTGCCTAGTACCTCTGCAGGGATTACTACCGCAACGGTATCGATATTTGCAACTTTATTGAGTCCCAGTTTTGCACATCCCTAGAGATGCGGTTCCGAATGCAACTCGTGTGATGCATCGATATGAGAAACTGGGATAGCAAACACTTGGGACATCCCTATAATCACCTGTTTACGGAACGGCACTTCTTTCTACTTTGCAAGTAAACAAATACCAGTACTTCGCTTTTATTGAATGCTGAGCAGTGTGTGTAAACAGATACGGATTTTACTGAGATTTTATTACGCTTTAGTGATTGTGTTTTGTTTGTTTATTAGTTTGAGTATGTGTCTGGCGTAGTAACGGCTGGAAATAGAAGAATTTGCACCAGAAACAAAACATAGTGTTTTTTTTTCCAAGTAATAGCATAATGCTTCAATGATGCTGTAAATTGCGAGTACATTATTCATAATGAGACTGAAAAAACATCGATACAAAAATTAATTAATTTGCTTTACACCATTACTGCTGCATTAAAATATTATGAAAATCAGATTACGGCAGTAATCAATATATTTAAAATAAATCCTTAAATACACGCACGATAATAACAGACACAGATAAACACAGTAAAACCTTTTAATTTAATCTGTAATAAGCCTCCGCTTCTACAGTTTCTCATTATTAATTAACTCTAGTATTATCATGGCTTCCAAAAACTACCTTTATTATGTTAACCTCATCAACTAAAATTTTGTAATTAAAGGTTGCAATAAGTTTGTTTTAACCTTGGTCGTGGAGTCGTCGGAGTGTAAATAATAGAGAATCATTTTGGTTTCTGTTTTTTTTTTAATAGAGTTGACGTTTATAGTCTGTTATATCGAGTGGAGTTTGTTGAAATGAATTGTAACTTTGACAATTCGGTTGTAGGGATTCACCGAAGAGGTAAGCCATCAAAATCTAGGTGGAAAACTGCAAATAATCAACCTAAGACGACCCACTGACTGAAAATTAAAACAACAGAAACTTTTCACAAAGGCATCAAAATATGACACACATTTTATTCACAGCCTTATTCCCCTGCTAACGTAATTCAACCAAACTAAATCACATTCCGGCAAAAGCTGAATACAGCCAATAATTCCATTGGAATCAACAACAATAGCCCCTTAAGAACCAATAGCAATAAATCGGAACCACGAGCATTGATCGTCAATAGAGCATTAAGGAGCTGACACTTTTACAATATACATTAAGAGTGTGTTTTAGCAAATCACTTCCTGCCGGGCCGAGCCCCAAAAAGGATGGTTAAAAAAATAGTGAGTGCGGGAAATGACATAGTGGAAATCCATTGACGACATTGCTCCGCCTTAAGGTAAATAAAGTGCCCCACAATTGAATAGTCATTCTAAGAACGATAGAAATTGTCCGCAGCATTTACATTGACAGCTTCGTGGACAATAAGCGAAGCACTCTCTGAACAAATACGTCAATGGTGCTGTAATTATAACCGGGTGTTAGTGTAGTATCGTTTATCGGCGATTTTCATTGTTATTACTTACATGCTTCGGGCGCGCACGCGATAATAACTTGCCAGTAGATTCACAGTAATTCTGATAGTAAAATGTACAATTAACAGAGGTTTAAAATGCTGTAATTTCACAATACGCTGTTGTTTGTTTTAACTTTTTGTGGGGGAAATTCGATTTAACGGCACTTTAAATAATCAACAGTCACGTTTCGTATAAAATTTTTGGCTGAATGTCAAATCAAAGACTTAATTAAAAGCGTCTGTAATTGAGTAAATGCAATTAAACTAATAAAGAAAATTCGTGTAATAATAATGGCATAATTTCTAGGCAGGTCGATTTCTGTGTTTTTTTTTTTTTTTTGTCTATAGGCTCGCGTTTGACCACTACCTCACCTGATGGTAAGCGATGATGTGGCCTACGTTGAAGCACGCTTGCCTAGAAGTAACCTATTCACTCTTGACTCAAATACCCCAAGGTTGTAGCTATCAGGGAACAAAGACTCCGGAAGGGAACTCCAGTCCTTAGCTGTGCCTTTGTGCGTATGCTTTTTTTCTTCTTCCTTTTTTTCAACAACAAAACTTTAAATAAAGACCATTTGGCCAAAATTTACCTAACAGACTTTTCCAATCAACACCTCCATCAGAAAATCCAATAAATTGCTCACCTACACTCTGAAAACGTAATAGCAATGTTCTTACCCAATTTTAATCCTCGTCAAGTGTTTAAAGTAATCCCGTTAATAGGCAATTCCAGTGTACCACCTATCCGTGTCCGTAGTTTCTGACAGGATGCCATGCACCCCTGGGACACCCTTCTGTAATTATTTTCTCTTACTCATACCACTAGTGAGGTGCTTCGATTCAAAATTGGATTTTATACCCGGCTGTGACGTGATATATGGACGGTAGAGGTTTGAAATTGAACGGAAGTTCCGTTGATTTGGTTTAGTTTTGATGACAGCGTATCTTAAAGAGGAATATTTATTTATTTATTTACACTTTATTGTACACCAAGAGAAAAAATATTCAAAAAGACATCTTATATCTAAAACCAACATACAATAGGCGGCCTTATCGCGATTCGCGATCTCTTCCAGGCAACCAAGAATGGAAAGTGACAGCCTGGACACAATATGGGGTTACACTTGGTGCAAAATTAAAATAAAAAGATATTAAGAAAGTAGATACTAAATACAAAAAATAATAATAATAATAGATACATAAATACATACATACAACTAATAAACAGACAAGAAAACAATTCAGCTTATGTAAGATTATGATCACAGTAACAAATATTAATTAAGAATAAAAAATTAAGAATATTTTAGGTACTGAAAACTTTTCAGTTCCTGAGATTTGATAAGTTTTCCACAAAGTTACCAACATTGATTTAAGCATCAAATCTTTCAGTGACATAGATGTCTAAACTTTTAAACAAAAACTTACCACTGTTAGTGCAGAGAGTAATTGCAATTAATAAATAAATACTACAAACAAACTGAATAGTAAATAAACCACAATCCAATTAAAACACAGTTAAAGATTCTCACATGAGGACCATCTAAACTAACTAAAACAAGATACGTCTCATTAAAGGAGTGATATCCCGGCGCGGAGTATAAAGTAATTCCGCCCAACTGCTTCCAAGTTACACTCTAAAACATAACTAGAGTCCTCCCGCCACATTAACACGAACGCTTAAGTGCAAGTTATTCGCCCTTGTTTGGTTATATTAAAGGATTCCTGGAATAATTATCACAAAGCGACTTACGCACCCATTTATTAACCATCTTAATTACTAAGGCCAAGTTAATTACACCGAGTAAAACTTAGCGCCTAAAGAGCGTTATCCCGTTAATTTAGTACAGGGTAGCTTTTGCGGAAATCTCTTCATGTCATTCCCCTGTGCGATATCGCCCAACTTGCTTCGGTTGTTATCAAATAGGTACATTTAATGTCCTCAACTTTTCTGTAATAAAATTACGGAAAAATTCTTCGGCTGCTTTTAACATTTACTTTTATTTATGGCCCTAATAATTTACTGTCACCTAAATTAAAGCAATGCTTGTGATATAGGACAAAGGCACCTTTATTCTTTGGTGGATTTTCGAGTCTTCGGTAACGTATTACAGGGCTGGGGATGAGGGACGGTGCCTTTTAAGATATTACACAAGATCTATAGCAGATTTATGAATAAGCAATAACGGACATCATTATTTCAATATTTTTCAGTTTTTTACATTAACTGATAAGCCAATTTACGTGCCAAATGATATTTATCTACGCTGGTTGCCAGCAGACTGGCTGGCAAATCAAGTTATGTCATACTTTAAAAGCGGATATGAAAATATCTATCTGTACAAAATTGTTAACACCGCAATAGGCTTGTGTGGCAGTGGTTTAATATGTATTTGAAGTTATTTCCTGATGAAATTTAATAGGCTGCGTGGTGTGCACTGTTGATAGTACACTTGCTCGGACAATGAGAACGTGGCTGAGCACAGAAGCCCATCTCATTACCCGACCGACCTCAGTTGAGTAATGATGAGCCAACACACATGCTCAACACACGCGCTTATTGTGGCTTCCACGTAAACAAAATGCGAATTCATAATACATTATCCCATTGTTTATTCGAACGCGAAAAATTATCCCTGATTTATTGTTTCATGTTTCTGCTAGTAATCATTCATCTACAAAGGATAATGCGTCATTCAGACACTAAATAACATATACACGACGAATTACAATAACTTTCCCTCAGCGCCACAATATGAGCAATTAACCTGATACGATCCTTTAGAAATTTTAACTTAGGGTTACTTACACACGCATTCTGTAACGTTTATGAAAAATCAATACGGGGTCATTTGGAAATAATTAACACAGAATGCGACCCAAATCCTTTGAATAGTTACATAAAATAATAATACAATTGTGTCGTTCATGAAATTCCGTGAGTGTGGCGCGTACGCTATTTCAATCGGCTAGAATGTGTGTGCGGTCGCGGTGTTTCGCCTGGCGATCGCACAATTGCAATCAGCCTAATATGTTGAACAGTAGGTCCATCTCATTACCATGGCCGACCACAGGTGAATGATGGCGCGGCGCTAGTGCCCGAGGCCGTTTTGTTTGTGGTCGATTTAACCCCGGCGACAAATTGCGTGTTTGCCATTTGGCCGAGAGATCATCCCCACTTCTGAACGAAATAAATCCACTGATTACTTTTGCGCAATTTGAAATATTAACGTGAATTGTTTCGCGCGCCGCTGGCCTGTTGTATTGTTTAATGCTGTACTGTGAGTGACAGCATTGCATTTACTTTTGTGTTGAGCTCGGTTCAAAGTTATCAGCAAATTGTATCGCATTCTAATGCAACTGCGTTTATTAATGGTTTACCATTA
The DNA here is from genome assembly GCA_949775005.1 of Orthosia gothica. Lineage (NCBI taxonomy): Eukaryota > Metazoa > Arthropoda > Insecta > Lepidoptera > Noctuidae > Orthosia > Orthosia gothica. The sequence goes on from OX459049.1 coordinate 4,877,378, forward strand.
AACAACAAAGTTTGTCAAACGTTTTATCAACACTTTGTTGAAGCGGTTTTGTTATTATGAAGGACGGGGACATTAGTGAACTTATTTGGTTCGGAAATGCTAAAGCTTCAAATAAAAGTCTATTAGTCTGTCTGCCGGTGATGTAGCAGGGCCACGGTTACTTTTCTTGGAAACATAAAACTATACGTACAGTGGGTAAAAAAAATAGTAAATGCTTACGAACTACAAATGTGCTGGCTTATATAAACCCGCAGTTAGGTAATGACTGTAACTGTATCCTTACTAAAATATTTACAGTAAAAGTTTACCAGCTAAGAAATTTTCCTCCATTTGGCCGTTTATTCTGAAATAGTGTAATAAAAGGCAGCTAAAATGTTCGTACCGTTATAAAAAGAAAGTACCCTAAAAAAGTTCATATTTATTTCCTTGTAGAAAACGAACTAACTCTTGTTTTCATCCTCTTAACAAGAAAGTAATCTGTCGACCTACGTCGCGATAACGGGATTTTTATGTAACAAACTCGAGTCGCGCCTACCCTCACCTAGCCCGGGGCTCTCTCGAAAAATCCCCACATTGTCAGATTCTACTAAGGATTCGGAGTAATATACATTTTCCCGTGTTGGAATTACAGCTGTATTTTGCTCATGCTACATAAAATCGGCGTAAAGGCGACGCCCATGAAAAGGCCCGGGTGAAAACCTATAGCCTTTATTTAGTTGGCTCGAATGTAACAATCCACTGAAAGTTTTAGTGCCGGCAGTTCGGGCTGGTTGTTTCATAAGCGTGGCAGAGTGAACTGTAGCGGGTGTGGAACGCAATGCACCCCGGGCAAGACAAATTCGTGCGACACCGGCGTGGCTCGGATCTCGATATGTCGATGCGACTCCCTCGTTACCTTTCACTACGATGTTCAAGCTACGCGATATATTTTCATAGAAATCGAGAAAAACCTCAGAGGAATTTTTGATATACGTACCTATCTGTATTTTTCCTTTTCCACTAGCATTAATTTTCTTGAGATATGTATTTCATTGCCTTAAAATATTCAGGAAACTATTTGGCTTCAAGGATAATTTCGAGTATTGTTAGTGAATTTAATCATTCATTATATCCCTAACATGAATACCTTGAACATAGGTTTGTCTGCAGAGCTTAAATGGCAGATCCTGGAGGCTATCGCCCTAATCACTACATCTGTCACCGCAGGATGATGTAATTAATGGATTGATGAGGACGTCTGTGAATGCTAATACCAATCCTTCTAATAGACATAATCCGTCTCACGTCCCCTAAGACGCATGATTAATGATACGACTAAATCTAGCTGTAACTGAAACAATGCATCCTTTTTTGAGAAAATACAACTGAAATTCAACTCAACTTAGCAAAACAAGTCGTAACTAAAACATTAAAGTGATATCTTGCAACTAAACTCTACTAAAAACAACGTAAACTCTTCAGTACATGTAGCCAACGCGTAATATTACTTAACCGCTCGAAAATTATATACAAGCGGCGCGTACGGCGTGTTACACGTATGCCACTAAATTTTAGTTAAAGTCCTCGCTGCAACAGGTGTGCGGGATGAGCCAGTCGCCGACTCGTAATTATCATGACCCTGGTTTACGCTTCCGGCATATAACTATACTATACTTGTCTTGTATATACACGCAGGCAATCGAAAACTCGATTGGATATCCAAAAAATTGGACGCATTGTGTAAAGTCTACAATGCAATGGCGGCAGATTCGATTTTTGAATTTTCGTGCCGCGAATTTGTTTTTGGTACTCGATAGACAATGATATTACGAATGGCGTTGAGAATTGAGTCCCCATATATTAAAGAAAATAAATCATAGCTTTAGGTACTCTCATAATAATTCCTAATTCTTGGGCTGAATAACAGACCGTAAGAACACAATATTAAGTGATTGACTTGATATGAAAGCTCTCGGCAACAGAACAGAAATAAAAGCCCATTATATCGAGACATAATAAATTAGCTGCCAATAATACCTACCAATTATTATGATAAACGACAACAAACAGAAACGAGTACGTTTGTTTAATATTTTGAGGTTGTAGTTAATACGCAGTAAAAACATTGATTCAATAACCGCAGAATATTAATCTCTTTTGAACATACAGTTTATTAAAACAATTTTAATTACTAGATTTCGGCGATCGCGACCGCCGATGAACCGCCCTTTAGGTAACCAATTTATATTTGTTTTAAGTTTATTTTGCTGACAGATGTTCGAGGCACACGCGCAATGTTCCAACAACATCGCATCGCATTTTATTCACTTGTCAATTAAATGTCACACGCGATTCGTTGCGAATTTACTCACTGGCTTGCGAATATCAACCGCCCAAATGGGAATTTGCATAAAAACACATATGTACACACAGATTTACATCCAGTGCGTATCATTTAGTTTGCAGAACTGAGGTCCTTTACTATCAAAATTGATTCCGAACTTGTTGAAGTTTTAAAATAGCCAATAATTTGAATAGGAATATTTGAATGAAACCACCGGCCGGTATTGATAATTTAAATATTTATCCGAACTGTTTGCCGTATAAATTGGGTTTCCATTAAAATATTTTGATTCTGCTTTTGAAACAGTAAAGTATGCATCTCAGCAATTTTCGTGCTGGCGATAAAGAATTTTCGCACAACGCTGCAATCGAAATACAGAATTGGTGATCTTTTTTTGAAAAATTAAAAGTAAATGTTAGACTGAAGCATTTTAGGGAAGAGGCTCGTAATAATATTTATACGTTTTATTGCAAGACGGTGTATTTTGGAAGTTTTGATGGAGCCGTTAGGGGCGAGGCCCATAAATCTGAGGCAGAGTGAAGCACGCAACGAATGTGTGCGGCGAACAGATTTATACGTTTGTCTTGCTCCGCGGTGCACGTCCACAACCAGACAAAAATATTACTGCCTACCAGACTGGGCCTACGTTACACTGTCGTGCAAAAAAATGAACATGCAATTGTTGTGTTGGAAACAATGTTTGCTGAAATTACACAAGTTTTAAGATTTGTTTTAAAAATGTAATGAACATATATTTTTTTTTACAGTATTCTTGGTTGTTTAAGATACTACATTATACAAAGGTTTGGGCAGACGAAGTCAATATTGTATTGATTAAACTGCCTTATAATGAGAAGTATTATTTTTCATATCCAAAAATATTCATTGTTAAAAGATTGATTTCTTTAATTCAAATTTGAAATTCAGAGGTTTCATTATAAAATCTCTAAAAGCAAAAGTGTTGTTTCTTGAAAACACCCAAAAAGCCTTTTTGTCTGTAAGTGATTGTCTTCTCACTCAGCCTGACCATTTATTTTGGTTTGAGTCAGCATTTTTCGTAAATAATCATACCACCAAGCCCAAACAATAAAAACGTAACCACCCCAATAATCACACATTCCACATCTAAATTCTAATTAACAGTGATTCCGAAAACCCAAACATTTAGATTTTATTTACTGTGAAAAGGGTCCTAAATGTATTTTAAAATCACAATATCGGATAGATTCTGATGTGTCAATCGAGAATTAATTTAAACTTTGCTGGCCAAAGCGAGCAGCGAGCTGCCCAAGGGACCAAACGGGCATCAAATCGAATAGAAGGTTATAATTGACTACCGCTATACGAAGAACAACCGACACGATCCTTATAAATCAATCAAATTTGGACTCTAAAAGTGGATTGTTAGAATTGAGAATCGCATGTCATATACGTTTGTTAGGGTTCCAAATTCGTTTGGACAGGAGTAAGTCGGTGTCGTGGCGAGTCCAACACTCACTTAGTAGGTGTTTCACAAAAGTAATTTGCAAGGCTCGTGTCCGATCATTTAGATCTTCCCGCATTTACATAGTTAATTAACGTATTCCCATATTATTATCCCGTCTATTATTAGTATCACCGGCTGATATGCAAAACATTGGGATCGTAATTTGAACCTACACATAGTTAGGTCCACGATTATAATGTTTGACGTGTTATTTGGGTGTTTGATGACCTATTTTGCATATATTTCAGCTAAGGTAATGCTGATTTGTAACATACAACCTAAAATAATCTATTTTGAAGCATGAAACTAAAAAAATACCCCTGAAACATTTTATTCTCAAGTTTTTACACTTCCATACCTTATTCCTTATTCTTATTTTTAACCGACTTCGCAAAAAGGAGGATGTTGTCAATTCGACTGTATTTTTTTTTATGTGTTTTACCTCAGAACCTTTTATTGGGTGAACCGATTTTGATGATTCTTTTTTATTTGAACGCTGGTACTTGTCATGTGGTCCCATTTCATTTTCATTGAGATCTGATGAAGAACTTCGGAGATATACATCAGAACTCTTTTTATTTATTGTTTACACCATTTCATAACATAACATCACACTGGTACGCTCTAAAGGGGTACGCAGGTGTGAACAGTTCACCCTGGGATACTCTCATTCCACAGTTTTGTTTAATTTTCATATTATTGGGTTAATCTATTCTGGCTTCACTTTGGGCATAGGTAGCTAGCCTTTTGAACTGGTCTATTATGTACCACAACTAAAAAGTGAAGAATAAAAAACGTTTTTACAAAAAATACAACCTACTTCCAAACAAAAACACTACAAAGTGAAAAATAACTTCAATTTCTGAAGTCGGTGTCAAAAAAGAAGAAACGAAAACAAGAAAACTGAATGCCGTAATTGAAGTTATTTTTCACTTAGTATTGTTTTTGTTTGGAAATCGTTTGTAATTTTTGTAAAAACGTTTTCTTAAAACAACAGGAGAATCCGTACCTACAACTCATTAAAGGGAGTATGCTAAAATCAAAATGGCGGCTCGTATTGAAACCCAGATCAGCAGCACCATGTTAAATAAAATTGTCACCTCAACGAGAACCGCCTAGTGTGTCCGCGATAATTATTTCGCCAATTAGACCCCTTGTTTCGCTAAACGTTTGAATACTACAATTATTGCCGTAATATAGGTAATGCGGGTAATTCTAAACTTTCATTATTCTACGGGAAATAATGGCATTGTCATTAAACTCATGGCTCGAATTAAATGTAATTTGGAAGCGATGGACGGTTTATTTACATTTCTAGGGCATTTAGAATTGTATTCACTATTTAGAAATCTCTCTAAGACTCTCTACCTAAATATATGAGACTAGCTGAACCCCGCGGCTTCGCTCCCGTCAAAATTATAGCCTATGCTACTCGATAATAATGTAGCTTTCCATATGTGAAAGAATTTTTAAAATCGGTTTTGTAGTTTTGGAACCTATTCGGTACAAACAAACAAAAAAATCTTTCCTCTTTATAATATTGGCATAGAAGAGCAGAATAAATTATTTTCACAATACATGAATTCATACATAAACTCATGGCTTTCTCCCATAAGGGGATGCAATAGCTATAGAACGCCACCAGCTACGATCCTACCATTCTACTTCTGCTTCATTACCAATATATATTCTTCAAAAACTACGATTTAAACAACCAAAAAGATAAACCCAAAGCAATTTAATTCCCAAGGTGAATCAAAAGCAAATAGCTCGCAAATCTAACCCTCTAATGCGAACTACTAACCAGCAAACCTCGAAACTATTAACTTAAACACAGAACGCCGTGCCCCGAGGACCTGACCATCTCCTGTCTACGCGTGACAGGCCAGGCGCCTCCAAGACTTACTCCCTTCACTTCTACACCCCTGGTAGCAGCAAATTAAAAACGTCAATCAACACTACACAATTTCTAATAAATCACTGGAGCCATTATTTCGTGCCTATTAATTGCATTCAGCTTAATAGAGTTCATTCATTTGTGTTCCATTGTAAGAAAGTAAATGAAGCGCTTTGATTGGGCGGTCGCGTTCGCAGGGTTAAGACGTAAATTTTGAATTAACACCTGGTTTAGGCATTTGCATATCAAGTCTATCAGATTTTAATGGGTTTATAGCGTTACGTAAAGCCGTTTAAATTTTATTCGCGTTGTAAGTTTAATTTAGTGGAAATTATTTGTTATGTAAAGAAATTGAGATGAAAATTGAGAGGTTTTCCTCGGGAAACAGGAAACTAAAAAAGTGACTTGGTCCACCATTCATGTAATTACTGTTCGATTAATGCATATTATTATTTGCATATTAGAGCAGTGGTGGCCCAGTGGTACAGGCCCCGACTTACATGCCGTAGGTCGTGAGTTCGAACCCAGGCAGGCGCTTTACTTTATGTAAATTATTTTATCACCACTGCTCTTAAAACGGTAAAGGAAAACATCATGATGAAACCGGCATGTCCTAGAACCAAAAATTCGGAGACAGTTGACATCTACCAACCCACACTAGGACTGCGTGGTGGATTATGGCCTGGAGAGAGGATGCCTTTATCCCAGCAGTGGGAACATTATAATGATGATGATGATGATTTGCTTTTAATATAACCTAAATTACAATAAACATTTACGTAAGTCTAAATATAAAATTTCGGCAATTTTCATAAAGATTCAAATAAAAGTCTCCTTATACAACCCTCCACCTATTAAAAAGCAACGCTTAGAAAATCCAAAACAAATTAACCTTCCAATTTTCGAATAAATCAGATTCTTTGTGAAACATAATGTACTAACAACAAAAAAAACATCATTTTCTAAATTAATATCAATAAAGGTATGAATTTAACGGTAGCAGAGTTGAAAACCCTTCAATCTACCGTCAGTACTTTAAGGTGTGTTTTTCGTGTAATAAAAATTAACATTTACTTTGTAGAACCTCTTGTAATCATACCTAACAATGGCCCGGGGTTGTTTTGATGTCTGCGAAGCCTCTCGATTAATTTTGCCTTTTAATAAAAAAAAATATGGAACAAAATACTGAAAGGCCGTTCAAGGAAAGGTTAGCCATTTAAAATACTGGGCAGATGTTGTAAATTTATGGACGTATTATAATTTCTCGGATATTAAAATATCTGCTTAGTGGCTTTTGACATGAACTGGGCGGAAAATGAGAGGGATGTTGAAAAATTGTGCGATTAGCAAAAAGTAAAGAAAATGTTAATAGGGCTCTAATTACTTTGCTTTAATTTTGCTGTGTAGCTGGACAGATTAGCATAGTTCCTGGAATATTGTAGCGAGCAATTGTGGGATTAAATCAAGTAGAAGTTCAGTTTTTATGTAGGTACACGGATTATTACTGCCACAGATTCTAGTGTTTAAAATTCAGTGCTCTCCGTTTCTTACGGCAATACTAGTTCTTCTCTTTTAAACGATACATAATATTGTAGTTATAACTTTTGACTACCAAAATACGATTTACCGTTTGTTTAATCCCAAATAGTAGATATTTATTTTCTTCTTCTTTTCGTGTGAGGATGTGTGTGGTCCATCTTTGGGGTCAGACTTAATTGAGCTGCCTTTGGGAAACCCTACAGGCCTCTGACTTAGCTATTTCAGACTTCCATTAGCTATATAAAAAAAAGACCAGGTTTCCTCATGATGTTTTCCTTCACCGTTGCTTGTAATGTCCAAGATAAACTTGGCAAGTACATATGAATTTGAAAAAATCACACTGGCACTTGCCCGGATTTGAACTCACGACCTCAAGCACGATAGGCTATTTATTATAAAACCAAATCTATACTAATAATATTATAAAGAGGAAAGATTTGTATTTTTGTATGTAACGAATAAACATAATAACTACTGGACCGATTTCAAAAATTGTTTCACCTTTGGAAAACTACACTATCCCCGGGTGATATGTCAGTAGCGATGGGCTACTTTTTATCCCTGTATTCTCACGGGAACGGGCACTACGCGGGTGAAACCGTGAGGCGGACGCTAGCTCTTTATAAAATTATTACCGAACCAACAATGGTTTACGAAACCATACAGTTTTGCTCCAAATACCATACTACCCACACATTAAAAACTCTCACGCAGTAAACATTCAGATTTGCTACATTTAATACTATAACTCATTAATAAACCATGTTAAATAGCGATTTGATTTCATTATAAACCAAAAACCGTAACTCTACGCTAGCGAAATCCGACCAAATCAAATTTGCATTTAGTAGATATTTAAATGTTACCGCATATTATGTTATTAAAACAATTATTTAAACTGTTTCATGGTCGCAACTTCGATTTTAAAATAAGCCCTACATTTGGTGTGTAAACTGCTTTTTCGAACTATCTAAAATGGTTTTAGGATATATCAGAGTGGCTCATAGCCGATGACAAGGGATATAATGGACCATACAATAGCTTATTGGTAAAGGTGTCCTGCGTTTTCTACAATCAATCTGTGGACAGAAAGTTAACCAGCCTAACATTTTTCCGTGTACTTCCGTGCACATAAAACTGTCCACATCAGAAACTTGAAATATTCAGAATTCTTATCGACAGAATTTTAACAGATTAGTATAGCTCACAGAATCAGATCCGCAGGCTTATTACGTAAGAATAAGCAATCAGCAATCACCGCGCGATCAAACGCTTAATAAGTCATATAAGTCAAAATTACCTACTGTGTAGGTATGATAGGTCCTACACAATCGTTTGCTACTCACTCGCTGTTTCTCAAATGCACTTATTTCTAAAAAAAAACCAACAAGTTCTCAAAAACTTCTGTATTGAAGAGCAATTATTGCGCAAAAACCGCTATAGTTTTGCTCTTGCAAGATACGTAATAAGCCTGCCGGACATATTCCATCATATGGAAAGGTTTCTTCTCTAAATGTAATAATTGTGGAATAATAGATGATGTATACCATTTCTTGATGGAATGTTCAATTTCATGCAGATAGAGAGAATTATTGGAAAAATTAGATCTGGACAAACTGCAGGTCGGAATCATGAATTCTATACTCTCAAACCCTAACAGTGGAGGAGGTTGTCTTTTGTTTAAATTGTTATCATAGTGAATGATAATAAGATTAACTGGACTGAATGAAGTATAAAAGTCCAAAGAATAAAAAAAATAACAAATTAAATTAACTGAGCAATTATGCATCAGAATTCAGATGCTGGCTGGACTGAAAATGGAACACATATTTTATTGCGAAAAGGCCAGGAGGATGACTTAGTTACATCCAAAGATTAATAGGAACGGATCTAACTAAGAGGAATATAGGCTTCCGATATGTTCCAAAAGACTTGTAAGGAAATAAATCAGGTTGATGGATGTGAAAGCGGATAAATTCCGACTACCAAAATTGAATTTCCTTTAGTTGCGGCGAAAAAGTCGTATATGGTAAATAACTAGCAGAAAACTCATCATAATGATTTTAAGAAGAGAACTATGTCCACTGCAGTTTGTGCTCTTGCATTTTTATATAACAGTTCTTTTTTGCAATGAATATTTTGCATGTAGCATTTATTCGTCGCGCCAAAAGTCACGATTAAAATGTCTGAAGCGAAAAGCCAATCGCCTTATAACCAACGATAAGAACATATAGTAAAATCTACCAAAATCAACGTAGAAATTATAATACAACGTGAATTCCCCCAAATCCCCCGCGGGACTTGTTCCACCGTAATACTAGGTAACGGGACCCTTGTTCCAACGGTTATCAACATTTTGACCAGTGATTATAACGTAATTACTAACCTTGCTTACTTTGCACGGGTTTAATTGTTACAACTTTTGTTACAAAACGGGTCTAATAAAATCTTTCATGTTGTAGTGGGGTAAAGTGCTAGTTAATGTTTGAAGATCGTGTGTAAACTGGAATAGCAGTTAGTTTCAGTATTTTGAATTTAATTACTTAGTAATTTAGTGTTGTATGAAAACTGTCACCGCCAAATTTAAGTGGCGGAAAGTTCTAGAGTGGTGACCGCGTACCGGAAGACGCAGCGTTGGAAGGCCTCCCTCTAGGTGGATCGACGAACTGGTCAAGTCTGCGGGCGTGCAGTGGATGCGATACGCACAGGACCGATCAGTGTGGTGACGCTTGTGGGAGGCCTATGTCCAGCAGTGGACGTCTTTCGGCTGAAACTGTCCGACTCTCATTACTCTTCTGTTCTTATCTCATTTTTCTATAAACAATGTTCTTTTTCCAAACATCTCTATTAGTGTCTTCAGCTAAATAGTCACCTACTCTCTCAACTTACATACAATGCATCTAGGCCACGCTAGGTAGGTAGGTAGGTAAGAAGTGATACTTTTCTCGCCATTCATTGCATTTGAATGACACAACCCTGTAAAGACACATACAATATAAATTTTTAAAAGCGCAAAAAATAATAGTTACCAAATTCAGCACTTTCAAAGCCGTTTTCATGTTCAGTCTTATTTATAACAAAAATAAAAACCTGCGGTCTGATTTAGGAAGACAGGAATTTCCTCTTCACTGACTGCCTCAGCTTTGATCATGATCATCTCACGGCATCTTAGGAGATAACAGAATTAAGCCTTGCTTACACCTTTTGTGATCGTGACTTTGTCACCCTATTCGAGTTACTCACAGAATAAAACTTATTGATCAATATAAATAAATAAAATTAAAGTAGGTAATAGTCGTTAGGAGAGAGAAGCTGACAACCAGTCTTATCAAGAAACCTCGTATTACCCAGTAAGGGTTTGTGAAAGTCAGTTCACGTAAAATAATGGTTTCCAGCAGCATCCCGGTAAAATATAAAGTGACCAGAAACCCTAGACAACTTTTTTAGAATTAGGTACAGTTAAACATACAACTTTTATATATTTTTGAATTCACCTCTTAAACCCCTTTATTTTATAACCCACACGATGGGCTTAATAGAAAAAAATTTGGACCCCACAATATGGCGCCCAAAAACCGCCATTTTTGTATTTTCCAATTTTAATGTAGCCAGTGACACTCGCAGGTTTAAAACGAATCGATTGACGTAAGAATCATCAAAATCGGTCAACGCGTTTTGTCTCTATAACGCCACATAAGAACAAACATAACTACATACATAGACTAATAAACACATTACCCCCCTACGGCAGTCGGGTAAAAAGGCAAAATTGTATGGGATTGACAACCTAGGGGTTTAGGTGAATAGGTTACTTCTAGGCAAGCGTGCTCACCTTCGACCACATCATCACTTAACATCAGGCGAGATAGTGGTCAAACGCGATCCTATAAAAAATAAAAATAAAAGATATCGAAAAATCACGTGATCAATCCTTAACATTTTGACATTTCGACTATCGCCTTCGCTGACATCGAATACTACTTGTCTAGAGCCTCTAAACTTGGAAAAATCTAGGTAGACGGTAATGAACAAAGAAAGTATTAGATTTATTCTAAGTGTTGTAAAATGTTGAAAGCTAACCCTGAAAAGATTTAAGTTTACCTCAAAATAGGCAGCTTACGTACTATTATTGGTGTATAGGCGTATACACTAATAATATTAGGCTTGTTTTCATTTTCTTGTTTTCATTCCGAATTCAAAGCCAGAAAACCCAAAATACAGGTAATTTTCCTAAAAATTATATACCCAACACACATTTGGCTGGACTAGACTAGAATTAAAATATTACATTGTAATAATTTACCTTTATATGTCACCATATTTTCCCATAAAAGTCACAGAACGTGTTTTAGCGGTTCAGATTGACAGGTCTCATTATAGGTAATATTTCAATCCATGTCAGGCCAGACAATGTTTTATGGTTACGGTAACAAAATGAGTCCAATACGTCGGTGATTTCTATGACAGTTTTATTCAGGAGTAATTAAACTGATCAGGTGATTTATTACGAGTTCTGTGAGCCAAGTAAAATAATCTAAAGTTGGTTTTGTGGACTCTGTCCAATGATTTCGAAAGGAAGGATACGCCCATTTGAACATTTTAAACAAACCTTCTTAAGAGGGGACTCTAGTGAGACTTTCTCCATACAAAAACATTCTGCTGTTTTCTTCGTGGATAATGCCTCTAGAGGTATTTTTTTTTTTCCATAAAATCTAGGTCTAATTAATACGTGCCTGTATCATTTCCTTTTTTCCAAAACATAATCACAAAAAGAAATATGACAATCCAATAATCCGAAAAAAATGGCCGCTTTTACCGCCATGTTCAGAAGACTTTCAGACAAAATTTATAAGTTTTTAACAAAAAAAAAAATGATAGGAGCATAGATATACTTTTCCTCTAAATTGTGATATAATTTTTTTTTAGATCAGACCAGTTTTCATGAAAAAAACAGCAGAATACGAAACGGGTTTTAGTCAAAGTTTTTGTAGGTAAAATCAGCCTGAGCTGCAGTTGTCCCTTTCGCACTTTACGGGGTGAGGTTGGAGGTGACGCGACGGCAATAGCTTCTTCAAATACCTATTTTTCAAATTCCTGTTGACTAGAGTCCGCTCTTAATACAAACAACAGATAACAAAAGTAATGTAAGGTTACTTACCGATGATACGATATCCCATGTTTCTTTTTAACATTTGTATCGTCATTTTTGCAGCCTTTTACCACACATCTAGGCATTATTATGACAAGAAAATACTCGCTCACTCCCGCAAACGGACTACTGTTGCGTTGGCCCTAAACTGCAATTTAGGGCCAGCGAGCTAGTGGCATTTAGTCGCGCGGTTGGCCTGGTCCTTACGCAAGTAATATATATGTCAATGACTCTGTCACTATTTATTTTTCTTCAATCGGTTCATTATTTGTGATCACTGGACTCCATTATGCTGACGATCTGTCTCCTTCGACTCTGGTCCAAAGTTGCCATCACCACCAGGAAAGGAGAATACCCATTTTGTAAGGGAACTTGGGTCCCTTTGAAATAATGGTTGTATCTTGATGAATTTGCTTGTATATGGTAGAAAAAACAGGTTATATTCATTTAGAAAACATTTTTATTATTTTTCGGGGTTCAGGAGATATAAGGATTTTTTTCTTCCTATTACAATGCAATAAGTTGCATAAAAATGTCCAAGAGAAGAATTTGTTGTTGTCTGTACATATAAAGTAAAGGACACGGATGGAAAAACACAAAAAATAAATCTATTTTTTGAATAATATTGAAATCGCAAACACGATACCTCATTAGGGGCATGTGTATCAATCTCCTTTGCTTGAGGACGTAGTTTCTTTACTTGGTCAAACCATCGTGTTGGCGACAGGCCTCGTGCTCTCTTTCATTCGGTATTGCCAATAATGACCAGCTTTTCGAGTCTACTATATCCCCTTCGCATTATCTGTCTGTCTCCAAAAGGCCACAGGAACTATAGATATCGACAAAAACTATCAAAAGCCAAAACACTTCAATGAGTACTCATACTACTCAAGCAAGTGTAAAAATAGCGTCTTAAGTGGCCAGCAGTTTAGTTAAGTAGCTATTACCGTAAAAGCAGTTAAAAGTCATCAGTTTAAAATCGGATCGCAAGAGCACACGGTCACTCAGTGCGCTTGCTATTAAACGTTTACGCGTTTAAGATAACGTATGGCCACTGAAAGATTTTATAGCAGTTTTATTGACCGATGATCAGAGGGAACCATCGGGGGCAATGGCTCAACTTGCCTAAGACTGCGCTCAACAAACAATTATTCATTACAATCAAGTTTGAATACGCAGTTAACCTTATTTTCATGTCGTCTACAAGTTATTTAGATGCCCTACGTCTTCCTACTTCAGTTGATAAAGATAAAGATAATTTATTTGTCCAAACATGAGTTCACATACAGTAGGCATGCAGGACGTTCTATTTTTTTTTTTGCTCTGTCATGTTTTGCCTAGTGAGGCGTACAAATATATTCTACAATATTTATAGCAAGAAACGGTAAAAAAAAATAAAAAAAAAAACTATTTTACTTATAAGGCACAATGGATACTAAAAAATAACCAGATTCATATATTAAAATAATGTCAAAACGTACAAAAATAAATTCAGGCATCATAAAATGTCAGTTAAGTAAAAAAACAAATGTCCGATATGAAACTTAAATGATAAAATATTAAACAAAACATGCCTATAAAAAAAACATTTTCATAATTTAAAAGAATGCCAACAACGTAAAAAATAATGTCAAAACTAATTAAATCATAAAATGTCAGAAAAAATTAAATTAAAATATGTCAGAAGTAAAAATAATAAAATGACAAAAAAATAACAATTGGATGGATTAAAAGATCATGTCAAAAAAAAAAAAAAATGTCAGATTTATAAAAAAAAAAGAAGTTGTAGTTGCATCTAAAATAAAGAGTTTGTCTAACAAGATCGCCTTTTAAGACAGGGGTCAGCAAATGGCGGACCGCCGACCTATTTTGCGCGGACCTATCCAAGATAGGTTCCATCATCATCAGCATCCGTTCACCCGAAAGACGTCCACTGCTGTCCCCAAAGTGTCACCAAATTGACCGGTCCTATGCGTCTCGTATCCAAATAGTTACCAAAATGAATTTTCCCATGAACATCTGCAACATTTAATGACAACAGCCGGAAACAATTTTAGTCAAAACTTCGGGTGGATAGTTCAAGGCAAAACATTTTTTACGTTAATATTTGAAAATTATCTTGGTACATGCTTTTATTGATTATGTATTTTTTTTATTATTTAATACAATATTTACAAGGCCGGGGAGGGGAGGGCAATTGGCTTTGCGGACCGCGACGGGCATATAATTTTTAAGAAACGGACCCCAAATGAAAGTAATTGGTAAGTGTTTTAAGGTATCGTACCAATAAGTGCCAAAAAATCACGGTAAAGAGGTTTATTCGAGTCAGATATTATATTATTTTCATGAAGCCGTCGCATTACTGCTTTGCTTTAAGTTGTAAGGACCGAAGCTACCATCACCCACTCTTTGACTTGTTAGAACACAACCAAAAGCAAATGTTTGTGTTACCTGACCAAATTCCAGATTAAGCCCTTTCAACTTCATGTTACAAAAATGCGGTCGTTTGTGTCAATAGGGAGGGAAGTCGGCATTGTATTACATATTTTCTACGTCGACCATTCTTAGGATAAGAGTGGTCGTCGGATAACAAACAACACAAAAGGCGAAATAATGAATAGTCCAGAAAAACGGCGCTGCTCTCGTTATGAGCTACATGCATAAATGATACGGCGAATCTGACAAATGGAACGGCAGAGTATAACAATGCTAGTGGCTCCAAGTGGCCGTTCAATTATGCAAATAGGCTGTGCGATGTTCGTCCGGCAATAATAAAACTGTTTAACAGCTGACAAGCGCGCGTCCGCCGCTTAAACATTTTTGTATTCAGTCACCCGTCTAAGCAATAAAACAAAGGCAGGTACATCATCCATATGTCGAGTTGTCCCCGCTCATATTAAATTAGACCGCCGCTGGTCATCCACTTTATTTTTATTTGAATCCCATGAAAATATGACCGTGTTTGCTCGTCGACGTTAGGGAGTCGCGGCCGTTTTATTCGCAAGTCAATGTTTATGAATTTGTTAATAAACACGGCCGGCTCCATGCTGTTACCTTTGCAATTTAGGCGTCGGAAAAATTCGCGACAAAAGTTTTCATTCGCGCCGCTGCCGGCCGTAACTGTTATCACTAATTATCCGGAGTGGGTTATTCGGCTGAAATAAAAAGTAATCCGATAGTAATTTGGATAAAAGAGTCTCTCTTTACGAGTTGTTAGGAGTAGATTGGCGTAGGTAGTCGTCTTTAAGGGGGGTTATCATGCAAGGAGCACATAAACGATAGCGAGTCGTGTGTCGCTCCACGAAATGTTATCGGGGCATTGCTTTGAGTCAATGTAGTCGGTGCTTGCTACCATGTAATGCATAATTTATAAACGCTTCAAAACGTTCAACTTTATCTAAATTGCTGTACGAGTAATTAGTTTAGTAGACTGGTATTAATTAATGATGTTAAAATTATGAGTTTATAAATCATGTAGTAAGTATAATTTTTCGTCGGTAACTCCTCATTAAACAGATCGGCTGGTGCTTCATCACTCAGTCAAATTGCGTTTCGCTTAATTTTCTTTCCCCGGCAGGTGTGTTCGACAGCGCAATTATTTACACCGTCAGGAGTGACGTCACTCCCCCGCGCTCCGCACCCCACCTCTAGTGTTTCCTCCGAGAATAAAACTTCGTATCGTTGTCTAGATAGTTTGAAACTGTTAGTTATTCCCTTTTAAGTTTTACTATTTTGTTTTCTTAACAAATACCTATCGCAACTGGGAATAAGGCGCTTTCATCATCAGGTCCCATAAAAATCCTTCAATTCCCTTATTGTTTTGTGAAACAAAATAAGGAGAAAAATCAACTATAAAGAGCCTACTGTTTCGGATAGTACCTTCAACTGAAACCAAACACATGACATATCACTTCCAAAGCACTTAGTCCCCGTTTTTATATCAAATTACTAAACGACGTAACTCACATGTACGGCCTAACAATAGCAATTACAATCCGCAGTGTCACTCAATTCTGCTAAGAACATCGAATCCTGTTAGCACAACGTCGTAAGTGCCTATAGCTGATTCGCCAACCCTTGTGTTAGGTATTCCGCATTAGATCCAAGGTCGCTTAAACACTTGAAATGTCAAAACCATTTGTTCCCCTCATGTTTGGAAATGTCAGTGCGGTAGATCCGCCTATGGTGTAGTATCTCTAATTTGACAGTGACACATACGATTAAATTAGAATGTCATGCTATGCAGAGAAAATGAATTCGCTCGGATTGAGTGGCTTTCATTGTTGTTTTTGATATAAATGATCCTTTAAACATGTGTCGCGTTCGTTTGAGTAATGAACGGGGTAGACTCTGATGCCTATAGATTATTATGAATTTGAGTTGACAACTACAACTGAAATTATAACAAGCTAAAGAACAAGACCTAAAAGAAACAGTCCCTATCTATCTATCTATATATATATATATATATATATATATATATATATATATAACAGAGAAAATATGTATGTTTCCAGCGGATAATCCTGTAGTTAGGTGGCGATTGTAGCATTTTTTTTAACTTTGAACACAGGCGAAGCCGCGGGCAGAAGCTATTTAATTATAATATCGTCACATTTTCGAATAATTTTCTCGTTATTTTTTTTTTTTTTAACCACATTTTATAAGGCACAAAATAAAAAATATCCCATTTTTTTTGAATTTCCAAGCCATTAAAAACTTAAAAAACAGTCGCCTGAATCCCTTGAAAATACGAAACAAATACACAAGAAATCACGGTACAGTTAAATGTTGACTTGCTGTAACATTATTCGTAAACTATATGGAGGTAAACCGTGGCCCCCTGACATTTGCGCACGTGAGCTCATGACATTTACCTAAGCTCTTTACCGAGACACCAAAAATCGATACCAACTAAATAACCTTTTGCGTACTACCTTATATTCCATGTTTTTCGTCACGCAACCCAAATACCCCCTATTGTATCCGATGATATTTTCTACACGTAATATCTTTGCCCTGATTTCATTATGAGGTTAAAATTATTTATTTTTCGGGTTAACTAACCCTTCCATGTTGTCCATTTCCGGAGATAAGGGCCCTCCTAAGTTGCGCGAAATACAACTTCCGGTTTCCGGTACACGAGTTTACTGACATTAAAATTTTAGGTAATAATGTTTTTGATAGACCGTAAAAATAATCCTTTAATATAATTTATATGAAAATGTATGCTTTATTTCTAAAATTTTAATTTCTTATGAAAAATCGAGCAATATTAATAAAACTGAATCAATAAAACATTTGAAACACTAACTGAATAAAGCAGCAAGACTTGTTGAAAAACTGAATCTTAATAATTACACTTTAAAATCTAAACATACCCAAAAAATCCACGTAACTTATCCTAATGTTCATTAAATAAACACTGGACTCCAAAAGGTCAACGTTTACATTCAACTGGAATGTGAAATTAATTTAGTAATGGGATATAATTTAAGCAGCCTAAAATAACTTTACTTATTAAAAACAAAACAATGGGAAAAGGCTTGTACAGACAACGGATTGGACTTTCGGACTCCAGCTTAACAAAGATGTGGTTATGAAGTCTGGTTTAATCACCGGTCCCCTCCAGTCTATTTACTAAGTTATAATTACATTTGTACTTACTTTCATACTTCAGTGCGGTTAAAAATGAAGGGTGAAAATGAAAGAGCGAAAAAATTATTCCGCTAGCTGATTTTTGTTGCAAAACTCCGACTTTTTTACTAGATAATGAAGTAATTATCTTTAAAAAAAAAATATATATATATATTAGGTTCCATAAATCAACAAAATAAATACTGTACACAAATCACCATTGAATTAATTAACAAATTACAACAAACAGCATTCGTCTCCCGTATTTATGTTGAATAAACAAACTACTATTTTAAATGTAATAGTCGACTAACCGCACCGATAGTGCATTGAACAGCGCGGTCGTGGAGAACGCAACGGTTTTATAATAAATTCTCCAGTTCCGCACCCACTGGGATTAATCGTCTTACTTTTCTCTCTCAGCCGTAATCCTCGCAGGGAATTGTGCGGCCACGATCCACCGTAACCACTACCACTTTATCACACGCGATGGAAACGATGAAAACGATGCATCTGACAAAAGATTTAACATGTGAAAACCTTACAACCACCCAGATCCTCAACTCCCGATAACAACGAAATCGACTTCGAAACGAAATGAAATTGTCGAATTCCAAAGTCATTTATTTAAAGCGCGGAATTCTACATCTTAGTTGAGTAATAGTTTGATTATTTTAACAGTGATAAATCGACTCACTTCTACGTAATACGAATTTTATACTTCAACGATTTTAAAATCGAATCTCGGCACCGAAATTATATCCAAGTTCAGACAGTTGTTCGCGGAATTCCGGTTATCGGTCGCCAAAATCTTCGCAGGAAACAATTTAAGTTCTGGCCTGTAGTAAGAGCTCAGGTTTCAGAGACGTAAGAAGGGATAGTTACGAAGTGTACTCTTAGGATTTACTGCATCACTAGTTGCTCGCAGATAACTATCGTCCGTAACGCTTTAACTTATGAAATGGTCCCTTTGTACCGTACGTCTGCGTCTTTGTTGACTGAATGCGAATAATTGCTTTCGTTACTGTTGGAATATGGATGGTGTAGTTTTAACGTAATGGGACAGTTTGTGTTCTTAGTTAATGGCTTTGTAGACTGACGGTCTCTTTGTTGTTCTAAAAAACCTTTGAACGTCATTTGGATCACGTGACCGCGTGAACCTATTGTGATATGTTAGCCAAACAATAACGGGCACGAATATGGCGCAACAAAAATGAATAACGAAAACACTAGATGAAAATGAAAACAAAGTTATTTGTTGTGTCAGTGAGTCGACAATATTAGGTCGTAGGCAGGGGTTCGCACCTGATGGGTTTACGTTGGCGACAGGGTTTAGTTGGTGTCACAATCGGCCGCCACTGCGCTGCAGAATTAACCACCGCGCTCGCCCGCTCTAAATGTCACTCTTATTATCGTCTGACACTTCGGGATTACCTAGGATAAATTGTTTTAACGTTCGGAAGCGGCCATTTCACTTGACGCTGACGTTTGTTATCTTTCCGAATTAAAACTCCACTCTCTGAATCTATTTTCAGTCGAGTTCTAGCGGACCTTTTCCAACTTTGTTTATCGCGCTTAATTTGGACCTCTGTGCGAAGCGAGTGAAGTCAATTTAGGTCGTGTTTGATTGGTTGCAACAATCACTTACGAGCAACACTGTCAACTTTGACGTACGAATGAAGTTTCACGGGAAGCTGGGCCGCACAGTACGTCTGCTAATGCCATTTTCCGTTTGGCTAATAAGTTTAGCATGCGCTATTACCAATCTACCGTCGAGCTTGGCGCCAGGCGAGCGCCTCTGCAGCAATCAATTTGTTTCATGTTCGGACGTTTTGATTCTCTGAATTTCACTGGAACACGGCAGGGAGTGTACGCTTTGCGCTCGTTGCGGCGTGTCTTCATTTGCAAGTCTATGTTATTTTGTTTGCGTAGTCATGTAACGTTACCTTTACGATTAAGTGGCGCGTTTAAATTCTAGCAAATACGAATAGAAGCCACTTAGATTGCCGTAACTCGCTCTCTAACTTTACGTGAAATAGTCTGATTGTTAAACATCTCACGGCGGATTTTCCATCTCCTAATTGTTATCGATACAAAATCGCAATATGTAAATGATGGGTCGGGCTCTTAGCAGCGGTCCCCGGGCCCTGAGGGTCTGGCAGCGCTGCCACTCGGCTTCATTGACATTCGGATCACGAACGCCACGAACGATGTCTCCCATCTCAACTCGCTCGCGCCGATTGCATTAATTTTACCATTTTATAAACGATTTAATAGACAATCTTCAGATTTGGCTATTTGTGAATCAGTAGCAGTAAAACTGTTGGACGTTTTATCTCACTATTGCAAAGAACTATTCAATGTTTCAGATGCAATGCGATATGATTGAGCGTATCACGGAAATAAAATGGATGGCTATATTCTTTTTTGTTTCAAATTGAACGTTCGCTCATTTTTGATGGTCCAAGCGGCGCATAATTTATTCATTAGGTCGCATTTTTCTCGCTTAGTCCCGCTCACGGAATGAAAATCTCTGAACAAGAATGCGGTTTGTCATTTTTCGCTGGCTGCCTTCGATATATCCTCGAGAGTATTCAAATCAATCTCTGAACATTTTCAATTTATTTCAGTGTCCTTATCTGTGACAGGCTCTGCGCTGAATTAATCTGAACGGACTGGCCGCCCCTCGCCCCGCGCCCCTCACCCGGCTCTCCCTCTCACCGGAAATTAAACGAATTAACGCCATCCAAATGTACATTTTTCACTTTGGGAGTCGCGCATCCTATCGATGAATCTCCAGTCTTTTTCATCGGAAAGCAATCGGTGGATCTGTGCGTTTATCTGTCTTCGCTTAGATTGAACAATTGATACGTCAGTGATGTACGTAGAATTGTAAATTGAATTCTCGTTATTGATTCGTCTCGCTCCATTTATTTGGAAAGCGATTTGATTAAGCGTAGCGACACTGTTATATCTTAACTAAGCGTGGCTGGAATATAATTATATGTGTGTGTAGTGGTAATGAAGGGATACACGCTTAGCATACGAATACGTGCGAGCCGATCGATTGTCTTCGCGTTTATCCTCTTTTAGAGAGGGGCGAGTTTCTATTTTCCTGTTGAGGAGTTTCTATTGTTTCATAAAGGTCGGTATTGTAACATAAAAGCTGGGAATGTGTGCGGTCAATCGCTCAAGCGGTTCAACCCCTATGTATTCCGTAACTTAATGGCGCTGTAAAGCCACGTGCACACCTGGCGCGCTCCGTATAAAGCGATACCCGCTAATTAATTCTGTACTGGCCATTACTACGGATGCGATACCTACCATTACTGCGCCGGTCCTCGAAAACTGTTCATTATTGCCTTAAGCTTTAAACTTCAAGTGTTTGACAGTCTCAAAACGAATCTTAATTAATTGATGATGATGATTGATGTACAAATAATGATCTAAATCGAAATAAATAAACCTCACTTGATGTTCATCAATTTAAATCAAAATACGAAATAAAGACAGCTTTCCAATTAACAAAGTGACATCAAAAGTTTAATACTGAGCAATAAACAAATATTATCGTGTAGATGAAAATATCAAAGATCGAAATTATTGTTTACATTAAATGGGAAGCTGGCACATAATTTAAACTGAGAGCTTTACCGCTCATCCTCTTAACGAGCTCCACTGTCCAATAAATTACTTCAAACTATGTACATTCTGATTAATAAAACTGATTATGTTTATCGCGAGCTTTAAATTTTAAATTCGCCGGCTTATTACTCATTATATTCAAAATGCATTCGTTATCGCACGCAATATCCTGCGAATTGCAAAACGTTTTCCCGTTGTGTTGCGGTCCTGCTATATCCGTTTATTTATATACGATGCTGTGTTGAAAATGCTGAGAATAAAACTTGTGTTCCAATGTACCGGAGGAAGTACAGTAAAACACCTTAAGTGTTATCGTCGGTCGGGAGCAGCTGCCCCGCTAACTAACCGTGATTGCCCCCTCCCCCGCACCCCCGCGTGTATCATTTTTTCAACCCTCTCGGAGGACCGGCTCAACGTCGTCTTGAGATTGCTATACTTAGCATTAAATTGTGAGGCTCTTAAAGGGCATTTCGCGTGGATTACGCGGGGTGCGCCGTCTTTTTTTTCATTGCGCCCGTCTAGATTGCGCCCGCTTAGCTGCTTTGTAAATACCTTAAAGGTATCGGTTGGCATAAACTGGCCCCGGATCCGTGCTGACGTTAATGAGTCGTCCCTTTCGCTATCGCAGAGACGTACGGTTATAACCGTTGAAATTCGCGATACTTAGGAATTATCTCGGCCCGGGCCTTTTTTCGCTTACAATTTTTGCAAACTCCCATTTAGGGAAATCAGTTCTGTAATGGGGTAGCCGGTTTCATATTCGACAACATAATGCCCTCTCATCAAGTAAATTATGACTTTAATCTCATAGAAAGTTCCGCTGAGAATTTACCCGACTTTACTTTTAAACTTCTCCCTCTCTGGCATTCAGCGCTCGGTGATTTATGAAAACTAGAAAATTCTGAAGTGTATAAAGTATTTTTCATTGCTTCAACTAACTTTGTTGTCATGGTGAAAAGAGTTTCAATATTTAAAAGTTGTAATTTAAATTATTGTATTTTATGTGCAAGCGGACTGAGGTGTCGAACTAATATTTCGTTTCATTTCCACACTTTCCAGCTGTATATCAAGGCTGAAGTTTTTTAATAACAAAAATGAATCCGAGCTAAAACTTGATTACTCAATGCAAATTCCAATCTGACTAGGATTGTTATAGTTCAACAGTCATGAAAATCAGTGTGCTTTTTATTTAACACGGAGTATCCTCACAAATGATCACCACGCGATCGTACCAGGCAGGGCTAGCCCACGATTGAAGTCGAACATTTTCATCGGCCTATTTATTTCGTACGACGCTCTTTAGACTTATTTACTCCTCTTATATCGTCTATTTGGGAAGATAAAAGAAGTTAATTTTATAAATGGGCCATTCCCGTATAGGTAGGTAATCTTGCGTCGGCGGCGTTATCGGGGTCCAATCGGCCAAAGACAGATAGCGCGGTCGACACGCGAACGGCGATTGATTAGCCGGGCCCGCACTACCCTGACGGGTTAATAAAGCCTCTGCTGCACGCTGATTGCCTTGTAAGCTACCCATTCTGCTTTCCGCCCGAATTCCATGAATCGATTACTTTATGCAATCCATCATATTACAGAGAAATTGGGAGCATCGGAGAAACGGAATTAAAGTCCGGACACCAGTTTCCAAATTGAATATTCGTAGGAGTATGCGCTGTGTGACTGCTCCGTGCCTCTGCTTAGATACCGAGGTTATAAAAGAGCTGGGAAAATATCATCAATTTAGTCTCTACAGCTGCAAATTAATGAGAGTGCGAATGATGTGTCGTAATTAATGGCGTTCTGTGTATCTATTTACAGCTAAAACATTGAGACGGTGACATTGGCAACCAGTGCAGCTAAAGTATCGCGCACTATTATTTACAGGCGATCATTTCGTCGAATAAATCTCCCACATGAAAATAAAAATAAAGCTTGTTTCTAGTCTGGTGAGCAATTAACGCTAGGGTGTACATTATGGCAGAAAAGGTATATAAACGTACACAGAACCCCTCTAAACGCCCTCTGGATCATAAGTCCCACTAGTTCGTCGCCCCGACTTTCTATAGTATTGTTTGACTAAGCTTCAATCACGTTCATCGACTTATTGGATTAGACTTAGAGTAAGTGAGCAAAACTTTAGTAAATAATGTTTATATAGACTACTGAGTGAGTAGTCATAACAAACAAGTATCCGTTTCAGATTAACAATCAACTTTCACGGGTGGCATGGGATTAGGCAGGACCAAACAACGGTTCTGTTTTAGCGGACAAAACTTTATTTCTGTTTGTGGTGTAAATTAATCAAAGTATATCGTATTGTATAGTAGGTGATTATAAAGCAGGGTGGGTGACAGCGGGCGCGACGTTGGGGGGAAAGGGGAGATGCTCGTCCGGCACAAGTTTGGGCAACAATTCTGGTCCGCGGATCGGATTAGGCTGCGGGGCTGCTCGCGGTCACTAGCAGGTCTCATGAACACGGTATACGTTTCACAAAGTTCTTCCCGCCAGCGGAATTAGAAAGTCACTCACCAACAACAAATCTGGATTTACTTGGCGTTCTGGAAATGACATTTTTAAAGTCCCGTCTCAACGTCGGTCGGTCCGCACGAGCTGCGCGCATTAGCCGAAGGCGGAATGGGATTCGCGCGTTGCGTGGGATTATGCAACAAAAAACGTGCGTTAAACCAACCCTTTTTTTTGAGGGGGCGAGTCGATCTGACGAGGAGTTTCTTCCGCCAAACTGCTGAGGCCTTGCGACCGACGCGGGCTCGCAGCCTAATTGTTTGACGAAAATAAATGATTCCCAAAATAAAAATAAACGAGAGTTTCGCGTTTCGAATTAATTTTTAACGTTACGTTGCCTTTCACTTTTACGTCGTAGGGTAGCTTAATCGAGAATACAATGACACAAATAAAACCATTACGTTTCTTATCAACATCTGCTACGAAAAAAGTCTGGCATACTAACTTAATCTCATTGGGGTTACACGAGGAATAATTGTTTCCATACATTTTTGATAAACTGAGCCGAAGTGGGTTAAAACAAACTTTTTTAATTTGTCCGTTGACAATAAAATGTATTAAATGTTTTGTTCGCTGGTTAAGTGTTTAAATTGACAAGGAAACATGGGGGTACTTAATAGAGCCATAACTTGTAGAAGTGGACAGATAGAGGACACAAAAAAATATATAATTACCTTGTATACGTGTAAACATTAACTGGTTCTAACCGTGATTGTTAGCACGCACGCCAACGCCCCCTATCGAATATGGGTCAGAAGCTTTACCCTGAATATACGAATTATTATTTACGTTAGTGAGTCGGCATAATTCTATCATGTTAGTCACTTAATCGCACTGAACTTCAGTGCTCCTTACTGAAAAAATATATTAAAACCATTAATTATGGTGTAGCGGCGAGGGCGTTCACTCAAACATTAACGAACGTAAAAATTGCTTTTACAGATATGACTACTCAGTTTTAAATTAGGGGAAATGATGAATGGATGAGTGAATGAATATGCCTAGAGAATTAATCAGTCTGAGTCAATCTGTTGAGCATTACATTGAATAAACTTTGCTTTTCATGATTCGATTAATTTTCTTCTTTTAGGGCAGTCAAATTAAAAGCAATTGTTCCTAAATCCAGTCCCTCACATCCTCTGCTGGAAATAGGACTCTGCCAAATGGCACTATAACATCCGGTTCTTTTACAACCACGTGCAGTGAAATTTTAAAAAAGCTCTATGCTGCGTAAAGTTTTGATAAAAAGGTTTCAAAGCATTAATGGATTAAATTTTGCTTTTGCACGTGGATTTTTAGATTTTACGAAGTCGGCAGGACTTCCGAAATTGTTTTTGAACCTTCACAAAAGCCGCAAAGTTAAAATACAACAGTAGCTCATTTTAACCATCTAACTTTTGATTAAGGATGGCTTACTCATTCCGATTCGCTTATTTGACAGTATATTCTATATTGTCAACAAGTAAAATTTCAAAATTTAAAAAACCCCCGGCACATTTATCTTGCGAAAACACCCCGATTCAAACAGTAAAACGCCCATAACTTTTGAACAGCTGAACTGATTTTATTCTAAAGCTAAGAACACTCTCGCCAAATTCACATTTCAAACAAAAAAAACTAAATCAAAATCGGTTGATCCGTTTAGGCGCTATGATGCCACAGACAGACACACAGATACACAGATACACAGCAACACACGTGAAACTTATAACACCCCTCTTTTTCCGGCGGGGGTTAAAAATAACTAATTATAATCACTAATCCGAATGGAAAATACAACAATCTTTGACTTCAATGATCATTATCAGTTTACTATTACTAAAAACCTCAACAATAATAAAATGTTTAGAACCCCGAACACTTCAGCCCTCAAAACTACCTTTCAAGCTTTCGAAATTACATTAATACCAGTGATTACAACGCATAAAGATAAAATTTACACACTCAACCTCAGCAACCACATTATTTCTTCGAACAATCTAGAGTTTCGCAAACGCAATATTTATACAAGTAGGTCCCCGCAGGTTTGCCGTGAGCCTTGTAAAGTCACGCGAGGATAATCAGTCTTCATTTCCTATCTATCAGAATACCGGTCGAGTCCGCGGTTGGAACCTCCCAGTGTAAAGCATTACCCACTATCAGGCGACTTGCTTCTTGAAAAATTATATTCCACCACACCTTGGCGTTGTCTCCGCGCAATAATTCAATGTTCGCTTTTATTTATAATCGCTAACAGTTCGCGTGTCTGCTTTTCACCTTTCTTTTATTCTACTAATGTTTACTTTCTTTTTGATTTCAGGTACGTATCACGATAGATAAGTGAGTAATGCCTTCATTACACCGTGACGTCACCGCTCCAGTAATACAACGTTTTTACCCAAAATTTTAGCCAGGATGTTTATGAACAGCAAAATGAAATTACGTTTGAAAAATTTTTACATGTTTGAATTAAAATTTTGCGGCCGTTTGATGTGTTTGTCAAACAATTTGGGCGCTTGACGTGTTGGGGGAAAGGATTGAAGGTTCTTTTTTTTTATTAAATGCTTTTATTAATACACGCTGTTTGCCTGAAACTGGTCGTAAGGCCGAGTTTTTGATAAACAAGCCGTATAATCCTTTAAAATTATTTTCCGCCCGTATCGAACATATGAAGTAATAAAACAATATGGGTCGGCACAAAACATCGTGTAATACTTTCAAGGATTTCGGATTTAAGTATATTTCATTTCGCATGGATAAGTTCGTATTTGCGAATCAATATAATTCTCATCTTACAAGAAACCCCGGCACGATTCGAGTACCTATTGTTGAACAAAACGTAATTTACGTATCTCGTTATTTCCGAGAAGTGTTTTCCGAACGCGATACTAGATTGTTTAAAAAGAAATCGCTCTGAGCGCTAAGAGCACCCATTAAATCACTTTATTGTTATTTAATTCGAATAAAGCTAGTTCCAACAAATTCTTTCAACCCTATTTCGCTGTATACGTAATTTCAATGGGATGAAACTGTGAGGGCAACGTCGTACATGGCAAAACAATAGAATAGTTATCCCGGTCTCTCCAACTTAGTCGGGGCGGATGATGTGAATTTTAATTACATTTTTATGATAGGAGCGCGTAGTCGAGTGGGTACTAGAGGCGATACCCCCCGTCATTCAAGCAGACTCTTCCGTTCACACATAAAACCGTAACCCCGACTTAAAAGCGTCATTGAGACGAACACAATCCAGCCACTAGTCTGTCGGATACGATCGATCCTATCTAGCTTTTGATATGAAAATTGAAAGTGCAGTTTAATAACACTTTGATAGTTTTACGTTACATAGATTGAAGAATATTCACCTTAAAATATATATTGCTACTTACTGGATCGATAAAAGCATATACCTTAAGAAGATTTTATACTCCAAGTTACTCACCATCCGAATTCTTCGATAAATCTGTTTGCTACAGTTTTTTGACGACATCTTTGGTATATTCCATTCTTGTAGATACGGCGGAGTTATGCTATGATTTATTGGCTGCATACTATAGAAAGCTTCAAAATATTATTTAGAAGCCATAAATTCTGTTAAAATTTATAAAAATGCAAAGAATAAAAATTTCCTAACGGTGAATATCTACTTACTTATCTAAGTTTCGAGCATAATGCTGGGACGATTGAATATGATATCGGACGATATTTCACTTAAAGATATACGAGATGGTTGTAAAATCCGAGATTCTATGTGCAAGTGGCCATTTATATCGTATTTCGTCCATTCGATTTTACGTCTGAATGTTTTACGTTCGCACGGACAGATGTATTGGCGATGCAAATAAGCGATATTTTCCGGTAAATCACGTCGGTTTATGCGAGATCGACAATGGACCCTTATTCACACGACGCAAAACAAGAGAGTTACTTAGAAAGGCATTAGTCTTCGGACGTGATCTATTCACTACCAAGCGTATGTAGTACGTGGAGAACCCACATCGCTCGCGCATAAATCAAACATCACCGGAATTAAGCGCGTCGGAAGAGCAAACCGAAAAACAAATCATTTTGTGGGCACCCGCGATCACAAAAATACAATAAATAGAAAAAAAAAATTAAGCGTTAAAATGAAAACCGACAACAACAATGAAACGTGGCTTTCCATAAATAACAGTGCAGGCTTTCGTTACGGATGTGGGTAGATTTTGAGAGTTTATATAGCCGCCGAACCGTAGCCGGTAAACAACGAGAGACATTTGAATTATGAGATTTAACATTGAAATTGCTTGCTTCTGTTTTATTGTATAAAGATTTTGCCTTTGGAAATATTAGGAAGGGTCCTGCGGGCGTTCCGCCGATACCAATATATTGACCGAGGAGAATTAGTATGCCCACCGCGCTCTTGTTTTTGCTCGGTAAATTTTTGTAAAAGGGAAATAATGATATCATAAGTCAAGGGGAGATAACCTAAGCGAGCCGTATTGTTTATCACGTCCCAATTGAGATTTTTCGCTTTACAATGAGGGTTGATGATATTATTAATTTCGCGTTTCTAAAACGTAGCTATCTGATGTACTGTAGAGCCGAGCTTCAGCGTTATGTTTTTTTGGTTTATTGACGTCACGACGATACGCCACGAGTAATCGCCGAGCTCACTTACTAAATGTAGAAGCTTTATGCGAAGATGACAATGGCTTTATGAATTTTTAGCACGTAATCGGTTTACCTTGAGTTCGGGCAGACAATGAAGGTTCATAGCGTATGCGTGCGACCGGATGCGAGTCGCGTGGAGAGGCCGGTCCTTCATACATAGTTGAGTGGGACACCCTCGCAGCGAATTTAAAATTCACCCCGTAACGACGGGAAAATGAGGCCCGCTGTTTGGACGATCATCGTGATACAGACGGCTTCACAACATCGGAAAGGTGTCGTATCTTATCTGTGCGCCGCGTAAATCCGCCATGTTTCTTGTGTTACTCTTTATGTGTCCCCGACGGGCAATAATAATCTGCATTGTCGTTTACATGGACGATATTTTTTCATTGGTCGCAAAAACATCGGTACGTAGAGCTCGCGGCGCTTCATATCACGCGTTATTACAATATTTTTTGTTGTTCACGATATGTTTGTTGCAACAGTCGCGGTTACATTACTTTATTATCAGATTTACGTCTGTTAAAAAATAGGAGGTGTTTTATCTATGTTATGCAGGTACCACTATCTGTCGACCTACACATGAAATACAGGATTTTTTCAGAGTTTATCGTTCACCACTGAAAACTCGCATTCAGCATCTCAGCGCACTCGAGGGAATAAAAATATAAACAAGATAGGATCCCTCCATTTTCAGACCCATTGTATTAAAAAGGTCGATGAAAATTTATAAGCAGAGAATGAGCTCACAAAATGATATAAGCTGATAATCCGGTTGAAAATCGATTGTTCCGCAACAAAAGAAACGGCGAACAGAATGGAAAGATTTAAAAAAAAGTTGGAAACTACACGAAACGATTACGGTCGATCGTTTCGATCGTCACGAGCCGCACACGGGGGCGATCCGGGAGATAGCCGCAACATAATATTACCGCTATACCCGTATCCGGCTCTTATCTTTTGTACGGTGAGCGCTGCATTTGATCCAATTTGCCAATACAATCGGATCCCGGGTATTGCAATGGCATTATCTTCGACAGTCGTGGGCTGCGCGGTCTCTAATGCGATCTCCACTAGGAACTTTCGTTTGCTCCTACCGCCTACCACCACTTACCTACCACCCCCCTATTGACAATTAGTTACATCCACTAAAATTGCGAGCTCTTTCACTACTTGTTCACTTTAAAATGGAAGTTGTTTAACTAGTTTGAGATAGAAATGTAAAGGGTGCTAATTAAGGCAGCTTCTTTAAAATGTCATTCTCGTCTGCAAATATATTTAGTTGTCTAATTAATTAATAGGTCAGCGACAAACTTTTAGCGTCTAATAAATGGTTTATAAGCGACCATATATTGTAAAACAAGCTACTGTTAATATGACGCAACATGGTGATAATTCTTAAGCAACTAAATTTGTGATATGTCTACTCATTGCTAGCTTCTAATAAGTGTATCAACTTCATCTATAAAATAATATCAACGTACTCTAATTTCATAGAGTCACCTTTATTTTTATACTTTAGCATAAGTAATTGATGAGTGAATCTACTATATTTGAACATAAAATTTCCTTATTATTGTCATCAAATAATGGTCAATAAAAGCTATAATTTCATGTATTCGCCTATCTATTTATAATGTTACCATAAGTAATTGACTATTATACCTACCCAAATGAACATACAAAAAATAGGGTGGTATTTAATACTTTAACTGTAATTCCCCTTTTTTCAATCAAAATATTCGAAATTACTACCATTTGCACACTAAATTTGCTCATCAAATAAATGAATTATACTATACTGCTAGATCTTTAAAGCTTAACTGTTTTACTGAATAACTATCTGTTAACTAAAAGTAAATCTAATAATTCTTCGAGTGCAACAAAATGTTTAAGTTTTAAGGGAGGGGGGGAAACGAAACAAAGTCGACGGAGCCCCGCTGCGCAGGGCTCCTATTTCTGTCTGCAGGGTCTAAAGTAACCTAACATGAAGGAGATGACGGGAGCTGAGTTCGCTCGCTTTGCTCGCTCACTTCAGCTCCCGTCATCTCCTTCGAACCTAACCTATCCGTGTCGGGGTGCCCTAAGCTCCCGAGCTCGCTTCGCTCGCTCTTGGACTAATTCACATTTATTTTATATTTAATTGAATAATTTGTGTGTTGCAAACTTTCACGAAAAAAGAATATGATTTATTAATTTAGTTGTTGAATGAAAAACTTTGATTGCTAATTTTGAGGCTGGAATTTGATTTTATTAGCAGACAGATGTTGAATCTCTAAAATATATAAAGTAGCTCACTTACAACATTAGTCGCTGAGTTATCAAATCAGAAGTAAATATATTTATCGGTAGCTCGGAGTCATATTAATTTACGCTCGTAAATTGACGCTGGTTTTTTGATATTCTGTTGGAGTAGTAAAGATGATGAATTATTATAATTGAAGCTGTTCTATTAACTCGTCGCCCACATATAAAAAAAGACGCTAGGTTGCAGGTGCTAAAGAAAACTTTTGTTGCCGCACATATAATTTCCCAAATGTAAAGAGATGGCCTTTTATTTGCGTATGTTTATTTTGGTATTCAGGTTAAATGACAATGTAAACTACAAAGGCATCACAATAATGTAAAACATATTTGACTTTCCGACGTTTACTTTAATAATAAACTTATTTACGTCCAAGTCGCCTCATGTTATTCAAAACACGCTTACATATGTAAATTATACTAAAACGCGCATAATCACAAAAGTAGACATGTACCGTAACGCGACCGACACAAATAAAATATTCAATTCCAAATCCGAGCAACAGACCCGACATAACCCCTATAATTCCGTAAAAAAGTTCCGACGTTAAAAAATGTAAATCTTTTGCCGGTCAAATACACGCATAATAATTTGAAATCCAATCGGCTGGCCGCCTCGGCGTCCTGGGAAATCCTCCAAGGTGAGAGGGCGCCGGACAGTGGAAAATCTTCCCCTCTTCCCTCCCTGATAAGATTGTCCAGTGCAACTCCCAAAACGCAGAGGGATTGAAAACTTCTACCGAAACGAAACCGAACATAAGATCCTGAGGGATCAATACGTTCGGAAATATAATATCTGGATAGTTCGCGCTTGACTTGAGATTCTGACTTTTTGTAATATTTTTTTTCTGCTATATTAGTTTAGTACACGGCCTAACCCTCGGCGCTGAGTTGTTTGAAATTTAAGCTCGCAATATGCCTAAAACAATTTCGTTAAGAATTAAAGTACAACAAACAGTTATTATAATAAATATCAGGTAAAACTTGTTTTAATGTTCGGGAATCTCTTGAACGCTGAAAAATATGCAAAAATATTCTGAACTTTTTAACTATAATGGGATTTATTTGAAATCTTAGAACGGTTTCTTTTCTTAAAAGTTTGAGTTAGGGTGTATTATTTGTAGAGCGGTACACTAACTTAATTTGTTGGTACTCTGGAGCAGGTTGAGTACTTCAAGTATGTGGTACGACGTTGTTATGTCGTCGCACTGTCACTGTATACCTCTGAGACGTAAATAAGTGGGTTTGCGAATTTTTCCTGGTAAAGTTGAGCGGTTGTTTACACTGAAAGCGGAGTCGTTTACTTTGGGGGCCGGGGACGGGGATCACTAACGTAATTAGCGGCGTTTGTCGCCGTCTGTACCGGCGGCGGCGTCAACTAACTTCATCTTCAGAAAAATGTATTGAAACAATCAGAACTTATTAGTGCACTGCTCCTACTGAAAGGGAGTGAGAGCGCTCAAATTGAAAGCAAATCGAATTTCAATTGTCTGTGTAGTCTCCCCATCTCCCGTCAATTGTTTCACGAAGTTCTATAAGGATATTCAAGTCTGCGACGATCACACACTTAAGTTTAACGTGCCAAAGTAGTTTTTAGGGTTCCGTACCCAAAGGGTAACATAGGGTAAAAACGGAACCCTATTACTGAGACTCCGCGGTCCGTCTGTCCGTCTGTCTGTCTGTCTGTCTGTCTGTCTGTCTGTCTGTCTGTCACCAGGCTGTATCTCATGAACCGTGATAGCTAGACAGTTGAAATTTTCACAGATGATGTATTCCTGTTGCCGCTATAACAACAAATACTAAAAACAGAATAAAATAAATATTTAAGTGGGGCTCCCATACAACAAACGTGATTTTTTCGCCGTTTTTTTACGATAATGGTACGGAACCCTTCGTGCGCGAGTCCGACTCGCACTTGCCCGGTTTTTATGATACTGCAGTAATTAATCGAAGAATTATGAGCATGAGCAACTTCAAATACTCAATTTTTCTTATATCTTGAATTTCATCCCCCTTTTAAGATCAAAGCGCGAGCGTAAAATCAATTTATCCGTTATCAACGGAAACCGAAAAATCAAAGCACGTTGCATTACGCACAAATGGCCACAGAACCACATCGATAACATACGGCAAGTTTATTTCTGCTATAGAGAGACATTCGATTATACCCTTGAACGTTTCTAATTTCCTGGTACTCGAATGTGGTTAACGCAATTTCCGAGACTATGTATAAGGTACCTGGGGACGTCTGGGACTCGCTTTTGGGACCATTATCGTAAAATCAAATAAAGAGTCTTTTCAAATTATACGATTGAGACGAATTGTCAATAGATATGGTTTTTATTTAAGTGGGTTAGTATTGCTCTTTACATATTTGTTTATATAGACTTTGGTAATTTGTGTAGTAGCTCTATAGGCACAATTGTTGGCTAAGGGAGCGTTTCTTGAGATTGTTATCTCTTTAACATAAGATTTAATAACATTTGCAAAACAAATTTAGGTACGGTTAATTAAAATTCTAAAAGCTCAAAATAACAAAAATTCTGCAATTTTCTGTATCTTGCAAACGCGTGTTTATACTATTAGCAATTTCTAAATATTTATTTGAAAACCACTTGAATAATAGTAAAGATATTAAACCCGCTTAAACATATTTAACTCACTTAAAATTTAATGATGAAAAGTAAGACTCCCTTTGATTCAATTTTATTCTTAATTCTATTAGTATGTCTCAAAGAAAGAGCTCTATCAAAGAAAGATTTAAGCAACATGAATCAAATATTTTCAGTTCATATCTGTATTCAGTAAAGCAAAATTTTATTAAGGCCAAAATCATAAAATAACTAACGAGACACAAATTCTACATACCAACATTCCCACCTAAAGAATATTGACATTGCTTAGAATAAGAGAAAAAGATAAATATTTGACAGTTACA
The DNA here is from genome assembly GCA_949775005.1 of Orthosia gothica. NCBI lineage: Eukaryota > Metazoa > Arthropoda > Insecta > Lepidoptera > Noctuidae > Orthosia > Orthosia gothica. The sequence continues at coordinate 4,911,451 of OX459049.1, forward strand.
GCTACTAGGGTATTTTGCTTACAAAATGATTGACAATATTTAGCTTTTTTGTCGAGTTACGCCTCCAAAATCACAAATGTAGTAATCTAATATTGAAGAAAATTTATCCATGTTTTTCATATTTTGCTATCCGTTCTAGAATATATATATTTATACCTACAAAGTCTATCTACTAGGTACATTAAAATAGATGCTACGCCGTAGCAGTCGGTAGTGTAGTGATTCCAATGTACATTCGGTAGACACAGCTGATTGACTAACGTAGCTGGGTTACGGCCGGCGAAATGGCTACGCGGCTACGCAATCTGCTACGAAATCTGCTACGAGAAATGTTACATCGAGAGTTTGCTTTTAACCTACCTTATGTAGATGTTATGTGGAATATACAGTAAGGTTTATTGAGTTACTCTGTGATTTTTGTGTTGTTATTTACTCAATCTAAATTATTGTTTATATTGAGTAAATGATAATTTTTAATAAAATATTGGATATTTTTTAAGAAAATATTGGATATTTTTAAGAAAATATTGGATATTTTTTAAGAAAATATTGGATATTTTTGCTTAGATATTAGTCTCTAAATCACGCTTCTATCTCTTACCTGGTATAGGATTCTAACACTGAGGAAAACATTGGATTTTTATAAGGGTGGATATGAGCAAGTATTTTTTTATGCATCCCACCCTCACAAGACAATTTTTAATTTTCAAATTCACTCCACTCAATCGACGGTGGCACTTCGTATTCGTCGTCATTTATCATTAGCTTCATTTATTTTTGTGCCCGAGGAGATATGATTTATCACACCAAGGCTACGAACGTAGGTCTGTTTTTGCTGCGCCGCGAAGATATTAATCGTTATCGTGCGCGTGCCACAAGTCGTTTGTTTTCGTTACACTGGCACAACCCATTAATTATCAATGAACGTCCGGTGGCACTATGATGGAGGTCCTATGTCCCAAGCTTTTCCAGGTGACAGCCGCCTCGCTATCAACCCTTTTTAAGCCTCAGCATTTAACGCCGAGTGTCTGATGTCATAAAAGTGTCCGAACCGGGAACGTGCCGCGGACGTTAAATTCGTGATTAAATTGTACCGAACGGCCCGCTTTCCCCCGTAATAAAAAAATAAAGATCATCTTCTGCCGCATTATAAAATGAGGCTTTATTTTCAATGAATATATTAGGCAAATTCTTTAGAAAATGTTATTCGTGATTATTTTTTATTACTTCTGTTTTCGCGTAATTTTATATTTTTTTTGTGAGTTTTTCGAGGCGTCTAAATACTTCCTTAAAGTTTTCCTTCTCATTTTCCGTAATAATACCGGTTTAATCAGATAATCTTCCTCAATAATTCTCCAGCCAGCCATTATTTCAACTATGTACAACTTAATAAAATTTATGGTATATTTCCAAACCAAAAACAGCAATTACAAAACTAATAAATTAACCCAAACTGCCTATAAACACTGCTAAAGAAGTAGTATAGGTATCACTTGCCGAAAATTGTTTTCTAATTTCTCTTCGGGCAGTGCTGCCATCTGGCGTGGCACGTCGTCCTCCATGACATATTGATAGATGGCGCTAGTCATACGCCTGATTGATCGTTGACGTCTCTGCGAGTCTGACGTTCCTATCGTGGCTTCACTATACATACAGACTGAAAATTAATGCCAAAAAATATGTGCTCATATTTGGCAGTTAAACGGAAAGGATGGATATTTGGGCGTTTTAAATAAGGCTTCAAAAGTTGGATAGGATGAAACTTTTTGACAGTTCTAAAATGTAATACTTGTACTTTATGAGGTACATACTGCTGCATTATTCTATCTCTTTCTAAATGAAATAGAATCAAATATCATCGCCAAATTATTTACTAAACTGGTCCCTTTACCCAATAAGCTAGCATAACTCCAAACACACACAAACCAAAACACTCCCAAGTTATTCCTCGCAGCCTCACTTTAAATCAAACTCCGTTAACCCAGAGGTACCAATCGATGCGATTGTAATACTAAAGTTTGTTTCTAATTGAAGATTCCCGGGTCACGAGGGTCGAACGCAATTCCAACGATTAATGATGCGAGCTAATCCAACTAAGCAGAGATGGAAGGCATCATGGGATTCGTCAGGCCGGCTTACCATTTGATCTCGAATAGTTGGACGTCCAAATTATGTTCATGTTTGGTAATTAATTGTAGGGTTTATTGGGGAAGATGTGGGTTTCTCCGTGTTTGTGGAGCGGTTTATTTTTAACGCCTTAGTGGATCGGAGTAATTATAGTCTCGAGGCTGGGGATTAAGATGTATCTGTTACAAGAACTACATGTAATAGCTTTTATCTGTACTTTTATTGAAATTAGACAAAACCTTAAATATAACTAACTCACCTACGACATTTAAAAAATATCTCAGCGCTCAGAAACAAAAAAAAATACGTATGTTGTATGGGAATATAAATATTTATTTATTTTGATTTTAGTATTTAGTGTTATAGCGGCAACAGAAATACATCATCTGTGAAAATTTCAACTGTCTAGCTATCACGGTTCATGAGATACAGCCTGTTGACAGACATACAGACGGACGGGCGGAGTCTTAGTAAAAGGGTCCCGTTTTTACCCTTTGGGTACGGAACCCTAACAAAAAATCATTCTGCGAAAAAATCCGTGAATACGAAATCAGACATCTAGACTCTGAAAAAAGCTTTACCAAAAAAAATAGGCCAAATCACACGACAATAAGAAACGAAAGCCGACCGTACATTTGCTAATGAGGCTTAACCAGTCCTTCCAAAGAGCCGGGCTCAAACGTTACTACCAAGATTAGGAGGACTCAAACACATCAATGTAACCGAGTTGGTTTGTAGAGGATTCGAACATAATACTTTAATTGTGCGTACAGCTAAGATTCCCTGCTAGAATCTTTATTTGCCGATAGCTATAACCTGGAATTCTTTATGTCAAGAGTGAATAGGTTACTTTTAGGCTAACGAGCTTCACCGTCGGCCACATCATCGCTTACAACCAGGTGAGATAGTGGTCAAACGCGAGCCTATCTATTAATACATAAATAAATTGACTGATAGAGGACTCGAACACAATGTTATAAATTTGGCAGGTAGAGGACTCGAACACACATGAATGAACGCGAGTCTATCTACTAATACATAAATAAATTGACTGATAGAGGACTCGAACACAATGTTATAAATTTGGCTAGTAGAGGACTCGAACACACATGAATGAACGCGAGCCTATCTACTAATACATAAATAAATTGACTGATAGAGGACTCGAACACAATGTTATAAATTTGGCTGGTAGAGGACTCGAACACACATGAATGTCACCAAGTTTGCTAGTAGAGGACTCTGTTCCATTAGCCAAACCGCATTATCTCAAGCCTTAATGATTTCACGCTTCCCTTCAACATTTCGAAAACTTTGATGACAGGAGTAACCCGCAATCATAACGTAAGTTACGATTAAACTTTCGGTTTTATCTTATCCCCTGTTGATTAACGGCATTCGACTTCCTATGTTTAATCGATGCGATATTAAACTCTTTGGGAATTAAGTTATGACTTCGATTTGTTTGCAGTTGAGGGGGGAGAAACGTTGATACGCGGTTTGGTATTTTTGATTTGTGGATTTGGAAGTTTGAGTATGGTCGCTGAAATAAAACTAAAATATATTCAATTATCTTTTAATTAAAAGCATAGTTTCTGGTGAACCGTTACCGTTTTGCGTATTATAAAAAAAAAATAGTTTTATAGAATGCGTCGTGCCTGGCGCAAATAAACAATTTTGCATTCTTCTTTAAGAAAAGAAATAATAATAAACCATAGACACTAACTTGAAATTACATCACTAAATCTTAAACACGATTAAGAGACAATTTATTAGAAGGCTTTAAAATTTTAATTTACTCGACGAGCAATTTCTGCCAACCCGTTTAAATTCCGACACATCACAAATTCATACACACCAAGAATCTAATTCAAAACAAACTGTGAAGGCATCTCTAGAAAGCTTTACCCCAAACCGTGTACATTTGGAAACGAGAAATTACGTTATTTGCGAAATTTTAACATCACATATTCACTTTGTTCATTTAAGTACACTAGCTAATCCACGTGTGCTCACTCGAGTGCGTACGAAACCGAAATAGCTAAAGTAAATTGGTGAATGTAAGAACAAAAGCAAATTAGCGTTGTACGTACTTAGAGGATCGCTAAAACGCGTGGGAAGGACATCTTGCGAGCAGGTGATTCACCGTATCGCTTTATTTGCTTACTCGCGTTTTGATACAACAATCCCCGTACTACAGCGTACCCCGTATTCGGACGAATACGCTTTTGTCGAATAAACCTTTATTTTATCCGCGTTTCATGAAATATTAAGTCTTTTTTCGATTACCCAGTACGTCGGCTGAGTTCTCGGAATGCCTGGAGTAATAATGTCTGCACAATGACGGCGGAATAAAAGCAATGAACTGACTTGTCGGAATATTTTGATTCTGTGTTTTCGCCTCACTAATAAGTAGCTTACTAAATATTTGTCAATTTTCTCGACAATTTATGCTACCTCCGAAAAATATTCGGCGTATGCTTTAATTTGTATAAATTAAAATCCTCGAGATGTATGCGGGCATGCTAATTAATAATACAAACATTTCTCTTACAAAATAAACAGGAAACCACATAATGTTATCATTAAAACCGTACCGAATTCATTTTAAAGTAGTGAAATAGTAAAATAAAATTAAAACTTCTCAAACTAGTGTTTGTACAAAATGATATTCCAGCCAGAATCACTTAAAGCTTACATGTCTACGAAGTGCTACGTAGGTTGCTACGCGGCTACGAGCTACGCGGCTAGGTGGCGTAGCGTGTAGCTACATGCTACGCCGTAGCCGCACTGCGCGTTACCTACGCGACTCGTATAAATCTCACTCGAGGATTACACGGAATCTCTTACAAGTTCTTGGTACCTCTCAAGATATTGCCAAGTACACTAAAAGTACCGATACGGGCGAATTTGGCATGATAAATTGTTTATCGCCACTTAAGAGTTTCTAAATACAGCTGAAGCCGAACGTTTCGCTGTTTCTAGTTCTAAATGGTATTGTTTAAAGTTCTATGTTCGGTAAAGACTTGAGTGTTTCGGATTTAATGTGTCTGTTTCAAATACAACCAATGATTTTGGCTTTATAAAATATAATAATAAAATTTTATTTTTTTCATATTTTAACTCTAGTAGAACAAGGTTATTAAAATGGACTTCAATGATAAAAAAAAACATTTTTAATACTATCTGTTTTATAATTTTGCTTTGTACAACTTCTCAAAAGTTGAGAAAAATTGACTCGTAAAGAAAAGGAAGCTTCTTAACTTATATCGACGTCTATCTTTAATAAAAGATCAAATTAAATAACAAAAAAATGAAAATAAACTGAAGAAAAATAACAATCACAATGCAATATTAAAGGCAGGTTATATCTACAATCTTGAGGCTCAGTTATTATTTAACCCGTCGGCCCTTCTCAGTAATGGAGTCTTCTGTCAGATACATCTTTAACCGGACTCGGTTAATGAGCCCGCTTGTACAACCTTGTACTTTTATTTTTATTTTATTTTATCTAAAAGTCCCATTTTATTTTATGCTGGGATGAGTATGGTTGGATTAATATATGATTGGCGTTAGAAGTGGTTTAAGAAAAAAAATGCTGCTAGTAAATTGGGAGATGCCTTTGCCAAGCAATTGGGATAGTGTTGTTCAACCAACGATAAAAATAATTTCTTCAATTTTTTTTTTATGTTTGGAGTCGTTTTCAATGGAAAAATATCTTTAAAACACAACTCGTTTTATTTATCCTACTACTCGTAATAACGTACACAATTTTTAACAAACTAAAACAAGGCAAAAGAGACTTTAGATAGAACAAAAGGTAACTTTGTTTATTGTTTTAATTTTGTACCATACCTCAGTGAAAGTACCAGGGGCACAGTAAGTGTGAAGAGGTCCTCTATTTGGATTATAACACTTTAGTCCTGGGGAGGGTTAGAGCGGATAACTTCTTCTAATCCTGGGTACTGAGTTTATAGCCGGTATTGAGACACCAATAAACCGACACGTTAGGACCGGCCCAACTAGAACTATTCAAAGATATTGCTCCCAAAATATTGAGGTAAACTGTATTACCTTCTACTGGTAAATATAATTAACAAATATTTCAATAAGCTGATTTAAAGTTCATTTAAATTGGCAGATAAATAGTAAATAAATTATTTAAAAAAAAACCTACAGGGGATTAAATGTCTATTCATTTATGTAACCGTTTAAAGATTTACTATAAATACAGCATTATCTTATAATGTTTTCATCGAGAAATAAATTTTGCTAATTAACTTATTTTCTTCTGCCTGTCCTTATTCCACGTTACTTGGGGTCGGTGCAACACGTTTTCTTCTTCAATACCGTCCTGTCCCCCGTCACGCTATCCCTGACTCCCTATTCTTTCATGTCACTCCTCACACAGTCCATCCATCTTTTCTTTGGCCTTCCCCACCCTCCCCATCCATCCACATTTATATTCATAACTCTTCTAGTAACATGCGCTTCATCCTTCCTCATCACATGACTATACTAGCTTATTGACTTATTTTATGGAAACCACAACATTATTCTGTGAAGTTTATTTTAAACGCATGTTTGATTCAATGATTTATTACAAAAGTTTTTAAAATTCAACATACATTTTAGGAAAATTTGGTGATTAAGCGGAGGTCTAAAAGTTAGCATAGATATAATTAATAGGTTAATTATAAAAGGGACACAGGCTTTTAATAATAACAATATAGGTTAATATACAATCCACATAATTAACATTCTGGTAAACCATTATTTCCGAAATAGAATTTTGCCGTTAGACCGGAGGTGTTACTTAATATTAACAAGAATGTCTTTGATATTAGTTCAATGTGATAAGTGAGTCGAGCTCATAAATTCCAGTTAATCAGTCTTAAGCCGCGAATAAACTAACTCACAAGGAAGTCAAGGGGAGGTAGTAAGTAGGAGTAGCAACTACACAGCGGCTTTGTTCTCTAAATTTTACATTCACATTAGACGGAAATTTCGTCTCGTCCTGATTTACGATCGGCCCTCGAGGAGGATCTAACAGTGGGATTATTTATTCCCGCCGCTTGTCTAACACTCAGCCGCCGGCGCCGGCGCGTGGCTGGTTCCTATACTCCGACGCCGATTTGTTTATGCTAAACAACCTGCAACTGAACTCAAACGGTGCACACTCAAAAATAATTTGCATATTTAAATAAAGAAGCGACACGACAACTTGCGCTAATCCGCCGGCCGGCCATAAACTTGTTAATTCTGATTAGCCACGGCCACTGTCATTATTTTTGTAGATAAATCACTGCGACCGAGGCGTGTCCCTTATTAATAACTCGGCGCCGGCGAAAGAGTTAACGGCGTTCCGACACGATTGTTACTAAACCGACGGAATTTTAATTCGTCTCAGAGTTTATTAAGTGCGTAAAGTTTTAGCGGGGCTTCAACACGAGCGGTAAATTAAATGAATTTGCTCGTAGGCTCGGGGGGAGCCACCACGCCGTCTCTCTCAATCTGATCACCGAGACATTAACAATTTTAATTGCAGTCTGTCATTCTGTTTTCCATCTTCCCTTACTTATCCGTACATTCTTTTGTTTCAGGTAAGTCCAATGACATCACTAATAACACAATTTACATCCTCCGTAAACGCTATTTTGTATGCCGAGATATAGAGGTCCTGCATAAAAAGGTAGGTAGTAAAATGGAGTGAAATGAGTAAGACCCGTAAAACTCTTTTCATACAATATTCAATAGAAGATATTTTATTATACTGAGATTTCCACAATTTACCGATAAATTCGTGCTATATCTCCTGTTTTATATCCTTCTGCAGGGCAAATTTGTTTCTTTTTCACGTGATACAGTTATAAATCTAGCTGTATGCGTACGCTTCTTTGGTTACGAATCTATTTTATGACCGCACACGCCGAAGGTTAACCAATAAAACCTTTTAACAGCCGTAACTATTTCGTTATAAGTTCCGAGTACGCAATAAAAACGGTGAAACAGAAATAAATCTGGGGGCACAATGGGCGCGGGGCGGCGCGGGCGCCTCGCCTGGGCCGCGCAAGAAATCAATCACGATCCGGCGCGCGCTTTAATCGCTCCAATTTAAGTTTTTCCTTTCTTGATAGAACAAATTGATGGAAATAGTTGAACGTTAAATATTGCGATTCGTCGAGCGCCAGTGTACAAACTTCCTCTTACGCGCGTTTACGGCGGCCCGATAAATCTCTGCCGCTTTGTGCCGTCTCTCGCTCAACATCTTCAGCCATAAACGGCACGTGCGCTGTTATCTGTATTTTTGTAACGATCTGCAACTGAAAAAATGTTGTTAATGTCGCCATGTTGTTGTTGTTGCTCTATTGTCTCACCACGGTTCAGGTATTGTTTAGTATCGCGCAACAATATTTTGGCTCGCTTCCACACAACTTCACGTGTCATCATTTTTATTCCCTTATTGTCCACAACGTTTTATCTCTACCTCTGAACGCGTTTCCGAATTAGACATAAGCCGTCATCCACTGCCCGTGCTGGAGATGAGCTTAGTTCCCGAACTAACCCAAAGATAAATTATTCCAGAACATTTCTCATCACGACCCATTCTTTCGTCCGTCGACAAAGCGTCAGTGAATCCCAGGGACATATGAGCGTCCTTATCCACAAAATAAAATGAAGTCTTGTGGCGCGCAGTTACTAAGTAGCGTCGCCACATGCTCTCGTAATGTTGGTACGTAGTGCTCGTACACACAGAGGGTCGTATCGCCTACATTGTCGTAGTGTATACACAAGTATGAATCACAGCTGATAAGCATGGCGCGCAGATTTGCAGGATCGCGCGACCGCGCGTTCGCTGCCAAGTTTCTTGCGCCACGCCTCCACATTTGCATCATACACTGTACGTACACAGAACCTACGATAATATATCTCTACAACTGTACATATCTCTGCAATTCGTTCGCTATGTAACTACCAACAGCAGTACTGTGGCGAATTTCTATAATTTATATCACGAAGTCCTTATCGTGATTTGGGTGTCAAATCAACTAAACGGTGGTAGAATTATGATTTTATATAGCTAAATGCGGGAGGCAGTGGTCGAACAGTGCCGGGCGATAAATCAGCGTTTGTTGCGAGCGTAAACAACCACAAGCTGGTCGCGCTCAGCGTCCAATCATTACTCAAAGCATTCGAGTGCAGCAAAAAGCGGACTAATTGCGCTCTTGAAGGACAAGGACCACTCCGCGCGCTCTGTCGCAAATGTACTTAGTCACGTTTAATAGTTTTTCTGTCTTCCAAGGATTTCTCCAGAGGCACGCTTACTCCGCTCTCCAGCACTCCAAGTAATCTCAATTTACTAATATTGAAATCACAAATTGATTCGCCCTATCTCTTCAATTCCTCACCGCGACTGAGTTCTACATGCAAAATAAAATGTAAGTAGATAATAAGGAAAACGCGACACAAAGCACAAATAGGGGAGAAGCCGGTAAACAGAAATATAGGGACGAAACGTCGCGCAACTGAAACTTCAATAAATAAATATAAGACGAACGAAAATTTTACTTTTTATTTTAAAAAAAGTTTTGTTTTTAATATTCTTCGTGTAACCTGTGAAAAGATTTCGTGAGGGTAGACTCGTTTTTGTGTAGAGGAAACTTGTTTGCAAATATTTTTCCAAATGTTGGTTAATTTCGAAAAGAAAATTCTCTGGTAGCGAGCGAGAAGAGGTTTAAGTTTTCGTTCACATCGGCCCGTCGTCGGCGGCGGCAGCGCGCGGCGGCGGGCCGGAGTAAACACCTCGCAACTTGCCCTTTTGGCGAGTTCTAAGAAATTGATTTTTAAACTGTGCACAAGTTAGGACGGAAAAAGCGCGAAACATGATAAAAAAACTATTCTAAGACGAAAGTTTGGAATGAAATTAGTTTTAAGCGACAAGTTCATTTCAGTTTTTTTACCGGCGCGCGGCGAGCCGGTTCTGCAATTGCTCGGAGATTCCCGTTGAAAGTTTCCCAGTGCAGATTTTGATTACACACGCTCCTTCAAGAAGTTTCCTGCCGGATAGGAATATTAAATCTTATTTAAGTTAGACATCCGCGGCGGTTCGCGTTGTTATTTCGAATAAGGTGCTTTATAAACTCTGAGTGCGCCGGTAAACTTGCTGACAAGAACATTTTAACCTTTCTGTGGGATTCGTCCTAACAAAACGCTGCTTTTTCATATTCCGCTGCCTTGACAATAGTAAACTTAATTCACTCTATTTTGTAGCCAGCATCGGGTTTCATTCTCTAATGGCTTTATGTTTTACCTAGGTTTACTCGGAACTGATATTAACGCAAATATTTGCTCCTCTTTCCGTAATATTTATATACGGTCGTAACATTTACTTCTGATTTTAGGAACAACCTTTTAGGGTGCTCGCCACGCTCCGTCGAGATGAAATAGAGTACCGTACAATCTTCCGCACAATTTTAGGAACGCTTAAATTTTAATTGTGCAGTAAAAGTATGGTTATATAATAATTACGGTGAACAATACGGCGGCGCGGCCCGCTGCCGACTTCGCGTTACATGCTGCATTTGCCTAATTACAGTTCAGTTCACTGATGTGACAATTCGTAAATACCGAAACGGTTATTTCGGAAGACATCCACTCTATTCGGATTACGTTTTACAGAATGGCTCAGCCATCATCCGCCATTATAGCTCGACCTTTCTTATTAAATAAAATACCGAACATTTCGGGTCGTTCGCGCCAGTAATACGATATGCAGCCAACAAAAAACCTAAGTGAATCCCGGCTCGTCATGTAGGTACGAGTATCATCCGCTCGAAACATTTCTTTCGAATCTCTCCAAGGCTCTTACTTATCTCATATTTCTAAAAGTTGTGTTTAACAAGTTATGAAGTTAATATAAGTCAGTCGTACGGCTGGCAGGGAAAAGGAAGTCGAAAAATAGAGTTAGTGCAGAGGGTGGAATCGAAGAGCGGCGCCGGTGTGGCGGCGGGGACTCGTGTTGCCGTGTATTTCGGGAAACAGCGCAAAGTTTGGCGCGTCCCGCCCGATGCAGTGCTCGACGTGGAGTGACGGGACCTACCTCCCGCCGCACTCGAGGTGCTCCGCATCTCTTACTCCCCGAGACAGGCCGCCCGATATTTACGTCCTAATCGAACCAACACAACAATCGAATAAACTCCGAGACACAACGTAAATAAATTCACTCTTACAACACAGTTTGAGTTTTAACGTTTAAAACTCAATTCAATGATAGAACTTAAAGTGATTTTAGTAATCTCATATCACTACTTTATGAAGAATCGTCTTCGCAACTTCTGGACTCACTTTATTTACTCGTAAATTCCCAGTTTCCAATGAGACTCTCAATTTTTCATTTGAAATCTACTGACTGACAGACACGATTAAATCGTTTTCCTTAGACGAGAAAGATTTGAATCGAAATACTGTTGCAGAGCCACCGTAAACATCGAAAAGGCCCTACTCTGACATTTTAATTTTATTAAACATCTCCCGTTGCCCGAGATAAAGTAGATTTCTTTCGCTGCCAAGTAAGAATTTCGACTCGTGTAATAATTTAGATTACGTAGCAAGCAGTGAGCGTTCATTATCGTTCTTTTGTACCTGATTTCGTGGAGATCTCATTCGGATAGAGCGCAGTCCGCGGGCGCGGGCCTCCTCTCCAAATGGAAAGTGCGAAAATGAAATTATAAAGCCCCGCGATAAAAATAAATTAAATCGGATTTCGCATTTGCTAGTAGCCAGGGTGAGGAGCGTTTTGTAGTCCGTGGATTCCTTTCTCTTTTTAAATATTTGTTTTAACAGTTGATTTGTGGCGTAATGAGAAAATTCTCACTTAGCAATTTTTACCCTCCTCCCTTTGTAATGGTCGGATATCTTTTTTTCATTTTTCCTCATAATATCTTTTAATGTGGCGCAAATTAAGTCGTTGTTTTCAAATTCAGATGGAACGTACATGAATCTTAAAGGCATTAGTAGTGCTTGAAGTTCTCTGAGAGCGGTGGCGCGCTGCGGCAAATCACTCTGCATTCTCACCAACGATTATTCAAATTAGGTAACGGTACGACAAAGACGAATGGTACTAATATCGTTCGCTGCGCGATCGCCGAGCGCGATAATACGCGCGCTACGTGCGCTACACACGCGCTACAGATCGCGTCCGACGATAAACACCGATTGATCCTACGATACGCTTTTTGCGTAAATATTCAAGCAAGTTTTATGCAGGCCGCGAAGGCGTTGTATTCACCATACCGGCCCACACACACATACGGCCCTTAATTAAAATATATATTTATACATTACGTCACGTGGAATTCTAATAGCTTTAATTGCTTAAACGACCCACATATCATCGATAGAAATATGAAAACGATTTATATTCAAAACTCAATAAAGTACCGGACAAACATGTATATAATATATCCTGACATAAATCTAGTAGGTTTGTCGAGTATCACAATTAATAACTACCTCGAAATACCCCAAAACTGTCGCTTTGGTGTGTTTTAAATAATACGCTATTTTGTTATAACGCTCCCAAAAGTGTAATTTAGTACCGATTTTCTATCCTAAATACGTAATTTGCTGGCCTTTTTTCCTTACATTATTCGTTAACTCGGAGTAAAACAATGTAATTATATTTTTATTGCTCATTCTATGTCCAGTAAATCGGGGTTTCAAATCCCGGAGGTCGTTTTAAGTGAACCGACCCTACTTAATAGTCGTCCTCTAGGCGGGAGGTCAGTGGTGCCGGCGCGACACTAGATGCTTTTGTTTATACTTTGCGTCCCCAGTGTTATGTAATCATTAGTGTAATTGTTGGGATTAAGTTTTCTCTCATACAGAGCCTTTTGCGATTAGGCTCGGAGTCCGCCGAGTGTGCCGGCTAAATCCTCGGTTCAATTTGCGACAGCGGATAATAGTGCCGTAAGTGGAGCGTGAGGATGCCCTCACAACAAATACATACAGTTTTGTTCATTGTCTCCTAAACAGAATTGACTAGACAGGGCTCCTACTTTATCTGCGATTTACGTGAAGTGATTCGTGAACTGTTGAATTTATATGAGGTTTATGTAGGCTAAAGCCGAGCTTAAAACTTTGCAGAACGCTCCCGTTTTTGAAGAATTCTTATTTTCTGACATAACCACACAGTACGAGTTATGTCTAAGATAAAAACTGCATTACCAAATTGCTTTCACACGCCGTTAGCGACGTCAGAGATGACGGCTCGCTTTTTCGTTCGCTCGTCATTTTATGAAACACGGCGACACCTGAATTTTATGAAATATTTGACTAACACGCACACTTTTTATGCTTTTACAAATGTTCGCAGTTTTATTGGATCTCATATAAATATGTAGATTTCTGCGATTGCATTTGTTTGTGTTAGTTTTGACTTGTTTTAAAAACGTATCCATAGTTTTCAGAAAAACTTTGTTTACTCTCCCCACATTTTGTATTTTAAATCAATGTAACTTAATTATCAACATCAAAGTAACTTGAATAAATTAACATAAAACACATTTCATCCAACATGACACGAAAACCAGTACCTAAATTCCACAATTCCGCTTAACCAAGACCTTAATACCAAAAATAGCTCACGAAGAATACCGGCGCACCAAGAAAGCGAGTTCTCTTTAATCTAGTGACAAAAGCGTCACCTGATTCAGCGGCCAGAAGTACTCTCTGCTCACAAACGTGGAGGAATGAGGTGGAAGAGTGGCAGGTACTTGGAATTACTTCCTAATGAAAAGAGGCTAGGAGTGGGACACAGGGGCTCGTCACACGGCCGCTAACGAACGCGGTGGCCTCTCGAGTCGAGTCGAGTGGTTTTAGACGTGAGACAGCCTCGGCTTATTAGTGCGAACCAGGAAGATCGAAATAGACGCAAATTGTGTGAGGTTTTAGGGTCTGGTTGGTTTGTAATGTTTGTTAGAAAGAGGCGAGAGAATTCTTCTGACTGAAATTATGGTTTAATAGCTGCTATATCGTAGTGGACCTTGAAAATATTTTTTATCAAAAACAGAAAGTCATTCTGAAAAAGAAATGTCCTAAAAAATGGAATGAATGAGGAGCCCGAACAGCCATCTACTATCCCACTCAAAAACACGTACCGTAGTCCGTACCTCATTTACTACGAAATTTCCATCTCCTCCATAAAAACGTAGGCACATTTTCTAGGTAGAACTTAAAAAATGTGATAGACAGAATAAATTCTCCTCATCTCCATTACTTACGGTACGTAGTTTATCTCAAAACGTTTACCTTAAAAAGGTTTTACAACTAGATATAGTATTTTATTAGAAACACAGGTCACGACTAACTGAAATTTGTAGTTAACTCGACGTATAGAGTTAAGCTAGGTATTTTATTTGTGTACCTATTATTTAGCTTCTTGTGGACTGAAAAGAAATGTAGAAAATTTGTTACCTTGAATTTATTACTAGTGATACCATTTTTTCGTTGCTACGTTAATTAATTACAGAGTGACTTATTTATAATTTAATTAGTATCTACTTTCGTTGGTCTATATTAATATCGAAGCGACCTTTATTAAATGATAAAAAGGTAGGTACTAGGTAGGTATCATTTAACAATAAAATAGACACTAAACTAAATTAAAATATTGAATCAAAGCATTTAAATTCGGAAATTATTAACCGAGCTAAAAATATACTAAATAGTCGACTTAATCGGTTTGAGTAATACCTTTTAGGAGGATTTTGTGAGCTATTATAATAATATTGTTACAAACTTTAATTGTATTTGGGGATCTATTTTCTATGTTAGCATATTATTCTTTTGAAAACAACCAACGAGGCGACATCACTGTGCAGCGCGTGAGTTCGGGTGTTTTCAACGAATTAGTCTAAAAACGAACGAAACGAGCTCGGGCACTTAGGGCACCCCAACACGGATAGGTTAGATTCGGAGGGGATGATGATGTTCTCTCGCTTTGCTCGCTCACTTCAGCTCCCATCATATCCTTCATTTTAGGTTATATGAGATAGAAGGCAAATAGGAGAACAAAAATAACAGGATAACAGAAATAAGCTCAGTCGACAATTTTTTATTTACAAGTCACCGTTTTAAACATTTGTACCTATTCGCCCCCTGTTTGTCACCCACTTAGTATTTCAATAAGACATATTTCAGTATTGTTGACACCTTTAATTTGAATTAATTATCGTCCGTTTAAATATTATCCATTTTAAAAACTTTTTTGCAAAAAAATACTACCGACTTTCAAATGAAAAACTACAAAGTGAAAAATAACTTAACTCTTGGAAGTCGGTGTCTTACGTAGGTACCATTTTTTTTCGATATGGACACCGACTTCCAAGAGTTAAGTTATTTTTCACTTTGTAGTTTTTCATTTGAAAGTCGGTAGTATTTTTTTGCAAAAAAGTTTTCTATTTTTCCCTTTTTAGTTTTGCCTACCTAATAGATACGCAAGTTGTTTCCTAAGGTCCCTATAACGCCGAATAGATTACCCGAATTACATGAAACTTGAACATAACCGGTGAAATGAGAGATCTGCGTACCCCTTTAGAGCGTACTGGCGTGATGTTATGTTATGAAATGGTATAAACAATAAACAGACATGCGATTGCAGCAATCCCGAGAGTGTTGCCGTTATTTATTGAAGAGTTCTGTTGTATATCTCCGAAGTTCTTGATCAGACCTTCACCAAATTAAAATGGGACCAATTTCAAAACATACTCTTCCAAACAAAAAAAGAATTTTCAAAATCGGTCCACAATTGACGGAGATATCGGTGAACATACACAAAAAAAAAAAAAAAAAAAACAAACAAACATAAAGTCGAACATAGAACCTCCTCCTTTTTGGAAAGTCGGTTAAAAATTTAATAAAAATATGGACAAATTAAACCTCCCAAAATTGTAAATTATTAATTAACACTGCATCCTCTTATCAATCCAATCACGTAATTCCACTTGTACACGTTATTCCACTTAATAATCCCAGCTGTACGTAGGTACAGCAAAAATGTGACTCGTGTACTCGCACAATTTTCTGTATTCACCTATTTTGGTCAAACACTTTTAGATGGAATCGTAGTACATTTGCATTTCAGAAACACCCGGTGTTTTTAAAACAGCTAAGTACTTGGATTGTTTGTTTGAAATAATAAGGGAGATAGAATCCAGGGACCAAAGACTAATTTGAATAAAGCTCGGAATTGAGTCAATATTGATTTGCGTCGTTCTGATTAGTACAAATTGAAACATCTCATTATACACGTTTTATATTTTCAATTTGTTGAGGAAATCATTAGAAAATTAATATTTTTTATTATCAGGAAAACTGAGCAGGAAAACCTGAGATGGAAACCAAGGTTGGGTGGATCAGTACCAGTAGCGGGGCAATAATTTTGATTCACTTGGTTTTATAAATAACAGATTTAAAGCCGTACAAAACAATAAAAGAATTTACAAAGAAGTCGAACGCTCAGAAAAGCTCAACTTTCTCCACAAATTCAAAACCCAATCAAAGAAACTCAATCACAAACATACAACTAATAAAATACAATAAAAATTGCGCGCTACATTCCCACAAGTACGCAACCGCGAGTATAACAGATGGCGTCCGATCCGTTTGTAATGATTCGAATATCGTTCAGCTGCATAACTGGCGAGATCAAACATTTTTATTTGTTTGCCCATTCAACCACACGACTGAAACTAATGAAGAGGAGTTTCGATTAAATTAATACGTTTTATTTCCCGTTTTGCCCCCGCCGGTGGCGCCGGACGCGAGGTTTTTTTTCGTCAGCGGTTCGTTCAACGTTTCATAACTATAATTGATAAAATACGCTTCATTAGTTCCGATTTGCTGTTGTGTTTCGATTGCACATTTTACTCTTTCTCTCCTCTCGGATTTATATCGATATTGTTCGTTTTGGTTTAGTTTCCACGTGATTTTTATTTGGTTTAACAGGTAGCTGGAATAACTGTCTGGCTCGTTAGAATGGGGAGTTGTTTCTGCAACTACAGTCTCTTGTGGGAAAAGTGTATAACCTGTTGCCAGGAGTTTGTATAAAGATTTTGTATATTGTATTGAATCTAAGTTACGGTAAGAAATATTGTTATAATATAAGTCGGTATCAGATTATGAACGAAGGAATTTGTCGTCCGCTTGCTAATGAGCGCAGAACTACTTCCTTTGATAAAGGCGAAGGAAACGCTAGGGGGAGACACACACGACATACTATATTTATAGCTTGAATAATAGGCTTAACAATCCAAGTATAATTTTGCAGTGGACAATAAAATATGCTCTTTATAGAACATTAAACGATGTAACTAAACCTCACATTAAATCACGAGTCCAAACAAAAAGACAATACAATTAAACGTGATAATTAACACAAAATCAATGATACATTGTGCCCGCATACAGCACTTTTTCCCATACAAATAAACAAATCAAACAAACAACATATTGGTGGCTGTAATTGCATCATTTACAAACCGTACGAGCGTGTGTCATGGATAATAAAGCTTTTGAATTTAAAATAATGCAACTAACGACTGCAATTCAAATTTTATGTGTTTTTACTAAATAATTATGTCGGTTTGTCAGTGAAATACGACAGTTCAGTGAATATTTATGTCGCTTGTTACCTCGTGGTGGCAGTTATTGGTACAATTATGTTAATAAATACATTAATCAAAAATTGTTTACGGCAATTTTGTTGTTTTGTTTGGAATAGCGGAATATTATTCCGGAAACTAAATGAATTCAGTTGTTGCTTGCTTTTAACGTAAATCTAAGCAAAATCATTCTTAATTAAACACAGAAAGAAAAAGTCAAACTTGTTAGAAAACGTAGGTACTCAACTTTAAACCGCTTACACTCAAAAACCATTGCACTCCACAGCCTAACATGTAGAGTATCTTCAAAACGATACAAGTTTTAATGAATACCGCGTTACAATCAGTTTGCTATCAAATACCACAGTATACAGAGGAACACAGTACCGCAAGATGCACAAGCGGTGTATAATTTCAAGGTAAAACGAAGTTTAATAAGCAACAACCGCCGATATTCCGCTCATGTTAAGTTTCTGACTACAGTTAACGAGGCTATGTGGCATGTTTTCAACTGCTGTTAACACGATATAGTTATCCGTAACGCTGTTATCGTTTAAACTAACATTGTTAATATTAATATTGGTGTAATTCGTAGAGTGTTTAGTTGGTGGAGTTTAGAACATCCTGCGTTTAGTTAGAATATTATTTTATGCAGTAATCTAACTCCGTAGTACCATTTGAACGACTTATTACAGGCGTCCGTTTTCTAAAACTCACTTTTAATTGACAAAAATCAATTTCGTTAACTAAATTGGATATTAAAACGTTCTTTGAAAAGTCAATAGGCAGAAAAACCCTCAAAAATCATCATCACCTTTTTTAATTAAAACAGTAACTCGTAGTGATTCGTGGCGCCATTCTGAGGATATCTAAAGAGAATCAAATCTTACGACGTCGTTGGGTAATCGTGGAATCAACCACGTTTATAAATCTCATTAAGGGGGAGTACCTACTGGCTGAGTTGCCAGTTGCCGGTTGCTGGCACCCGGCCGCCGTCCTCGATTTCATTTCGCACGTTTCAAAATGATTCAATACGAATCGCACGATGTGATGTACCTAGAATTAAAATTCTGAGAGCCTATTACGTAAATTGCGATTGTTGGAAGACTGTTGAAAGACTTTTGGGTGGATGATGGAAATAGGTGCTTTTGATTGATTAAAAAGTTGAAAGTTCGTGAGTTTTCTTGTAAGACTTTGTTCAAGCTGTCATACTATAGATTTTAGGTCAGGACATATTTGAGTATGTGACCGACTGTTGTAGGAACCTATGTGTTGATAATATTTACTCAGTTAAAAAGGCGCAGATCATAGTGTCAGTTACTTACCTACTACCCTAAACCAAATTTCAATAATTACTGCCTGATTAGTGCTTCCTGACACATTTACTATGACTTGATAAAGTCTATAATCTAATGAAGTTAGGTAGGCTTGGTCTTAATTAAAATAAATTCCAAAAGCAAAACCCTCTCATTCACCATAAAAACACATAAAACAAAACTCCCAACTTTAATTCCAAATCGCAATGTACCACGAAAATCAAAACTACCCCGCAGAATTATGCAAAAAACTTTTAGTTCAAAATTTCAATACCGTGCAACGCAATCTCAGTTGGTCGGAAGTAAGACATGTAATAGCCCCGCGTATCTTTTGTCCGGGCAATCTGAGGGGCGCGGATCCGACGGATACGACAGATCGATCGGATCTGCCGGAACAGTGCGAATCGAACACTCGTTAATGAAACTTCGCCAGCGCAATTAGGTAACCGTCTTGGTTTTATTAAATTTAATCAAGAACTTGTGTAATATTACGCAGATTGGCCCAATCGTACCGTATACAAGTTTCGATAACACCGTAGTTGGAAACTAATTTGGGAAATAAGCGCAGTTATCTTGGTTTCTACTCGATCGCCTTATAAAAAGGGGATCAATGTTCTTTAACAAGATTAGTAGATAAGGCGGTGGCGGCAAAGGGGACTGTGTTCTTACTGTGTAAATATAAACGAGTTTGTGGACGGTTCACTAGCTCAGTTACTGCAGGATCATCAGTGCATGCTCAGCGTTGATTTATGAAATTCATACACCCCTATTAATATGTATTAATCATTATTTTGTAAATGAGAAAGCCGAAGTCATACTACTCGTAGCAATAATTTGACAAGAGAACTGTATTCAATCGATTGAATAAAAAAACATATTTCGATTTTAATATGGAATCACAAGAATACAGCATGTAAAAATCAATTTAACAACTCATTGTTTAAACTCCAAGTTAGCAGTATCGAAATGAATAAATCATGAATTAAACTAAATAAAATTAAAACAGCTGAGATTAAATACAAAATGAATTGAAAATATCTGTTTAGGTATGGACCTACCAATTTAATGAAATAGAATCTTGCTGTTTTTATTTCAATTATTTGGTTAGTAGGGCCATCCAATAAATTGAAATAAAACAGCACTTGTAACACAAACAGTCCTACCTATATCCACGTATTAACAAACATATAAGTGGGTTAAACCGTCCATACGCCGGTCGCCGGTCGTACGGCGCTGTGCGGCGTTATCGCCGTGATAAGCACCGGAACCCGCCGGCGACGGCCGGTACCTATCTGCCGCTGGTCCATATTGCTTTCAGACTTCTCCTTCACACTTGATTTTCGGTACAATGTTATTTTGATGAGTGTTTTTGCGAGGAATTCTGAAGATGTAGGTAAATATTTAAAAACTAGCAAATAAGTTAAGAATTAAAAGATTTTGCTGAAACCTAAACCTAATTAATAAAACTAAAAACCTAGTAACAACGCTTCGAAGAAAACGAAACAAAGAAGCTACTGGCAAGCCATTACAAAACTGCAAGTTAAAAAACATTATCAGTTAACCAAAACAAAGATTCAGAAACTTGGTATTGTGTTGCACCTGAAACCACGGAGGTACTAACCAACAAGTACCGCGCAGTTTTAAAACAACGCTATGGAGCATTACCATAAAGTGTCGGTAAAGAAACGTAGGAATACCTTTTTTGAATCCACAATGTTAGTATTAGGCGGCAAAGTTGAGTCTAGTCTAAGGACGGTACGTAATCGTAGAACTTTGTTGAGTTGAGTGCAGTCGTCGTGTTTACGGTAGCCCCGACTCCGCGACTCGCGTGTGACTCGGCTCAACCCGACTCCAAGATTAGAACTATTCACGTAACTCCTACCAAACTTTTTAGCAATTCTACTACTGGCACTTAAAAGCATAGTTATCGCTTGCGAAGTAAACACTACCCACTTTCTTATTCATTCATGAAAGTTGAAGTAGAATCTTGAAGATATAGTGGCAGTGCATCTTTGATGAGAGCTTCCCACAATCATTTTTAATTTACTATGTAACTGTTAATGGAGTATAAACTAGAGAGAGGTGATCATATATAAACTCACGCCTTTTTCCCATGGAGTTAGGCAGAAACTACCTTACATACTTCTTTTGCTTTACGCCGGTCATGAGTACCGCGCACCTGGTCTTTCTGAAGAACATCACCAATAAGGTCTATTAACTTCTTTTTAGAGGTAATCTTGTAATTCCGATATTTTCTTATAGCCGTTTTTAGGGTTCCATACCCAAAGGGTAAAAACGGGACCCTATTACTGAGACTCCGCGGTCCGTCTGTCTGTCTGTCTGTCTGTCACCATGCTGTATCTCATGAACCGTGATAGCTAGACAGTTGAAATTTTCACAGATGATGTATTGCCGTTGCCGCTATAACAACAAATACTAAAAACAGAATAAAATAAATATTTAAGTGAGGCTCCCATACAACAAACATGTTTTTCTGTCGGTTTTTGCGATTATGGTACGGAACCCTTCGTTTGCGAGTCCGACTCGCACTTGGCCGGTCTTTAGTTCTTATTCAGGATTTTGTATTCAATGTGAAGCCCATTCTGTTTGATATGAGAAATCACTTTGTAGCAAGGACTTTTAAGTGTCATGTCAAATTATTGAATAGGACACCTCTGTTACAAATGTAGTAAAAAAAACAGTTTACGAAATCTTTTACGAAGCTGTGTGCTTTGTGACTTTTGCTGCCAAGTTAATAGCAATATATTGTCTTAGGAGGAAACCAATGTCTTACTTTTGACGTTAAAATACCTTTTAGTACCTATTCAGTTTATCGTGAACAACATACCTACCCAACATCAAATAACACCCAAACTCAAGACAACCCCTGCGATGATTGCTCTCCATTTTACGTTCATAGAATAATTACTTCAAGTGGAAAAGACATCAACACTGGTTCAGTGATTTTCTATGAGCAAACAAGGGTATACATACCAACAAAGACAGAAGCGCTTACCTACATGTTCTTGAAAATTGTTCAACTAACAACTTGCGAGTTAATTAGATTACACATTTAAGTGAACAGACGAACAGACCATACGAGAAGTTTGGCGAAATATCGAGACGAAGTTTCGATATGCTTGCTTGACATTTGTGTTGAAAAGTACCTACTCATTAGGAATTGTCTAAATTAAATTCAAAATACTGTATAAAAGATTGAAAGAATGAAGTTTTAAAGTGGTTTTAAAGTGATAAAGTTCAGGAAAAAAATCCGTTGTACCAGTAAACTAGGACACCATAAGAACAGGGTGCACATAAGCTATAGCGGCATTATACCCGACATATTTAAGGCCGTTTGCGCGTAAACGCCCGGAACTCCGATGTTCGCCGTATCGGGCGTGCGTGAACATATTTTATCTAACATCCGCTTTGCACAAACCACGGCAATTATCGGCGTGCTTTGCGCTCATAACAGACCCTACCCTTAATATCTAGATCACAGATAAAAAATCCCGTGTAACATCATTAATCCACGAACGAACTGTAATTAAGGTTTCAACAAATCACTAACGGCGTATCGTAGATGGTATCATTGCGGCGTAGCGGAATGGGGGCGAGTAGGTCGCTCAGGGTCATGTATGAGACAGTGGCACGCGAACGCTGATTTTACTTTTATTGTTCGGCTTATCTGTAGCCGGAATGGCCCTGCGAAGACAGCTTACATGTCATAGATTTTGCGTGCGGTTACTTAAATAAATGGGGAGAGAGAAGTATGGTGAATTTTGTACCTACATTGTATTATGAAAGGTGAATTTATTCAGGCATTTTTACATGTTTATGTCTAGAGAGTTTTAGATTCAATCACAATAAAGACTAGTCTTAAAATAAGCGCGGGTAAGATGAAGTAGAAAAGTTAGTATAAAGACCAAGGATAAATAAGACCTTTAAATATTGTTGAAACACAGTTAAATCGGCAAAATTTCTCTCCTTGTTAGGCACTTCCACTGCCGGCAACGAAGCTATTAGCTATCGACTATTTTCTCGCTGAAGAAACGAACAAAAGATACAGATCCCGTGTCAATAAAAGAGATACAACATATATTAATAGTTCACACTCACTGGCTGTTCACACTGCCGGCGAGTACTCTCTCGACACAAGTTTGTCACCAGTGACAAGAGCTATCAAAGATAATATTCGCCTAGCGATACTCGCTCGGCGAAGCTCGCTTGGCGGTCAAAACTCACGCCGACCAACCAACCAAAGCGTGCAGGACTGACCGCCCGAGCGAGTGGTACGAGTAATCGCCCGGCGCACAAAAATACTCGCTCATGACCGAGCGGTAAAACTATCGGAACTACACGCTTGCTACTCACTGCTCGCTGATCGTCGGCGTTGGGACATAGTGCCTAAGTATCAAACCAGCCTGTTGTTAGGCTCATCCCCCAGCTAATCTTTTGTCGGTCGTAAGTATCCTAAGCAGCCACACATTACCAACAAATAATAGGAAAACCGAATTAGAACTGATTTCTTACTTATTGCGTTATTAACAATCGGATATTATATTTTCCAGTACCACTCGCATTTTCCTCATTATTTTATTGGAACCCATAAAACTTATTAGTAAATAATATCCTAATACGTAAAGATATAATTTTCATTTCAAATATTATATAATTAAGATGTTGACTAAACCTTCATTTGAAACGTTAACGATTTGTAGGTACTCCTATATTATTATAGGAGGTCAGAAAATATCTATTACGGTTTATGTTCATTAGTGGTGTAATGGGAGCCGGTATCCCGGTCTAGCAATTAGGGAAAATAATTGTTTACTTATATACACGGATTCGCCAATGAACGTACATAAATATACAGTGGAGACGTTTCTGAGCCATTAACTTAATTGTTTCAACGATGGTAATCATTAAGATGGCATTTAAAGCCACGTGGCTTGTGACAATATCATTATCATTGTTTTAAGTGTTATTGAAAATGGTATTGTGCTGTTTGAGTCACGAGTTGCGCACATATTTACAAAGCGCTAACACGTAGTTAGAAATTAGTGTTTAGTGTGAATTAGGGTTGAGTCAATAACGCTGTATTTTTAATACGTTGTCGCTATGTTTGTTTTATGAAAACGAGCATGTTTTTATAGTTAGTTTGTGTATTCACTGAATAAACGATAGCCGTCGGCTACAACGTTTTATTGCAAACACTGTTACAAACAAGATATATTTGCCTTCTTAAATATGAGTAAATCAGAAATAAGAAAGTCGAGAAGGTACCAGGATAACAGCAGTCAAATACTTATCTAAACACATGCTGAGCCACTACCGCAGAAAAAAACCGCAGACAAGCCTAACGAACTCGAAACTTACCAGGGCGACATAAAACACAGCGATATCTATAACACAGATGAAGATGTTTATACAGGGTGTAAGCGGTGTACAAATTGTTGGCTTCTCTTTACCTGGCCCGGAGTTTTCATAACACCGCGTAGCCCCGGGCAAGACGACAATTTGTAAGACATGACTGAGGATTTGCTGACAACCTACAGTAAATATATTCTTGCTTTACGAAGAATTCGGAAGTTTGTCGAGGTTTGATTAATTGTGGTTGTGTGTGTGTTTCTTGAAATGTTGGCCAAACTTGCCTGGGCAATGGGTTGTTGGAAAATTCAACGCGTTTCAACCAATTTTGACTTAAACTAAAATTTCAACTCCGATTTTACACTGAAAATCAATCACGAAACTAAAATCTTTACATTATAACTTAGAATATTTACTATCTAAATCAGTTTTAGTCGCTTTTCTTTGAACATTTCACTTTTTTGCATGACAAGCCTAATCGATTACTTCCACCCGAGCCACCCCTAGTTCCTACTTTCAAAAAGTATCGGAGTCAAATAAATCCTTTTTCACGAACTTTTCCGATATAACACAAGAAACACATGCACTTTCCCACATGTAAGTAGCAAAGTTTTTAGAAACAAAACAGTGTTATGGCGGACTATAATAATGATAGTACACGTTGGTTCACATGCGACGGTGGTGGATCACAGATGGTTTAGTTTCCACACACTAAGTAAATAGAGGTGTTACTGACGACTTAATAGGCATGTAATAGTGTACAATACTGTATAATTAAGCTTGAATAATTCTGTTTCAAAGAAAATTGTATAACTATAAAGTCATTAGCAGGAATTCACTGAAATTCGAATGCATTAAATGATATTCACCTGCAAGTAAAAATAAGTTCTTCTTATTAATTTATTGATTTGGATCTCAAATAGAGGCACATACTTAAACGACACATCGAAAATCAAGAAAACATTTGACGAATAATAAAACAACGTCAACACGATTTTATTTTTAATAACGTTCCCTAAACAAATGCACTAAAGACACAAAATTCACTCAAAAATATCTATAAAACACAAAACTTTAAATCTAATCTTTTTAAAACAGAAACACTTACAAATTTCACCCCGCCTTTGTGTTCAATGCATTGTCAAATAAGTACTAACTTGGAAATCGTAAACACTTTCTGATACAGAATATTTTCCGTATAGATAAACATTTTAGCGTCTATTCCAAGGCTTTCGACTCGATAACAAATACTAGAACTTCTTGGCAACAGACTTCATCTACGAAATGCCATCAAGTTGATATAGAAAAGAGGTTCCAGTTTTCATGTAAAACACTTCTTTTATACCATAAGAATAGAGAGCTCTATCCTAATGATTTGATTCTATATTAGTTCCCCGAAGGGTTAGAAAGGTCTGAAGGGAGGCAGTAAACCCAAAAACTTGCCATTTGGAAGATAGACTGGTCGACAGCTTGCTAATGAGCAGGCCGTTTGTTTGTAGGTTATAGCAAAACACCTGGTAAAAGGATGAAGGTAGGTACTGAAATGATTGGTACCTACCTGAATACTAGAAGCTGTAATATTAAAGGTGTTAAAAAACTTTGAGCAGTGTTATACGACATCTTTCATACCTAAAAGACTTAACAGCGATTTAACAAATTTCGTGATAAGAAAGGAGAATTTAAGCGACCCCTCCCATCATTTAACTAATCTCCCCAGGAAATGACGCCATAACCAATCCTTTAATCTCCCGTTTTTCAATAACCAAATATTAAAAGATAACGAAGGTTTTGCAAAATATCTCAATAAAACTTTATGAAAAATAAAATACTTGATCGCGTCTTCAGCTATGGAGAGGTCGTGTAATTCGCTTGTGGGTCGCTGAGCGGTTCATTTTTCTTTCATTAGTTATTCACGCAGAGATCCTCAGGCAGACGGCCGATTTTGCGAACTACGCAGAAATGTTACAAACGAGAAAAATGCTCACTTACCTACAAGTTTTGCGAATTGTTGGCAATATTCACAAGTTTTACGATGTTTGTTTCTCACTCCCCCGGGCGGGATCAGTTGGACTTGTCGCATCGGCGTACCATTCGAGCGGTCATGTTCTATCTTTTGATATATATTCGTGCTTAAAATAAAAATTTAAAATGTTCCGCTGTTACCAGAGATATAATTCAAAAAGAAAAATACGAGCGAAAATGGATGTTTCGCTTGATATTGTTATTTTAACACAACCGCGTTTTCTTTGAGCGTAACTTTACTCGATAAAAAGTCGTTTTAAAGGTTTTGATGTAAGAATATTGCTAGGTAAAATGTAGTTATAATAAATAATTTTTCATATTCTTCGCAAACAAGAATTTAAATTTTTATGCAGAGCGGAGCGAAATTTACTGTACATTATCTATGTCTTAAAAAATTGGAGCATAAAGCAAGCGACCACGATGTATTAAAAGGTTGGACTTAGTCCCGGCAAAGTACTTTTAATCGTCAATGTACATGAAAAGTTTTACGAAACATCACTTTTCTAACTCCTAATAGATGCCATAAAACGGCGTCACATTGACGTCACACATTTTAGAGGGTGCATTCTTAAGAGCGATAGGGGGAGTGAAAGGGAGGGAGGAGGCTTTGTGGCCGCACGAGACTTCATTAGAAGCGACCATCGAGCACCAAGGGAATGCAACGTCACTCCTCCCGGCAAGGAGGGAATCGGACCCGCCACTGGACCGCAAAAATTAATGATATGAACAATATGAATACATTGTTGTACCGTTAAGTAACTTGCACAGATGTAGTTATTTTAATATCGTAGTCGGAGTTTAAAATGCAAATTTTGGGGTATGCAAATATGTGACGTGTTTTAGACACAGTATTAAAAGCTGGCCAAAAAGTAACATCGCAATTTTTTTTAAACAATGTTATTATTAATATAACAAGTCTTAAGTCGCTATCTAAGTCCATCTCTTTATGAATTCAAAGATAGCAAAGGTTTAATAAAAATCTAAGCGTTTCAACATAAATTTTCTTTACAAGAATATCTCAAGTCGTGTCGTCTGAATAGAAGTAGATAATATGGACAGAAAAATACTGTTTCATTACTCAAACAAAGTTTTGTTTAAGTATTGCACTGCTAATTAGGTAAGTGCAATGTCAACGAGAGTCAAAACAAACTGAGGTATTACTTTTTAGCTTGTTCGTTTCGCTTTTTACTCGGTGTGTGCATAACAAAGCAGACGTTTTGTACTGAGAATGTTTGACACGAATGTCTCAGCTTTTTATGCTGGGAAAAACATGATTAAAAATTCAGAAAGCTGACAGTAATGTTTACATTTCAATCATTGAAGCCCCTTTCATCTATACATCACAATAATATACCCTTTTTAGGGTTCCGTACCCAAAGGTTAAACACGGGATCCTATTACTAAGACTCCGCGATCCGTCTGTCTGTATGTCTGTCCGTCTGTCACCAGGCTGTATCTCATGAACCGTGATAGCTAGACAGTTGAAATTTTCACAGATGATGTATTTCTGTTGCCGCTATAGCAACAAATACTAAAAACCGAATAAAATAAATACTTAAATGGGGCTCCCATACAACAAACGGGCTTTTTTTGCCGTTTTTTTCGATAATGGTACGGAACCCTTCGTGCGCGAGTCCGTCTCGCAATTGACCGGGTTTTTTAATACTATTCAATGATTACCCCTTTTCAATACGCTGCCTACGCATGAAATCAGAGGAAATATCAAACAACGAATATTCCACAACAGAAAAAATCACAATCTCTTAGTAACTAAATATACCTACTGTATTATCTTTCCATTTTTCTTAATCTAGGCTTCAGTCTGCGTCAAACACTGAAACAAAACCTCTCGAAATATCTGGCTACATAAAATAGAGAGGTGAATTCTCTGTTATTTTTACAAACCGTTTTTTGTACGAGCTTTCCCCTAAGACTTATAAATAAAAAGGCTTGAAGAAAAACGAGAAATATGTGCGTGACCACGCGTAAAAAGAAAGATAAATATTGTGGCGTAGTTAAAATCTGTAAAGCCTTATGCTGTATCTCCCGAGATGCATCATTATGGGGGTGTGGCGTGCCGCGGAGAGTTGAGTGGTTAGGCTAGGGATTGGTTCTAAGGCAGGCGGAAGCGATAGCGGTTTCTTTTTTCATTAATGTACCCTGGCCTTTTGTCAAAAACCCCTTTTATACACAAATTTAAGTGATTTTCACCTACAAACCCATAAAATATGAATCTGTTACACGAAAGCAAAATAGCGCAGAAACATTTTCACTTTCACTAAAATATAGGTGAACTTAGCTTTATCTTGATTATAAAACATAGTCTAGTTGTTATTTATCACACAATATTACATGTAATAAATTAAAGTCATTAGACCAAGACATTATGCGAGTTCGTTATTATTTCACTCTGGTTTGTTTTTAGTTTAATTAGCACTCATTAATTTTAGCTTAACGCAGTTTGTTATTTTTAAATCTAATTAAGATTATATTATGCGGTGAAAAGAAATGAATTACTTGCCTCGAGCTGTTTTATGAAAACTGTCCGGAGTTTTCTTCAATACAAGGCTGTTTTAAAAAGTGTTCCGCTTTCCGCTGTTGGTGTGACTGCCGCCTAATATCTCATTTAAAGGTGTGTTTACATAGTGTACGTACTCATCGCG
This sequence comes from Orthosia gothica, assembly GCA_949775005.1. Taxonomy (NCBI): domain Eukaryota; kingdom Metazoa; phylum Arthropoda; class Insecta; order Lepidoptera; family Noctuidae; genus Orthosia; species Orthosia gothica. The sequence continues at coordinate 4,940,611 of OX459049.1, forward strand.
AGGCTACGTCTTTGCCGAAGTGCATACACGCCACGTCTTGGCATAAAGGTTTTGAAAAAAGTTTTTTGAATACAAAGATTATACACTTCTTTAAAAAAAGACACCTCTTTACGGAAATTCTATGCGTAGTTTTTAAAGATTTATGTATTTCACGTATTATTAGCGCATGTTTAGGCTTACGAACAAAAGCACGGCTGAATTATTTTTTCACTTGGAGGACGTATTTTCGTGAGCTGTTTCGGTACTTTTCCTACGTTTTCACCTCTTCAAGGCTACGTCGAAATGACTTATTCGACCTTATTTACACCTGTTATGGCGTAAATACGTAGTGAACATAGTTCTGCCAGCATTATGCTAATCTTAGTAATATTGCTGGAAACGTCAACATTCTAGCTATGTGTCAAACATAATATTGTCTTAGACAACAATGTGTGTTTAGACCTCTATTAAATCTTAGATTAGTTCTTGAAATTAATTACTAACCTAGACATGCTGTCTAAAATCAAAATTAAAACAACGAAACCCTACTAAATGAACATTTCGATAACTCCAACGAAAACCCAACCTGTTACATGCAAATCTTGAAATGAAAACGGCGGAACCCTGACGAAATTAAACCGAAACGCTCATCGCCAACTTATAATATGTTCGTCGTTATAGCATGTATGGTTGTATGTAAGAGCATACAGCCATGCAAGCTCAGCGTTATTAATATGCGCAAATCATGCAGATGGCTTCTTCGAGACGAGAGCATCCCCAAAGCCTTAATGACTCGCCCGTGACTCGAAACAGGGACATTATAACGCTGGCGTGACAGTGTGTGACTAAGTGGATTGAAGTAATAGTGTAAGCCATTGTGTTGAGTGGAGGAAGGGTTCCTTACGTTTTTCAGGGTACCCTAAGATGTTTAAGAGATCTGATTTTAGGAGTTTTCTTTGTGTTAACGTGGTAGGTAGGTTCTATGAGCAATCCAAGTACCTAGGTATATAATTTCCTGTTTCTATTAGATCAATCTGTGTTAATGTCTATTGTTAAGAAAATGTGTCAAATTGTTGAAAAATATTTATTTATTTAATACTTCATGCACACAAACGTACAGAGGCGGACTTAATGCCTTAGGCATTTTCTACCAGTCAACCTTTGGGTGATGCAGAGACAACTAGTGGTAGGTGCAATATTGACAATTAAACGAATCAGGTTTATGCAAAAAAATATATACAACTATAAATACAATATAACCAAGAAAATTATACTCAAAAGAATAAACTAAATATATAGATATACTTAAACATTAGTAATATTAGATTAATAATTGAAAAATATTAGCGTTGTGCCGATACTACTGCCAACTTCTTATATATCAATATTATGTTAGATAACTACAATTTATGAATTCGTCCTTAAGTATTCGGTTAGGTACTTATTTACATCGATTTACTGTTTCTACAATCAATTAATCATAAATAAATATAGAGTTACGTAGCTCTGGTATCTAAATGGTACTATTCAATACATTTCAATCAGGATTTTTTAATCTCCAATTAATTTTGTTATATTTCGTCTGCAAAGAATAGATGTTGAAATCAGTTCAACAGCTCTTCAAAACGTCAAGAATCCAAATCGAAAGCTGTCGAAAAAAAATCTAAAATAAAAATGTCCAACAAATTTCTACGTAAATCTTGACCTAAAATAATGAGACACGACATTATGTATCCTCCATTTTTGTTACACATCTGTTTGAAAATTTAATCCCATTATGCCCCCGTCTAAACATGTTTCCCGGCCTGGAAGTACTCTCCTGAACAAAATGTACAATTGTTACGAGAATTATTTTCACATTTTGATACGTTACAACCATGTTTTAGATCATCTAAGTAGGTCGCTACATGTTTATTGGGGCGAGTAAATATTTGGAACATGCTCGTGTCTTGAGTGCATTTGTCTCTTGTAAAAACACTTTTCATAGTAACTACAAATTTTCTTAGTTCTCCAAGTTTGATCGAATCATAATCCTGAAACTCTGTTCATCACACTCTCGCCTCTACTCCCAAACACGGCGTAAACTTAGACGAACAAAACTTGAGATCAATTATTAACCGTGTGTAAACAAATAGCGAATTACCATTCGTCTCGAAACTAGATCTCGCGGCGGCGTAACGTGCTCTAGTGAGGATTATACGACGTCTCCGCCATGTCGGATGCTGAGATAACCAGCCACGTCAATCCTATCCTCGTCATTATCGTAAATGTTAATGACCACGACAATTACTAGCAGCCTCCAAGCTTCACCGAGAGGCCGCCCCCGAAATTGAACATTCCCAATCTATCGGCCGCCGACCGATTTGTCCCTCTATAAACTCCTTCCATTCGAGCGGCTTTAATTAAAATAGTTTCACGGGAAAAATAGTAAGGGGCTAACTTCATTTATTCGCAGCCGTCGAATTTTTCCAGACAGTATTTTTACCGATGCCTATTATGTGCTTTTCGCCCGCAGCGATCTATATTGGCTCCCGTTGCCTAGATTCCGGCCTAAGTTTATAAGCATTACGATAACAGTGGAACGCATACGATCGGTGCTCGCATTTGATTGGAACTAGTTTGGGGCGAAACGACGCGAATGGAACGGATCCACACGACCACAATCGCATATGCCGACTGTGCAATTCGGTTATGCCTCCGCACATATGATTATTATCTGTGCTTACGCAGCCGTTTCCATTATTATGTATATTGCGCATAAAGCCTAAATGTAACCAAAACCTAACACGCGTTATGAGCCGTGGCGTTTAAGTACAGATACCCCTTAATATTAACAAACATCTTTAGCGTTCATTATATCCGTTATTATACTTAATTTCGGTACTTTTCGATGTAAAATCCTGTGGTACAAAACAACAAAATCGGGTGACGCTCCTCAGAAAATGGCACTATGCAATATTTTTGCAAGTAAAACTTTTGTGTAAAGGAAATGAGTTGTTCGCTTCCGTACAGAAGTAGACGCATAATATACAAAGAGGCGGCCACTCTAGAGACAATGGACGGCCGAGTAACTTTCAATATTAATGATGCGCCGAGAATGCACACAGAGGCTGGCGAGTTTCAAAAGCCTCCCATTGATACTCATTAACTATTGATTCATAAGTAATACCCTTTTACCGAGCGGGTCCGACGCTCACCGACAACTTTTCAAATTTAAATGTGAAAGAGGATTCGATTTTTAAATGAAATAGCGGCCATTTTAAATGTGATAGATGTTTGATTTTATTCGACGTGTAGTGTATGAGATTTTCACCATTCGAATAAAATATTTACTTACAATTTCTGTGCTATGAAAATAATTTATTACCAGTGAAACGGTTGGACCGAGTGGTTTTTAAAGGTAATTTGAAATAGGGTCTATATTGGAATGTAATAAAAGATTTTTTATTCCTATTGTAAATTGTAATATTTATTTTAAACCGGCGCTGGCAATGAATGTCAATATTACATATTTCATTAATGTCTAATGCTCGTATTTGGAGATGTAACTCATAAATTCAGTCGTAACATTGTTGATGATTGCCATAAAATATACATAACAAAGTTTCGAGTCGCAAACCGAGCCACACCGAGAGCATTAAAAATCAAAGTGTAACCCTACCGGTGCGCAGTTGTTTCATAAAATTCTAGTTGAACACGTCTCTAAACCTTTAAAACATAGATTTCAACAGAATAACAAGTAACAACTCGGCACAATACCCGGGCGTCTCTTTCGGGTTTATTGTTCCAACATCTGTCGGGATATGCAAAGTCGGACTCGTAAAACAACGTTTCGGCCCGCGATTACTTCGCGCAGTTAACTCTCTCTTACGTTCATCTTTATTGGCCGACCTACCTGTAAATTTGTAATCTGATGCCCCCTTAACGGCTTTGATTAGATGAGCTTTACGAGCTTTTAGTAGACCGTGAATCGGACTGGAACTTTTTCGAGATTAGCATAACACTTAAATAGTAATAATGCCGTGATCCAATTGGTCTGAAATGGTCGCCGGATTTAGAAACAAACCTTTTTTTTTGTGCAGTAGTTTTTTAAACAAAGAATGTTACGTTTTTTATTGTGTAATCGGCACAGTCGTTAAAATCATTACGTGCTTCAACGCTCAATTTTAGCTTGACTGGAGCGACGCGTAATCGCGCTACGCAAATACGTTCAGCACTTATTGCTCGCCACTCGAAACAGGTGCTCTGTGTGTGTTCAAGTCCTTATCGTGAACAAAGCTCCGGATGAAGCGTTGATGTGTTGAGAATCGACTTAACCCTTTATACCGGTGAACGATTTTTCGTTAGTTTTTCTGATGCACGTATGAACGCAAAGCTGAAAACAGGTTTTAAATGGAGTTCGGCTTATTTTTGCTACTTCGACCTATACCAATGAAATGCCTTATATAGCCTTGTTATTTCATGTGTCCCGGAATTTTCACAAAGTATTCTTGAAGTAATCTTACTGAAAAGCATTGTTTTCACCTTGAACACAGATTTTATGGCAACCGTATAGATATGAGCCATAAATTGCTGATAAATATAGAACACGTTAAAGTCAAGTCACCTTGTATTTAAGTTGGTGTACCTCCCTAACGACTGCCATCCAGACATAATTTAATAAACGACTCACATAAAAAAGCAACAGAAAAAGAAACCTAAACGATCCGACGAGCACTTTATCGACGAATATATTCGCCATCATTAGGTCTCGCTACAAAGAAAGCTCATGATCGACGTCGCGTCTGTTACATCTATTTATTACACAAAGGATAAATCTCAATAATCCAACATTGAGATAACAAGAAAGTGCATCGTTTAGACTAAGTCCATGATGACATGGACCACCGCGATCCCAGCGATAGACAAGGCTAAGAAATACACTTTGTCTCTGGTTGGAAAGAGACAAATTAAGGCTTCCCAACTCTGTCCTCGGTCGCCGCTACTTGAAGAAACGTCGTGAATTGCGACGTTGAGTGGACGCTTTTATTACTAGATTTACAGACTCCGTTGACAATACAATTCGTATTCTGTTTCTGGCTTTATTATTTTATAAAATTTCTTTCAAAGTTAATACTTCCTGGCATACAGCAGTAGTTGGAAACTAAATCTACCGTCAGCATATATTGTATTTGGATGGCGTAGCTACTGAACTTTACAATTGTGCTGAAATACAAACGGAAAATGTTTCATTTCATGTCATAATAACAATAAAAAGTGCGCAACAATCGTATCACGGTTGCAGCGGCCTCGTGACGTGGAACAAGGAATATTGCCAAAATCAGCACGGAACAGTTCTGTAGTGCTGTGCAAACAAGGTCGGTCCCGCAATAACCCGGACCGGTGCGAGACTGGTCACTCGAGAACTCAAGCGGGGACAGCTCGAAATACAACCCTCCTAACTTTACCCAGCAACTTTAAGATGGCTCTTTTTCGAGTGCAAAGTTCTGTATTTCGGATGCAATTGTAAATATTTGGTTTTCTCACTGCGGTCTTCTTAACAAGTGAACCGTGGCGTACGTGCGGCCTCTTCATTCTCAATCTGCGCAAGTCCCGGCTGCGCTGCTCGCATCATAATGTTGGCTCTCCCCTCGCGCTCGATTCACTCCTATTCGCAATTAAAACGATATTATCAGAGTCATGCGCTCGCCCCCGTCATAACTTTTACATTGGACTTTTTTCCCGGAGCAATCTAATATAGAATAATATAACTCTGCACGAGTGGAGATTCCCGTTGTTATTGTATCATTTCATTTCTTTTAAGTTTAAGTTTTCACTAGTATTGTAGACAGGGAATAGTTTTTAATAATATAAGTATCTTTCTGCAAATAAACTGAATCGTTCGTTGGACAATAGCGGAGAACATTGAGTAGTGTTGTAACCACAACAAGGGTATTCCCGTCTTGTGTCCGATGATCCTGCAAATCCCGTCCCTCGCGTCTGGGGCACGTCGCCCTGCGGGATTACGCGCTCACGGGGCGATCTTGTCGCGATGCGAAATGACCACAACAATCATACCGGGACTACCTCGGATACCTTCTCTGCAATCTTGGCAAATTAAAAATTGTCGATCGGGATAATCGATTGTTCAGAATTTGAAATTGTTTTTTTTTGTTTGTAACGACAATGATAAGAGATCATCAAACTGTAAATTATGCTAAGGCTTGTAACGTTAATTTTAACTCTATGAGCTAAACGTAAGTTACGTTTTGAAATAAGATAAAAAGATAAGGTTTAAAAACGAGCTAAAAATAAGTTTTAAACTTAAATTAAAAAAAATGATGGGTGTAAAAACTAAGGTCTGACTTTGTACGACGTGGGACGCCCAGGTCAGGCAGGGCCAGGTTTAGGCAGATGGATAGGTAGACAGTTACGCAGGCAGCAAGGAGTGTGGAGGAGCCGGGCTGTGGCATCACATGCCGAACAGCGAGCCCTTAGATACGAAGCAATGACCAAACATGATATAACAGTAAAAAGTTCACATAAGATTCCAATCAGTATTTTTTAATTGTGATCACAATGACGTGACGATAAAGTTTAACAAATCCAAAAGTTGTACAGCACCATAAAAAAGCGACTAATTTAAAAATATAATATATATAATTAAGAATTAAAAACATAACAGTTTATTCACAGATATAGAGTTAATAGTATCACTTCAGAGATTTATAACGCTCATTCACAAACTGAATTCATTAGTGGATAAGAATATACTTTGTAGTTCAAGGCTAAAATATGTGTCCATCAAACTCCGCAACCAAAATTGAAAAACTTGAAGCCCATTTTTCCTCGTTCTGTGTCATAGGTTAAACATTTCAAACATATATCAAGTAATGATGGCTAAAACAAATAAACACGGTTTACAGTGGGGGAAGCCTACAGGTGCCCTTATAGCGAAGGTACTTGGTATAGTAGTTACTTGTCAATGTTGTGTTATGTCTATGGTTTAGAAAAATAAATTGGACAGATGACAGTTTCGTAGTAAAAATGTCAGAATATAAAATATTCTAAGATTTTCACAAAAAGGGAAAATTATCAGTAAAAAAACGTTTTGGATGCTAAAACAATCGGAGCTACCTGAAAGCATGCTTTTCAAGAAGTAACAGAGTTAAAAATATTATAAAAGTGAGTTACATGTCTTGATATGAAATCAATAGGCCGAAAGGTGTGGTTTTTATAGTAATATAAAACGTAAATAGACTACAATATGTGGTTCTGTACTAGCAGAATACCACAGGCTACATAAAATACTTTTTGTAAAAATCATAACAATTAAACTACTAGCACTTACTTTGAAAAAATAGTAGTAGTACCCAACTACGTTTAACAGTCATGGAAATAATTTAAAACATTTAACTACACATCCATCAGAACAATAAAAAGTTTAAAACAGTTCGGAAAACAAAGTTGCGCTTTCAAATTCATGTTAATGTGATCAAGTGAAACTGTCAGTACATTTACGTAAAGTGACAATACATACAAATAAAATTCACCATTGTAATCTAATTACGCGTAGCTCGTTTGAGTTAAAAAGCAATTAAGCAAACTATGGGTTAAACTCTCTGTTCTCGCTACATTCTCACTCATATATATGCGCTTTATTTAATAAATATACGTTTTTAGGCACATCTATTTGACAGCCTTTGGTATTCAAAATATGGTATTTTTTTTTAAACTGTCCTTGATCTTTGATTTTGAGGTAGGTCACGCTAATGTATGTCCGTACCGTAATTTATGTACGCTAATGTGTGACCACTTTCTGATCAGAAGACTCTGACTCTGAGTTCTCATAACAATCTCATGAAAGCTTGTATGACGACGACCACGACCTTCTGATTCTCAGAAGGTTCCCACAGAGAAACTGTTAGCACCCAGCTTGAACAACTACTATGCATAAATATAATAATAAGCTGATAATAATGTCAGCAATGGCCAGTATGCTATTAATACGCTTTTAATAACGTTTAAAAAGTAATTGGCGATTTATAAATTTAAATACTTCAACATAGAAAAATATTTTTTCCAGGGTCAGCAACCATAACATAATTATTAATGCCTTGTTTAAACTAATAAAATACTAAGAACGGGACTGGAATTGCGCATTGTGGTTGTAATAAATAGCTTACTTAGTAAATTTTTCTACCTAGACGACTTCCTCAACCCATCGTAAAACAATGTTTATGACGTTCATAGAAAAATTGGTCTCCCTTCAACAATGTACCATTTACATTATTATGTGCTATAAATCGCAAATTCGGGTTGTAGTTTAGTATTAAATTCATCAAATTCTTATGACTTCATTCCGTGCGACGAACGATCAAGTTTACAATTTTCCGTGGGCACTTACAATATTTTTGTGACTCAAATAGGTGGTGTTTTTTGTAGTTTTACATACTGAAACCTCATAATCTTGGTTGTTTTTTTATTTACGATCTGAACTAACTCCTGTTCAGTTTGTAGAAAGATGTTTCAATTCCGACAATTGTCACGTTTTGAATTTATTTGTTTACTGCAAAACAATTAAACATGGAATACTTACACTATGTTTGCTATGTACCAACTTTAAGGTCGCTATATACATTCAATTTTATCGTTAAAAACCCCACATAAGGGGTTTAATCGTCACACGTTTTTAGAGCATTTTTCATTGTAAATATAAGGTAAAAATGCGCAGGAGTTTTTTTAAGGCTACAATAAAATTAAAATTAAATTGGCTTAGAGCTGTGATTCTTATGACAGTGTGTAGAATAACTCAAAGACTAACAAAAAAACCATAAAAAGTATTTATTAAATCCTAAAATCTACAATGCTTTATACAAACAAATAAAATTAAGGTCTGTATGTAATATCAAATTATCAACGTTGTATTGAACGCATGTGAATGTATGTACGGTACTAATAACAAATACCTACGCATTTTTTAGATTTTTGAGGGTCTGTCTGTCTGTTTATTCCGAGTAATCTCCGAAACGGCTGCACAGATTTTGACGGGGCTTTCACTGGTAGGTAGCTAATGTTAATTCACGGTTCCTGTGGGACAATTAAAATATAAAATAAGCAGTACTATAATTATGAATATAATAAATTAATCACATAGACTGGCATTTGGGTGACTGCTTCTTAATACTAAGCAATTATCACTGCTTGGCAAGACCTTTTTCACTTAAAATGGTTTGTAGGTCTTTGTTTCTCCAATCTACTTGGCTTCAGACATCATCATCATATCAGCCGAAAGACGTCCACTGCTGGACATAGGCCTGCTGACCGGTCCCGTACGTCTCGCATCCAGCGGACTCCCGTCACCCTCACCCGTTCATCGGTCCACCTGGTGGAAGGCTTTCCAACGCAGCGTCTTCCGGTTCGCGGTCGCCACTCCAGAACTTTTCTGCCCCATCGACCATCCGTTCTGCGATCAATGTGCCCTGCCCACTGCCACTTAAGTTTGGCAATTCTTCTGGCTTTGTCGGTAACCCTAATTCTCTTGCGGATCTCTAAATTTCTGATTCGATCACAAGCAAACTGCAAGCATAGCCCTCACCATTGCCCATTGGGTGACTGTAAGCTTTTGATGAGGCCCATTGTGAGCCACTACGTCTCAGAGCCATAGCTCATCACTGGCAACACACACTGGTCATAGACATTCATCTTAAGACACATAAAGATAGTCTTTAAACATAGTCATTACCAAAACTAATAAAATATTTTACCAAAAATTTCTGAAGGTACGTTTAGATCTTGACCACATGGTTGTACATAGTATAATATACTGTACTTCAACATAACATAGTCTCACCTTGCAACTGTGATTGTGAATATTCGATATACCAAACGTAATACAGTCAATTGGCACATTCCTCAGCTTTACAATCTATTACGACAGGGTCAGGATATTCACTTACTCCGCTACAAATTCCGACACTATAAAAAACAATGCGCTTACGCTGCTACCAGGTTGACATCACGGGCCAAACAGTGTCGTAAAACACACGCGAATAAAAAGGACGGAATCTTATTAAAGTAAATATTTATGGCATTGCTATCAACCGATTGGATGAGGGTACCGACGCCCTTGATAAATTGTCCTGCTGCCGCTTGCGGCCTAACGGCTACTCGCCTAAATATTTTTCCTGTTACTGATCGCTCTTAAGTTGTTTTTTTATGTTTTAGACGCATGTCATAATTTACTTTCACGTTAAGTTCACAAAGAAAGTCTCAAGTCAACCCTTTAAGAGAACATTTTCCGTAGTATTAGATAGTCCGCCCACGCAGTACATACGTCACAACACTGTACAGCACACGCTTCTATAAGAAATCATGTTGCGAATTCTTCGCCAAACACTACGAGACGAGTCCGAAAATTCTTCTAGTGTCAAAAGCTTTAAAACGTTTCTGAAGCAATAAAACAACTTGGACAAACTTCGGGATTTTAAAAGTTGAACGTCTTGACGGAAAAAACGTCGTAGCAGCAATGTTTCTGTTTTACTTACCTGAACGTAGACAATAAAGGTGTCGCCACACAATCAGCGCATCTAGCAAGTTGATAGTTCGGGTCCTATTCAACTTAACAATAGAGAAAATGTGGATGAGCCAATTCTTCCCAGCTTTTATTTCCCATTTTCTTAGCTTGCCGAAAGTTTACATTTAGACTTTGCACCTCGCTGCGAATGCATTACAACCAGCGCGTATTTGTATTGGCACGGGATTCGCGTATTATTTTGAAGCGGCTATTACGATCAACTATTTGAATCCTCGATAGATTACTTTATCATATAGCAGGGTAATGTATGACCGTTGTTCTTACCTACATACCGCGCAGTATTTGAAACAGAAATAAATATCTAATAAGAACTTGTATGAAAGTGTGATCAGTACAAACTGGATTGTAACACAGTAAATGTAATGTTGATAAGAAAATAACTTGAAAAGAACCGTTTCGTTCTGCAGTTTCAGCTTTAGTGTGATTTATAGACATAAAATTCGTATTAGTTGCTTGAGACTTTTTATAGGTATGTTATATACTTTTTACCTCCACCAACCAACGTCGCGATATTTTCCTGTGATTAATTGAACGTTAAGCTGAAAAAACTGATTGGAACTGGTTCGATATCCAATACGCGTGAGTCGAGGCCGTCACTACACTGCTTTCATACCTCAATATTATGGACTAAGGATCATTTTTATATGAAGGTAGCTGAAGGGTAGGTCGGTACTTAGGTAAGCAACCCACATGGAAACAAATGTTCAGTTAATAGGTTTCTAATAAACACTGATCGCGTAACAGCACTCGAGCTCGACGTAGCCAATCCCGTTTCTAATACCAAGCCTTTTCCTCGATAATAACTATTGCGATTAACTTGTTATTATTAGCGGAGCTCAGAAGCAATCCAGCAATTATTTACGAAGCAAACATTCTGTCACGATGAGAGTCCGTTGATAAAAGTTTGGGCCAACTATGACGTCAGAGGGGCGATAGACGAGGATCTCTTAATTATTGTGCCGCGTATTTCGTATTACAATAATGAAGCGAAACAATAACAAAAGTTGTGACGTCGAGCGCTCCACCGCCCGCGCCGCCGCCGCCGGCCAGCTCGCAGATCGCTCGAGAGCTTGTTGAGCGCTCCTAATGAAAACTTCATAGTTATCGCCGACATACTACATTACTTTTATTCTGTACAAAAACAAGCAAAATTGACGCTACAATGAGTCCTGTTGACTCACTTTCTCTGTTACAAGATACTGTTTATTAACAGTTGTTGTTGTGAAAATGACAACTAGTACTGTAGGTATATCTATAGCTAAGACTGTGTGCTATCATCCATGCAAGATTCAAGTACCTATTGATAGGATCGATAGAGAATTAATCTCGTACGTGAGCCACGTTTTGCACCATTGAATTTTTCGCAGCGCAGGTAAATATTTATTTTCAGTAAAGGAAAACATCTTGAGAAAATCTGCATGTCGGAGAGGAAATTCTGCATTAGTGTGCCAACAAAAATACAAATCGAAGGCGAACTTCTTATTTAGTGTATGCCTTGGAAACGTACCTTGTGCATAATGTATGTGCTAATGTAATATTCAATTAGACAAATGAATACTGCGGGAATTACATTAGTGGGAGATATCGCAATAAAATCCATTATTCGGGAGCTCGAAGGTAACATAGAAAAAATGTGGTGAAGCCGGGAGCGTCGGCGTGGCACAAAGTTGAGGCCTAAGGTTGTATAACGTCCGTTATCGACGCCTACAATAAGTCGCGTTTTATACGGTTATTATAGCGCCATAAACGCCACCGGCCGGTGTTTCATACAGTGGCGGGGCAGATTATACTGCCTATGGCCCCGATTCGGGGGCGGGGGAGCGCCCAGGGCGAGGGCCCGGGGGGCGGCCGCCCACTGTCAGCTCCACGTGCCGCCCGACAGATGTGTCGAGATATCCGATATCGGGAGACACATTCATAATCTTTGCCTCAACCTCTCGCTTCTTATATTAAAATAACGAGCGCCGCTATCGCAGGTGCGAACTCGATGGGAATTAATAAAAATCGTCCGCCCTTCATACGGTTATAGTGGTGGTTCACGAGCTGACAGGAGAGGAGGGGTAGGGAAATAGGCCTATTGATATCGGAGACATATTGATACAAAAATTGAATACTTTAGCAATATTTTTTTTTACAAATTGTATTCATACAGTACAAATATCAAGATTTACCCATTTCTGAGAAAATTTATAATTTGCTGAAAAAAGTATTTACGAATTTCACGCTGAGCTAAAGGAAGTGATGTGAATTTAATTTAACAACAAAGTTAAGGACCAATCAGTACACAGAGGCGCTGATCACCTATAAGCCATCAGATTTAATTAAAGTATTCCACTTAAAAAGTAAAGGTACCCGGTGTAATTGAAGTCGGAGAAAAATAAAGTTAATTCCTGAAGCGACCCAGGGAGAACTTTCATTAGCGTTTCACAGCTACAATTGCGAGTTCAAATAATTATGTTTACGGAATCCTTTTCTTACGCAGAGATTATTTATCTTCGCCATTGTTACGAGAAGTGACGCGGACGAATTTCACGAAAATACCCCATTTATCTAGAGCGAGCACACAAAGGCAACACGAAACCCAAAACTTTTTACGTGGTCAGTGACAATGCTATTTCTCCCTTTTCTCTTAACGTTTCATCTACAAACTTTACGGGTATTGTGTTTATTTGCTCAGTTTGTGTGTATAGAGCAATACATTGGTGATTTTAACGTTGCTAATCCATTAAGACGAAGTTCATTTAGTTTGATCGTGTGCTCCGATTTCATATTTGTTTAGCCATCTCGCCCGCAGATAACTTTACTCGAGGCCCTCGATGTTGCTTGCTTCCTACTTTATTCAGTTTGCGGACCCGCATAAATAAGGGGAGCCGGCAGCTCGGTGCACCACTACGTAATATCTGTCCTAAGAGCCTTCTCACTCACTTATAATATACAAACATCAAAACAATGCGTTATCAAATTCCCTAAAGCTTTCCCGACACCATGTTTTATTTAAGTGGGGATTGTTTCCAATCGTTTTTATTGGGAAAGCAATAACGCAGAAGCGATTCACTTGATATACCGCACCGACCTTATAATGCATAAAGAAAATACGGTCATCTAACGGAACTCGATTGAACCCCTATTTGCCTTTTCGGGGCGTTACTATCTTTGCCTCGATTCCTACGCAAAGCCACCCGGTCGCGCGTGAAATACCAAGTGCGCCCTAGTTCGGGCCCCGAGCGTGCTGTTTGTTTAGGGCAGGCCAAGTCGTGAAAGGTGATGGACTAAATATGAACAAAGAGCCGCACTGTCAGATTATAAGTATCGGCTCGGCCGTAACATTTACAAGGGTATCGATTAGCGCTTCGTCGCCGACGGCTATTGTCGGACAAGTTGAGTTTTGAAACGGTTCTGTATAACTTTCGGGATTGACGACGTTGATCCCGACTCATGAAGATGTATGTCGCTCTCACGTGTCCGTATCAACACGTGGACACGGGACGAGAAAGTTGCCGTGTACGTGTCAGCATAATCGCGGCGCCAGTCGCCACCGACTGTTTGCGGAGCGGCTCGCTAATGCTATTTGTCGTCGTGGGTGGATACGTCACGTGTGTGTGTCTTAATCGTTAGCAGACAGAAACACGCCTGCTCATCGCCTTGTTTTGTTTGCCACTTTAAGCGGAAACTTGGTCTACGTCAGGTGATTGCGAATCGGGAAACACGACGCGCCGAGCGACGTGTTTCGAACTGGAGGGATTTATTTGTGCGACAGATTGTAGCTAGGTCGTAAGTTGTCGCGTGGAATCGTGTAAATATCGGAAAGCGATTCGAGTGCGAAACTCAAAATTGCAATTTGTAATTCATGAATCGTGCGGGGGCGAACTTGAACGATCTTTTGAGTCGGACGGGGAACATATAGGCGAAGTTGGTCGTCTAGGCGGCCACGTGAATGTCTGGGAGCGTTTAAAGGAGGGTTGGTATTGTTTGGTCTTGTCGCCGGTGCGCGCAGGTGGCGTCGTCTTGGGGCAAGTTTTATTAAATTGGTGCACAAAGCTGCCGTGCCTGCCCGAGCCGACCCAGTACAATACTCTGATAGGTGTTGTCGAAAACTGATTGACGCGCCTTTTGAAATTACTTTGATGTAAATTGCCTTTAATTAAACCGATATCAAAGCTGAGACTTTTATGTTTCTGATAACTTGAAGAGTTGGGTCGAAAACTCTTCAGACTTAAAATCTGAGGTTTTGAGCTTTCCAATACATTTTAATCGTTATTAGATAATATAGAGAAGTTCAAAAAAATATAACATGTTCTGTTAAACGTGTTATCCTACTGAAATATGTCAGTATCTTGTACTAATATGAATATTCATTTGTTTCAGGTTTCGGATTTGTCACGTTTCAAAGTGAAGACATAGTAGACAAAGTGTGCGAAATACATTTTCACGAAATCAACAACAAAATGGTAAGTAAATTAATTTAAATATAAACTTTACACCATGCTGCAGCTATTCTTTATCAGACACTTAACACACCCACACACATTCACACACATACTTCTCACACACTTCTCTTCACACTCACACACACACTTACTCTCACACTTTTCTTTTTATCAGACACTTGATAGCTATAGCACTCTAAGTGCACCTCTAAGTACCTTCTTTCAGGTATAAAATATCTAGCAGATAAAATTGAGTAGAATTTGAATAAAATTATCTCTCTGAAAAGTTACCATCATTTTGCCGGAGTTGTTGGAAAACCCTCTCAATTTCACAACTTTAAAATAAAAGCTTCATGAGCAAAATACGAGTAGGAATATCTTTGACTTGAGTAAATCCCCAACATTCACTATACGGAAGCTCTTTGCAAAAACGCTACAAAACAAACTAAATAATAATAGCACTTTATTCTCCCACAAAAACCTTCCAATTCTACTTTACCGATTAGATGTTATCCTAAAACTTCGTATGTTAGACAAATGAGCGAAACTTTCTAACATAAGCAACTTGTAACATTGTGCACACGAACAGAGTTATCATCCTTTACTTATTCATGTTTGCTTCCTTCAGGAGTTAGATATTCATTTGCACTTATAATGCATAAGGAGAAGGGTTGTGAAGTGAGATTTTAATTATTTATACGCATTTCATGTTAAGATGTGAACCTTAACACTGGGATTTTAAACCAAGACATAATTATTCAAAAACCTAACACCAGGTTAATCACAACATTTTTAGGGTTCCGTAGTCAACAAGTAACCCTTATAGTTTCGCCATGGCAGTCTGTCCGTCCCACCTCAGCCTAGCGCAGAGACTCTTAGTACTAGGAAGTCATAACTTTGCATGGATATACATATTAATCACGCCGACAAAGTGGTAAAATAAAAGAAGGAAAAAAACTTTTTTTAGGGTCCCTCCTGTACACATAAAGTGCGGTCGTTTTTTTATTTTGTCTATCCCATAGTGTGGATCGTTGGATAGGTCATTCAAAAATATTAGGGGTCTTTTTTATGGGACAATACCACCGCACTATTCCCAAACCACTGCAACTCCTGAAAGCCAGAATCAAAAGTGGCGACCACCAGAAAAGCGCCGAGGCAATGAAGCTCCACGAAGTCCCGGAGAACGAATTTAACTGTCTTGGATCCCGCAACGAAATTAATCAGAAAATAATAACGAAGGAGAAGGAAAAATAATAATAATATTACGGGTCTGTGAAATCCTTTTTTGGATTCAGGGATCCGTTTGCGTAAAATTAGGCTGTAAATGGATAATTTTTGTTAGAGTCAAGTGTCCCCCCCACCTGCCAGCAAAATGGTTGCTTTTGGATAAGTCAAAAATTCACAGCTGTAGTGTATACAATGAAATTAAAAGGAAAACTATCACAGCTAAGTAGGCTTTAAAAGTTTACGAGTAATAATCGACCAACTTATAAAATGTACTTTGTAAAGTAAAAATTTTGTTTATTGATGTATGGGGACAAAAGTTTTCGAACGGCAAAGTTAATTTTGTCCCCTTCCTTAGAGGAATGTTCAGTGCTTTCATTGTTTATGAACGTTAGTAATGTTACCTATTTATTTTGGTGAATGAAGCTGTTTATACGGAACCCAGTGTGCGCGAGTTAGACTCGAACTTAGCCGTTTTTTTGTATTTCTTAAATATAGTTTGAGAACAGTTTCAAGTTTTTAAACTAGAATTGAATTGAATTGGTGCGCATACGAGCCTGTAATTCCTGTAAATTTTGACAACGGCAAGTAAGGTACATCTCAATTCCAGTTTCTGAAAGATTGAAGGAAACTGCTGAGTGTTCCTCAGAGATAGTGTTCCTTATAGATTGTCACATTAAATAATCTCAAAGAATGTTTCTTTAGCCTTGACGGATTGATTTACTCAGTTTAGTATGATTTTGTTTATATTATTTTGTGTCTAGATTAAAAAAATACCTGTCACTCAAAATGGTCTTCAATCAGTGATACAATAAAAACGTCGGTAGTATTTTTTTGTACAAAAGTTTTTAGTTTTCACTTTTTAGTTGTGGTGCATAGTGAGCAAGTTCTTTATTAAGTTAGCCTATAATGCACAAAGTTATTCCAGAATAAATTACCCGAATAACATAAAACTTGAACATAACCGGTGAAATGAGAGTATACTAGGGTGAACTGTACACATCTGCGTATCGAATTGAGAACCTCCTCCTTTTTGAAGTGGGTTAAAATGGTCAAGATCATGATTGTGCATTTTTCTTTTATTGTGAGTAGCTGAAGATTACCTTTGACGGAAAACCAAAATGAATGAAAAAATAAATTGTATCTTGACTTTTTTTTTCAAATTGCTTTTAGTTCAATTTATCAGACACATTAAAAACTGTACCTTAGGACTACCAATAAAATTGCGCAAATTAGAGCAAAAATATCAAATTTTACAAGCTTACATTTAAACTGCAATGTATGTATGTAAATTTGTTCGGGTCAAATCTTGCAACTGAATTTTGAAACAGTTATCCGCCACTGATTAAGATGCAGTTTTGCATACACTTGTAATTTGGATGACATTGCGTGGTTAGCTAAGTGACGTCATTCTAAATCCAATATGGCGGACGGCCCAAGTTGGCGGACTAGTTATTTTTTGTGCACTACCATGATATGGATATCAAATGAAAGGGTCTGCTGAGTAGAATACGAAAAAAGCTAGTATAATTTTTTTTTTTGTTGAATAATTTTATTTAATTAAAGCCAGTGTCAGTGCGACTAAATGCCGGTTGACAGATAAAACAATACACATTACACTTGTCTACAAGAAGTCTACGTACGTAAAGTGAACGTTTTGGTCAGATATCAATTAGAAGTGAAGGAACAGAGCTGGCGGAGCTCCAAATGGACCCAATAAAATGCCACTAAAGCCGGCTTTTACTGTGTTTAGATTTTTCCCCACCGCGCGGGAAGGGCGCCACTGTGACATGTGTATTCCAGATGTAGCCATGAACTTTGCTAACACTAGATATATTAATGAATTAATTGCAGTTAGCGCTTTAGTCCGAACCGTTTGCCTGTCTATTCGCTTTGAAATCACATTAGGCACGTTCAAACTTTTAACTATGCATTTTATTCGTTCGATTCCTAATATCATTAAATCTTTCAGTTGACCCTTTTCGAGGACGTAAAATAAAATGTTAGAGAAAAAGTTTGAAAGAAAAATGAGATTTTTTATTTGACTTGCGCCATACCGTTTAGCGCCGTCCATTCGTCGTAATACATTACCAGTCACCCTTTACAAGACTATTACAATCATGTGCGCCCATAAAACTTGTCCCCGATTAACTTGTAGTAGCCTACAACACGCACACAATACAGCCATTGTCTTTCTTTAATGCCACTTTATTATTTTAATGTAAATTTGGGACATCATCAAATTACTGTGGTCATCCAAGCGACGTTTCATAGCACTCTATGGAATAATTAAGCAAACATAAGCTGGTCAACACTGCATTTTAATTGCACGAAATATTTCCACTTAATATAAACACAGATAATATAATACTAGCATACAGATGCCTCATCCCATACAAAGAAACCGTGCCGACGTAACTAGCGTTTTTCTTCTGATTAATCTTGTTATTTTTGTAAGTACGTCAATCGCGTTCGATCCCATTTCACGGCAATAGATGGTGTTGGCAGCGACTTGCAAGTAAAATGGTTTACTAGGTTAATTAATATTTTTCTTTAAATACAGTGAAGGTTCGTTTTATAGTATTTTTTGCACCAAATTGTGTTACAATGCAAATTTTAACAGTCGACTAGAAAGCCTCAGAAATTTAAAAATGCACCTTCTATTGGCATCAATTTTAAATGATCTGTTCAAATAATCTTTCAAATTTGAATTAAGAGCCCAATATTCCATAATTTTGTATTTAGGAGAGTTAATTAAACAATAACATACAATTTTTATGTTCAATTCCAGAAAATGTTAATTTTACACACAATTCTATTAATTGTGTACATGTCGCGCCATCTAGTGAGATTTATTTGAACCAAATTTTATTCCTTAGCAATGAGACCCCGTGATATAAAGTTTAGTGAGTATTTCTGATATTTGAAGTGTTGTTACAAATTGTAATATTGAACTTACCGCTTGTTAATTATTATAGTGAGACAGCGTCACGTTAACAATTCTCTTGTCATATTAAACAATTCAATCACTCTCGCTTTCTCACCGAAACAATGGGACCCTACACACTTACTCAACGTAGAACAGAGTACGCAGAAAAAGTACGAAAAATCGGCGCCACGATGCCTATACCTATTCGAGCTATTACCATTGTCTTTGTCGCTTGAAGTTTCCACCGCCATTATCTCTCGTCCCGCTGAAAGGGCTGGGGAACAGATACCACCCTTTCCCCGTTGTCGATGCATATTCCTGATTATTAATGCTTGTTTTTTGTGTCTTGCCCCATTGTCTCCCACCTAATGGCTGTACGAAACTCACGGCATGTGTCGGGCGAAATCGCAAGGGTGATGCTCGCCCTAAGTGGAGCAAACAACGAACAAAGACATCAAACAAATGGGTAGTGTTTTAGAGTAATTACGGTTCGCTTCCGTGCGAAACGAGAGGTGTGCATGAAGCAAGCTTTCCTCCCTGCGATCCGCGTAATGTATATACGACGGAGCGGGAAACTAATCGCTTATTATTTCGTCCCTTTTTTGTTGCGTGTCGGAGAAAATGATCAATGTTACGGCCTCGGTTTTTTCACGGTTTTTGTAAACAGCGTGCGACGTCTGAGTCAGAAAGTGTAGACAGTATTTGTTTAACGCGTACTTGACGCTAGAGTATTAAAGTTACGATCATCGGTTATACAGTGTGTACTGTCTAAGGGTACGTGACACGTAAACGATTCCGGCCATTAAAAATTCGCCTTAGCATATCATAAACACATCTGATAGTTATATTTACGTACGCAATAAAGAAGACAGAGGCGTCACGTCAGCGTCAACGTTTACGCTACGGGAAGCTCGCCCTCGTAAATTTAATATGTCATCTCTTATATTAAAATGGTCGTTAAGCTAATAGCTGCTCCGCCTTCCCGCACGAAGTGATAGGGTGATACTGCGGCTCACTTTGAATAATAAAAAATATCTTTATTTCTTTGACGGTTTTTGTGTTTAATGACCGTGGAGTAAGTGACACAGATTTAAACGGCGACTCTGAAATTGTAATTTTGTTTTAAATTGTCAGCGGTTTTTTAATATCAATGTACAAATTAGAAATTTTCGCCTGCCCTCCTGGATTATTAATATGATTTGACTATAGGAATTCAACATGTAGTATTATAGAGCAGTGCATCGGTAATATTGAGTTGTTAAATAGAGACTGAAATTTCAGAGACAATTTAATTTTCAGATTTACCGTTTCGAAATAAGTGTAAACCGTAATTATAAACTTAAACATTTACAACAGTGGAACGAAGTCGGCATTAACTAAATACTTAATGAAGTTTTTAATAAGACACTGTATTCATATAATTGTTTTATAAATGATTGTGATAATTATTAATGCGAGGAGACAGGAAAGCTCGCGGTGCTGCATTTTGAAACATAAATACGGACGTCCATTAAAACGCTGGCAACAAATTCCCGTCACTCCATTACGTCCTTACATATTACTCCCTTAATTGCTTCCGCTTACCATGAATTTTAACAACAAAGCACCGACGCGCCTCCGAAATGGCTAAAATATAGTGTAGTTTAGATTTCACCTACTAACATCAATTTCTATTTGCTGGATTTAACCGTCCCTGGGACGCGTACACCTGTGTTACTTTACGAGTTCGCACCTGTTAAAGTCATATTGCCCCGCAATATATGAGGGTGTACGCATCAAGTTTGGGCTCCAGAAATATTCTTCTAAATGGCCCGATATAACAAGTTTCATCATAACACGGCCTTCAGTCACGAATACCGTTAAATATTTAGTTTCTGAGTCCTAAAGTTTTACACAACTTGGGCCTACCGATGACACAGAAAAGTAAAGCCATAAGTTCCATGAGACATATCACTTACAACTTAGAACAGCGATATTTATATAATAAGAGCTCCCGAATCTCATGTCATATTTGGGCGAGAATTTATTTTTGAGTCGGAAGGAAATTTCAGTAGCCATTACGGGCGAGTTACAAGTTGGTGTAGATTGGCCGAGTTCCACGTATACGCGACGTAGTAACGTAAACCACACTAGTGCGCACACCCGGTGCGGTTTTATTTCACGAGCTCCACTACTTTTTATTGGACGTTTAACTAATGGTTTCCCAAAACAACGTGACAGCAGGACTCGATGATTCATACACAACCTCTCTTTTTTAGGCGCACGCACTCCAACGATACACGTTTTAATATTTTCAAAGTATCTTTTCCTATTTGCAGATACATTTCACAAAACGATACAAACGAATATAATGGCGCAAATGCACTTCCCTCGGAGCAATCTCCTCGCATAAACACTTCTAAGGAATACTCGAGTGTTGCGTAAATTTTTCTCCTCGATCGTGCATGAGGCAAACAAATGGTTTCCGTTTAGGAAATAACACTAAAAGTAGGCACATTTGAAACTGCCACTTAAATCTTGGGATCCTCAATCGCAATTTCTCTTAGCGTCTTAACAGGGCTAGGGCTGGAAGTCGCACCCTTGTCGTTACTGCCGCATTAAAGAATGGGACCCACCCATGCGTGGCGGCCGCGCCGATAGATAGACAGATAGGGAAACCTTCTATTGCACACAGTCACGGCTGCCATTAATAAATAGTTTCGGCGGGCACGTTCGCAAAAAGGTTCCGAAAATTATAGTTGTACAACAAAACGGACAGCACGTGTGGTAGTGGTGCGGCGTGGGTGTGCCCGGCCCGGGCCGCAGTAGGTCGCCGGCTTCAATCAATCACGGGTTCCTCCGCTGCCGTGATTACCATAAACTTCCCGTTTTAGCAGGACCCAGCGCGCTTCTTCTAAGCTTTATCGATTCGTCCGCGGCCATTTTTGCGCCTTCTATATATCAGTCGTTCCGTGCGACCGTCCTTTTTCATTGAAACTTGCAATTGGCAAGTTGTGGGCCCAAGATTTGGATGGATTTTGTCTAGTCCTTTTTCTAACTTTTTTATTCAGAAAGAATGTAATGATTGAAGTATAAAAAGGACTTCGTTTGAATGCCGAAACTTGAATATAAGGTACCGGATTGATATTTTGAAATGAACGTTTTCACTTTGTCTTTTTTAGGGTAAGTAGAAAAGATTGAAATCCATTTTGTTCTTTACTTGCGTTTCTATTGTCTGCGGTTCATGACTTTTCTTTGATACAATTTTGATTGTTTTTGTTAAAGAAAAGCTTTAGAATTAATAAGATTAAGGTTGGTTCAGTTGCCAGCTAGCTTTCTCATTTTGTCAAACTTTTTGTGGCTTAAATGAGCAATTACATAAGGATTGTTAAACTTGTGCCATTTCGTGATAAGAAAATTGTTGTTCATTTTATGATTTTCTGGAGTAGTTCCGCTAAAGTCTCTCCTTTCCCATGGGGATTCAAAAAAGTTAAGGTTATGTTTCAGGATTCAAGAAAACGTAGAGTAAAAGGATTTTATTGCTCACTTATTGTCCAACAAATTGCTATCACCAATCCGTCCAATGTTGTTGATTATTATATGAAGACTCATAATATATCCCAGCAAATGATAAAAGAGTTAGGGGGTGTTCCCTCCTAACTTTTTAGTAAGACATTTCATGGTGAAATTTTCCTTTCTCTACTATTACAAAACAGAATTTAATTATTCCGTCACAAAATTTTCAAGCCACCAATTGAGATACAATGCAGAGAGGCATCCGGCACATATGCCATGTCATTAATAATACACATGCCACACCATGTCCTAAATACACGTGCCATACCATGTCCTAGATGCACTACTGTTGTTAACGACATTTTGTACCCACGCACCACGGCGCCCCTAAATTAATTCAACTTACTTGTTCGAATTTCGAATAAGGTGTTCCGGGGAGTGAGTGTTATAAACTATGGAACGATATCATCATTTTATTGTACCAAAGTTTTGATTGCATGACAGAGATATTCAACTTTTGGTATCAGTTAGATTTTGTTCCTCGATTACAGGAAATATAAACTGCACTAAAAGCTCATTCAGTAATAATAATTCCAATTCAAAACTACAAATGATCATTTATACGTTTGAAACATTTATGTAGGAAGGTATTAACGTAAACACTGTTTTCGATCCCACACGGATAACAGATTAATTTTACATTAATAACACGAGTAAAATATAAAAATAATAATAAAGCTTAATATTTTCTAAGGTAAAATTTACAAGTTACGATCATAATCTTGCGGCAATCACTATTTGAACAACTACCTAATTTCCTATGTACGTATATAAATTTAATGGTTATAAGGCACACAGCACGCAATTCTCAAATGACGCAAGTAGCTGAAGTCGAACGAAAAGACGTAAATTACGGCTCAACAGGCCTTTCCGGCCGTTAACGATTTCTACTCGAACTTAAATTCGAAGCGTGAAAGAAATTTAATTAATCACACGTGGTACCTACCGGCTAACGATCGACAGAATTTGTGTTAGAACCGAGTACACGTCGCCCAGCGAGGGCCCGCATAATACCTCCCACACCCTCTCGATACGCACACCAATAATCTCGGCAATCATGTTATAATTACTAATCTAACCAAAATGCTCCAATAATAAAGCATCCATAATATCAGGTTTTGATTAGATTAATTTGATGATCATGAAATAATCAACTGTATAACCCAATCAAAATATTAAAGTAGGCCTATGCACCTAATTTAACAGAGATGAAGTGACAAAATTAATACATTAATCACTCATATTCAATATCAACCAGTTCGTAATCCATCTTATTCCGTGATTAATTACCCATTGAGCAGACCTCTTTGGATAGTAATTAAACCGAACAAAGGGACTGAGAGAGCCTAGGATTTAATCGGAGCATGTGTTCGGCGGCGTAAAGTACCGTAAGAAGCGCGTCTTAATTGATACTATGCCTGTGTAGGGTGACAATAAAGTAGAGAGGGCGCGGGAGCGGACGCGGGCGCGAGTACCATCAATAAAGGCCATACGTTAAGGCAGGCCGGTTCATTACTGCGCTGCGCGTCGTCTCCACATTCCCATTACGTGCGAGTTAGGAGACGCGAGCGGCGATAAATATCGGCCGAGAAGCCCTGCTTTATTTCTTGCACACAATTTCATTTACATTAGAGGTGGTGAGCTGAGTCTCCTCCTGAGAGTCATATGAAAGTCGCGTACAGATTCATGCAAAACAAGTTACGAGCGACGGGACCGTGCCGGGGGCCTTAATCTAGGCGGTAGCGGGTAGTGTGACGCGGCAAGCGCTCGCGCCCGACCTCCAACCTACTTAATTACAACTAATTGCAACAAGTTATACATGTACGTGCGTCATAAACTTTCTCGCGGGCTGTTATTAATTCTGAATATCACCTGAATTTGTCTTGTACGTTTTGGTTTATCTTGCCGTACACTGATGAGCAAGTTTCTGATTTATGCTCGTTTGTTGTTACTATCTCTATTTAAGCGACATTAACTTGTTTTGGATTCAAAGAGGAGATGCAAAATCCAAAAACAAATCGCCATACATATTCAGCGTGTATGTATAAAAGGCATGTAGATTTTAATTAGGAAAGCAATGCTGTTTGATAAATAAAAATAGCTACTTCGTGTAACTAATTTTGCAAATTGAAGCTGCGTGAACACAGTGCGACCACAGACGGCCGACACTCAACAATTACTTTAATGCAAACTGCACTTATACGCGCAGATCATGGTCGTGCCTTTCATACAGCCAATACATCGCATGCAATTTTATTTGAATTTCGCGGAGGAATTTGCCGGAGCGTTTCAAATTCGTACGTGGAAACACTTTTACAAGGGTTTTAGTTTTTTCGTTTCTGAGCTAATATATAAATTTCATTATAGATTTCAATTGGGCAAACTGCGGTCGCCGGACGTCCACAATTCTTTCTCCTCATGTTCGAGGGACTCTTAAGCGTGATACGAATTAGTTAAGCAGCGAGTGCTCGGTAATCGTGTGTTTGTTTACAATTGCAAACACCGCTAATACCGCTGAGTATCTCCCAATATACACTTTGCTCGTTTTGCTTTCAATTTAATTGGTATTTTGTTTGTTCAACTATTAAATTGGATTATGTTAGAAGTTATCCAAGTTGTTTGTCGTTCTGTGCTGCAACTAACGGAGCTGTTTAAAAGTTTACATAGCCTTACTTTTTAATTTTTGCTATAGAGTCTTAAATCGAGTAGTTTTCCTGTTAAATGTGAATAACGTCGTTTTCTGAAGTAAAACGAGGTGCACTTGTATGATATTGATAGCAATAAAGCGTGCCATGTTAAACGTCTTGGAGGTTCGCGTAACAAACTCGTCGGTGCCATCGACTGCAATCGATTTCCCAGAAATAGCCGAGGGCGTTTGACAGGCTTCCGCGCCGCAATGAATGTTGCACACCGCGCCGCCCGCTGCCCGTGTATGCCACCCCTTAATATTTAATGTCTAACTAACGTTTCTATGACGGTGAATTTGCGGCGGTAATTTAAAATTCAACGATGTGACACAGAGTATTATTTCCATGTCTTTGGTTACATAGTATGTATGCACTCGATATTTGTGCAGGTGAATTTCAGTCGCTCCATTCAATGTCTACTTTGTAGATGACATGGTAATGAATGGTGGGTAGGTTCCTCCTAGCCCGTTCCATCATCGGACTACAAGACGTACGGCGATGCGTCATCGATACATGGTGGACATCCCACCCATACGCGCCAAACGTTTTGGGAACACTTTTATTATACGAACAGCAAAAGAGTGGAATTCCCTGCCTGAGTCTGTGTTTCCCGATAGCTACAACCTGGGAGTCTTTGAGTCAAGAGTGAATAGGTTACTTCTAGGCAAGCGTGCTCCATCGTCGACCACATCATCGCTTACCATCAGGTGATATAGTGGTCAAACGCAAGCCTATTAAATATAAAGAAGGTCTTTAGACGCAAAAAGGTTGTTATTTATGGTGTTTATGCCTATTAGAGTTTGTGTCGTAAAGAACGTCTGTAGCATGTCATAAACATTGATAAACAGAAACGTGTTTCAACGATCCCTTTTATCGAATTTTCGAAACGGAATCGAGGTGAAAATTTGACGTTACATTTGAGAATATCGTATCTTTATAAGCGTGTGCAATGCGGCGGTGTCGGGCGGTAAGGCTGCAGGTTCGCTTATCGACGCGCGACGCGACGACTCGATCGCGAATATCTGATTTGAATTTCGCGCATTACAGCCCATCAAGGCGCGTCCCGCCTCTTCACCCTCTCAGTAAACACTCCAACACTTTAAGTAACCGTGCCGAAATTCAACGGAAAACGTCGACTCGCGCTTATCTTATTTCTTCGAACAACAGTTACGTAAATATGGAAAGAGCTCCCGGGGTGCGGCAGAGTATTTCATTATCCGTGACCTGTTGAGCGCAAGATTTGTGACTCATCTCCTTTACGTAACGTCGTACGTTGCCTGTAGGATTTTTCTTTAGAGCTATCTAGTTATCTCGAATATTTGTGTACTACGTATTTTCCCAAGTCTCTTAAATGCTAGCACAATATTTATGCCAAAATTTCGCTTTGCTATTTTAAAAGCTACAGGAGGTATTATTCAATAGTGAATTCTAGTATTATTGAGTCAGCTTCACATGAACGTACTCTTAGAATTTTATCTCGGTAAATATGTAATTCTGGAGCTCTTACCTTGCCTCCGGTTCCCACGCTCCGGCTTCCGCTTAGCGGCAATCAGGGCCAGGCTTGCGACGCTCTGTCAATACGAAGGCGAGAGGTTTCCCTGATAAACTTATCTAGCGAGCACGCCGAGCCCCCCGGTAACCCTCCCCTCTCCCCGCTACCATCTAACCCTCCCCCCTGTCGTCTCCGTTTATCTCTCACGTATGTTCGTACGCTACGCCCGCACCGCATTACTCTCCAGCAAAGTTGCTTGCTTAGTACTTTCTTGACTTTTTATATCTACTGCGTTAGGCAGCTAATATGAAAATCGTCTCACATTTTTAGAAGAAAGTCTCTCTAGGCTCCTTTTATCAAGCTCGTTTCCGAATTCAAATCAAAACGCCACTCGTCCATAGAGCCAATTTATATTCGTTTAGGAAGAGCTGAGATATTTTATCCTTTTATAAAGTTGTCTATTTGGCCGGCTGCCCGTAGTCCTCCACAAGTATTTCAAAGTAAAAGAAATAAAGATGCAAAGAAACAAACGCAGAATCTTATAAAATGCATTTAACGTCAACACACACGCGAGTCGTTCCGAAGAGCGTGTAGTTTAGAACTGTCTTTATTTTGTAGTTTCTTAAGATAGGAAGGAAGCGTCTGGAATTCGGAATAATGTCTACGGCGGAATTTTGTTTGCGGATCCGGGCACTGGGCACGAGTTGCCGTCGCACTACAATCACGAATTCTGTATCGTTTTACAACAGCATCGCTTAATCTGAGCGTCTTTGTTCCAAGGGTCCCGGCCATGTCCCGCCCGGTAATAACTCATCGGCACCCGCAATATTACACACCACAATACCTATACAAATGAATAAAATGGTAATGCTGCCTTTTATCTCTCAAAATGTAAATGTTTTACCTGAAGAGTTCTTACATTTATTTAACTCATTTATCTTTCACTTTAATATTCAATTAAAGTAAGGTAAATGTAAAGCAAAAGGTCCAGCATTGTTCTCGTGACGGCAACAAAAAATTACATTAATTGTACAGAAACTTAATAATTTATTAATGTACAAACACCCCGCCTTCCGATGAAATACAAAATCAATGTTCTTAAAAGGTAAGCACGATTCTTCTCCGTCGAATTTATTGACATTACTGTTTTACCTTAAAAGGTTTTCACTCAAAATCAATCGAGCGAAAATTTAATGACTGCTTTCAGATTCGTATTAATTCACGTTTACGTGCGAATGTTCAGGCGAGGTGGTGGAGCATAAAACGCGGTGTTTTCTCGCGAAACAATTAAATTCCTCATACATCGATGGGATTAGGAGCAGGTTTCCGCGAGGTGGTTCGCTGGGGCCGTATTAAGCGACGCCGCACTGAAGCACATCTTAGTCCGCTCGGTTAAACCCAGATCTTCGTCGGTGTCGAACACTACTCGATCCAGCCGGGTCGATATATCGACGGGGGGCGCGCCTACCTAGCGGGGACTAAATACAATTTACCTTTGTTATTTTTCGTGTCATTAAACTGCGTCGCGATCTCGAACGCTTGATCGGGATTGCGAACTCCGATGCGAATTGTTTGTGAGCTTTTGTTTCCCACTCCGGTCGCCAGCGACGCGACATCAATTAACGTCGGATCCCCTCGCTGAATTTTCTTCATGGCTGTTCGTATTATTGTAGGTAGATTTAAAACGGAATCATTTTCCGCTGCTGATTATACTGAACAGATTGTGTTTTCGTGTTTCGTCTCGACTACTCCATTCAATTAGATAGACCGTGTTACACGGAGGTGCATGTGACAGTATAACAAACGATGTTTCCTATCTGAGTTTTAAGTTAGGCTGGCATTTATCTGGCATGTCCCCTTGGTTGCGTGTTGCCGAACAAATGGGGGGTGGCCACGGCGCTGGCGGCCACTGCTGGCGTAGGCGCCTGTTCATTTGTAAAGCTTTATCGCTCCTGACAAATGGCGACACTCACTATTTTTATGTCGCGGACGATCGAAGAATACCGGCCATGCTACGGGACGATTTAGCACCGATATTCCTAACACAATTCCCGCTGTATTTTCGGCGCAACAACACCACTTTTAATAATATTGTGTTGTTATACGTTGTAGTGAGATATCCCAACTTTTTTACATCCGTCGTATGGCTTAGAACGTGCTTTATTATGTGCCGTCGTAATCTCTGTCCCCAACTTTAATATTACGTGTTGATTATTCAGCCTTATCTAGGCATAAAACTTGGTGGAAAGACACTCAGCGCAGTAAAGCCTCGCTCACTCACTTCCCCACGTTAATGCAAAGGCACGTAGTTCCATGTCGACGCAGAAAGTTGTGTAAAGTGCACAAAGTGCGCGAGCGGCGTGGCAAAGCCTTCATTTGTCGGCTTGTGACGGCCGCGTGACAAATGTGGACGCGAGTTTATGTACCCTCCCCCCACCGAACGAGGACACGTCGCGATTATGCACCACTATGAAAAATGTAACCGGCGAGACTTTATATGTTCCGATCTGTTCTTACCACATCATTTTTAAAACGTCTCTGAAAAATGAACAACGCCCGAGTCATTCATTCGGCTGGCTTTAATTTTAGCCTATATACTTTTCTGTAATGTCGGCGCTCCGTAGCGAAAATTCTATTGCTAGAGGTTTAGGTTAGCGTAGATTGGGTAATTTATACTTGCCTCCAGCCTCCGCCCGGGGGAGGGGAGATACAAGCACTGAAGAGAGCCATGCTGTTCGTTAAAATTACTTAATGGATCGATTAAACGTAGGGTTTAATTATGAGGTACATTAATTTACTTTGGTTTTCGTAGTCCGTGGTAAAGCGGCGGGATTACGTTGATGCTTTACTTATTTATAGCCTCGCTTAAATTTGCCGATATTTTTCACAGCTTAATCCACTTATCGTTGAAAAATGTGTATATTTTTTTAAATTCGACATCAACAGGTCTCGTCTCAGGTTGTAAGATTCGACATAATGATAGCGAATAATTACATCGGAGCTCGTAAAATTTGTCGTGCTGTATAATAAGTATTCAATGATAAGCTCCTTGACTTGGTAAAGCAAATTAAAATTCAATTTGTTTCTCGAACCGTGAAGCATAACGGATTGTCGACCGATTTCGTCGCCCCTTTTCTTCCATAATTTTGCGAGTCACCCGATCTTGAAGATATTTGCTTCATTCTGCTGACTCCAGTTATAGCTGAGAGTACAAACAATGAATGAAATATGACAAAAACGATAGCGAAAAGAAAAAGATGATGAATTGAGAAAAAGGAAATTCACTGATTGTTTTTTTTTTGTGAATTTTCTTTTATGGGACTTTGGTTGTTTGGTTGATAGGTGCCTACTTGTGTAGTACATTTATCTACATATGCTTAGGTTTATATAGTTATGATTACGAATATTATTAACATAGGGAATATGTGCTTATGTCACACACGCCTTAGTAAATAAGGCGTGTGTGACATAAGCAAAGTTATTTGTTTTTATTAATGCAAGATATTGAACCAAATTATTTTTGTTACAGGTGGAATGCAAAAAAGCACAACCGAAAGAAGTCATGCTCCCAGCAAACTTGGCCAAGACGAGAGCCGCCGGCCGCGGCGCGTACGGTGAGTTGCTAGGTAGCAGCGTGGCCGGCGCGGGCGGCGTGCGCTACGCGCCGTACCCGGTGCATGCGCCCGCGCAGCTGCTGGTCGGCGCGGGCGCGGGCGCGGGTGCCGCAGCCGCCTACCGCCGCGCGTTAGCCGCGCTGCGCCCCGCCCCGCGCCCCCCGCGCCCTGCGCTCGCGCCCCTCACTCTCCCGCCACTCACATACTCTGTCTCCGAACTCCTCAATGCCCATGCGCTCGACATCCAGGCCCTCTACTCCCCCCTGACCCACGCCACCATTCCCACCCCTCTGCCCCTCTGATCCGCGATCCTTTTTCAGCAACATCCGCATCACCCCTTCTAGTCACGCACCCGCTAGGGCTTCTCTGATTGAATGACTCTTCATTGCATTCCTCTATGCTGAAACAGCTTCCTGTCCATTCCTAGCTCTTTTTTACATTCCTCCCTTCTCCTACCAAGCCAAAGTGACAACTTTAATGTACTTTAAGGAAACTGATAATATCCAAAGTGTCTTATTTTTAGTAATTGCCATTAGAGAATCAGTTAGTTAGCAGAGTTTTCGAAATGTGTACCAAAATAATTTAGAAGAGCTATAGAATCAGTTCTTATACAATACTTTATATAAATATTCATACATTTTGATGAAAAGTAGAGTGAAAACTGGAACAATTTTGCGTAGGGTTGATAGAAAGCAATATTTTTCTACCAGGTAGTAGGTGCTTAATTCTATTTGATTTAAAATACATACATTCTTATATAGTTAGAAGATTTCTAGTATTGAGCCTGGTATTTCCTGAGTTCTGAGTAGCTTTTTAATATGAACTATTTACGAGGACCTTTAGGTCCCGATGATTCTTGCCAGTTTTGCTACACATCCATCCATGAAGTAACTAACTTAGCTCCAGAGCATAGAATGTCATGATTGCGGACGGGTGACACTGTTGTTTGACAATATTTTCATAAATGATATATTAAATTCTCTAGCTCTACCATGACTAGCTTTTACAGCTTGATGTCGGCTTTTCAAAAATGTTATCAGTGGAAGGAAAGAGGTACCTATTATGTGGATGTTTCTTATCAGTTTTATGGAGATCATTAGACATTTTATTTATTTATGTTGGTTTATTTACAATATTGTTTTGTAAAGAAATATTTAAATTAGGTAAATCCAAATTGCCATTAAATTATTGTGTGTCCATAGTACTTTTGATAAAATTAGGTAATCTATTTAATTTGAAGCCTTTCTCTTTACATATATTTATATTATTGTGCAATGCAATTACGACTAAACATATGTTCACTATTAGTTTATATTTTAGTTGTATACCTTCCGACTCTTCTTGATCAGCTGTTACTGGTTTAACAGTAAGATCTTGATACTTGATACTCCCTATATTTGTATTATGATACATAGCTCTCGTTAACTAATAGTATTAATTGTACTTATTAACTTATTAAGTAGGTAATTTTGGTAGAATTTAGTATTAATAAATTCATTTCTAAAATATTTAAAAATGTCTGTTTGTTTAACATGTTTAGTTCTAGACTAACAATGTGTAGAATAGATTAACATTGTCAAGTGAAGGGATGCCATCTACTGTGATGCTCAAGTATACTAACATACCCCATGTCTGGAGCCACTTTAGAAAATGTTTGAAAGTAGTCTGCCACTTAGAAACTTAGAATGCTCTTTATATAATAAATATAAATTAGATTTAGACTTAATATTTCACCATATACTCAATACTCGTAAGCTCAAAATTTTTCGCCAAGCAAAATAGTGTCTCAAGGCACATTTATCAATTTATATAATCATATTCTATAATAAAGACACACATATAAATGTAAGGTGTAAGAATCGATCGACTTATGTAAATGTTTTTACATTTCTAGATTTCATGTGGTCATTGGGTGCTCTTCCTGACGGTAAGTTGATTCACATTATATTTACAACACGTCACTTCATATCTGCTATCCCCGCATCTGTCAGACCATTCCTCACTCTGACCATAGAGTACTATACTAGTATACGTTACGACATTCGTAAGCCTATTGAAGTCCTAATCGGGGGTACATGCCAAAACGGGTGATGACAGTAATTAATTCACTCACTAAAGTGTTGGTTGGCGGAGTAGATTCAATCAATGTTGTCTATGTGCGGCGTTGCCCGCGCCGGTCGCGTCCGTCCGCACGTGATGGATCGCCGCCTGACAGATACACTATTTTGATTGGCAATAATATGATAAACGATCTAGTGTAGTTGTCGTAGCAGCCGAGAACCGCCCGGCTATCATTCATACTACATTTTATATCCAACTTCATTTTGGTAACGAAACTCATAGTACGCGCACGTTGACCGCCCGCCGTACTCTTTGTTTCACATTAGACTTAATGACATAGAGTAGCATTTGTTTGTTGATAATTCAGTAAGTTTGTTAATGAAACACACTACGGCAGTAGAGCCGTCGTTAGTCTACTTATACTGTGCTACATTAAACAATGTTTACAAAATATCATCCGCTGGACATTGTCCAAAGCAATGTCGTACCGAGCTTGTCCGATATACTCGCCTACCTTTTATGTGACGGCTCTATTTTAGTATTGGGCCACCGGGACACGTGTTACATACCGAATGTTTATATCGCCCAATGAATCACTATCGGCGACGCAGCATTTAAAAAGCAACATTTGAAACGACGAATGAAAGCATGCGATTCGGCGATTAACGTCCGCTTCTCACCTCCACTGTGGCGGCGATGGCGGACGATGTTTGTATTAACTTGTGTTTGTTTGTTGCGCAGGGTTCCCAGCAGCGTACGCCGCCTACGCGGCAGGACGTAGCTATTCGGGCTATCCTAGCTTCGGGCTGCCATACCCAGCAGGTAATCCCCTGGCGAGCTTGCACCACCAACTTTCCGGCAATCACTACCACCACCTGGCGACTCTCCTGCCATACCACCCGCTCGAGCTCAGCGGGGTTTACAATGTACACGCCATGCATCTGTGAACTCGCGCCGCGACAATGCATTCCACTAACCGCTAACGTCTATCTCGCAGTCGACACGACCCGCTTACTACTGACATGCTGCTCATTTACAAACTTAACTACGCATACGCTAATTTTCGTAATCTGCTGTGGTGACTATGTCCTAACTTCCCATTTCAACTAACTCGCCGAGGCAAAAGTTCGTGTGAACTCTCACTAACAACTTTACTAACAAGTTAACACCCCTAACAATGACTGAACCATCTAGATAAATCTGCCACGCCGTCAATTACAAAACGTCCATGTTTTGAGAAATGCTATTTATTGTTTATCTCCAGAATTTTGTCGAGACCTTCCGGCCAATTGCGAGCGCGTCGCTCCATGTTTACAGACGATTCGCCCTAACGATTCTCAAATGCTACGCGTCGGGCAAACAAACATAGCGCAAACACGAGCTCGGCCCGCTCAGCGCGCTCGGCGTGAACGGGAGCGAGCGAGCGAGTCGCACCCGCCCCGCCCGGCGCCCGCCGCTACTAGTATCGCACCATCGCCCGCTCCTCATTAACAGCGAAAGCTTTTAAAAGAGATTTAAACAGATTCAAACAAAAGTACTGAAAAAGTGACGTCCTTTTTGTGGTGACTTCTATGTAAATCTCGGGACGGACGAAAAAGAATTCCCACTAATTAAAAGTAGTCCACCGGCTTCCAGTCGATCCCGCCGAATGAGACTAGAATGTTAATTTTTATGCGGTTCTTATTGTTCTTTCGGGATTAGTTGGTCGCGTGCTCGGGGAGGAGTAGCAGTAGAGGAGTAGGCCGTGCGCGGGGTGCGGGCGCGGTCGCGGGGAGCGGAGCGGGCGAGGTGAGTGCGGACCGCAGCTGCACAAACACTCTTCTCGTTATTTGTCCACACTCCGTGTTTGAGCTGCCTCCGCTCCGCCATAATTACGCCACTAAGCTTTGGCTTTCCACTTTTTCCCGGCGGCTGGGGCCGGGGCACGCCGCGAGAATTTTTCGGTTGGACGCAGACGGAATCTAGAAACGTGAACACTATTGGAAATTCTAATTGAGCGCAGGACTCGAGTGAGCTGGGAGCACTCGTCCGCTGGAGCCTCCATCGTGCGCTACGATTGATGTTATCGCAGCGGATTGGCTCAGGCAGCGCGACCGGTCAACTTTTTCTTCAGCATTAGCTGTACAAATCGTTCCGCGTTAATTACTTTTCAACCGCATTACGACACGCGAGACAGCCCCATCTCCTTGTCGTTAAAAAAACAATTGCGGGCAGTCGTTGAATTGTAAATATAATTGGATAGCCAAAGAACCCTATAATTACTCTGTCCGAATGAACCGTTTAATGTAATGGTGTTCTCGAATTTAAAACATTAGCTAGTTAAACAATGTGCTTGCCAAGTCTTGTGCGAGGTAGGTTCAAATAATCGTTGAGATTGTAGAAGAGAAGATTTACACACTATGTTAGTTAGATATATGGGAATATGGTAAATACAAAATCAGTTTTATGTGTCTCACAATTTGTAATATAGCTGAGTGCGTGCGCCGGCGCCATTGCGCCCATTAGAATTCCTAGCCGACGCCACAGTGGCTTATTGGTAACGTCATCTACTTTACTTATATTTAGGCGACCATAAATTACCAAACCGTAGATATCCGGCCAGGATTCAGTTAATTAATTTCCACGATTTGAATGTTAATATCTCGATAGAGTCACATCGGACGCCTTTATAATTTGGTTATGTAGTAAAACGCGGTTACGTCCTTTGATGCAGCAGATGCTATGACAAAGTGCCGCGCGCTACGATCCACAACTTCGTCGCGCGCCTTTAATATGAACTAGTCGTTTCCTCGAACTTGGAAACGACTGCACGTACGGCTCCGACGAAGACAGTTTTCGAACGTATAAACAACTTTGTTAGTCTCTAATGGGACGGAATTAATGTCAAATAATTTGTGGGAATGTAGTTGCGCGTTGTACGAGGACACTTTTCTGTAATACATAAAAACCTTCGCGAAAATATAAAGCCACTAGGGCATAGTTTACATAATAGTTTCAGTATGCGGTCAAATAACACGCAGACATTTCCACCCGCTACTCATACTTCATCGGCCGAGAAACGTTCGAGAAAAAGTTGTATGCCGCCATCTTCTGAAACTCAATTACAAGTACCGTGACGGCCGAGATAATCAAAGCATTTAAGCCTTACAAGCTGAAACAACTAAGATCATAATCTTATTTGCATATTTATTGAAAATCGTAGTCCGGACTAAATTATAGTAATCTCGGCGATAGATAGACGTAATGTTAGCCTCGTGTAGACGTTTGAACTTCTTCCTCTCTTATCTTAGGTGTAACAATGATAGCGGCAAATAGATGTAGAACTTTATTAGCATCAGTAATCATTATATCGATATCCTCTACATAGCATGCTGTAGTTTGTAGCGTTTTTCTAGTAAATTTCTATAGATAGGACATAGGTATGGACTGGACACAACGTTAACAACAACACACTAACACGTTTCCCTTTCCAAAATATTTTCGTTACAAATAAAACGCAAACGAAGTTAACCATACCGTTGACAGCAATAAAAAGTTGCTTTATCGCATTATGCGGACAATTTATCGTAAATTGTATACAAAACTAAAACTCATAGTAGGGAGGGCCGAATCCCCGTGCATGCATACAAAATGAGTCGGAACTCGGCTCGTATATATAACAATAAAATTAATAACAAGTAATTTATCCTTGTCCCTCAACTACCCACATACTGTCCGACAATAAATTCAATAGTAGCAATAGCTCGTAATAACACGTATAAATAATTAATAAAACTTTTACGTGTGTCAACGAGAGTGACGCATTTCAACGTTACGTTACAACGTTATTTATTCATACTCGCTCGAGTGAATAATAACGTATTTATTCAATTTTTGTTTCTTAAATACAATGAATATTTGAAAACGTATTCAAGAGACGTGTAGTGTTGTGTTCAGTCGTTACATCATAGTAACTTTATATTATCTAAGAGTTAACTAAATAAATATTAGACAGATAAGATTGTAGCGCAATTAGATTTGAAAATTACTAAGTTTAGAGGATGAAAACTAACCGACATTTAGATTTTTCTTTGCATAGATTGTCACGGTTTAGCATTAGTTTAGATTCGTAATTATGATTTAACTCATTATAATGATAAAATAAACAATACATCGAGCTTGAAAAGTGTTATTTTAATAGTTTATTGAATATTCGCTATAATTATACTGTAATATATGTATGTATTTAATTTTAATTTAAAAGTTATTTCTCTATTATATTTTAAATATTTACACTGCTTAAATGATAATGTTATTGATACTAATATTTATTGTTGTTGTTGTATAATATTTTTGGATGCATCTATTTTACGCTACCTTCTTCGTGTTATTGTTATTGTAAAGCGGTTCAGTGTATTTGAATAATGCTTAAAGGTGCAACCACACGGGACGCTCTTGACTCCCACGGTCGGTCTAAGAAATCATCGAACTCTATAGCAATAAATCATTGCTTTATAAATCACCACACCTCGCAATAATTATTTGTCAAAATTAAGGTATTTTATCGAAATTATTACGTAACTATAAGTTAAAATTCGATCATTAAATCGCTACGTGTGCGACCGTCCTTATCGCCATCCTCTAAACTAGTCATACGTAAAGTAAGCTTGAAATATTATGTATATCGCGTCGTCGTGTAAGTGTACCCTAAACGTGTGACCACTACTTTAGTTACCAATATACCCTATTACTGGAACGAACCCGTTCCGTTTCTATATCTTCATTGAGCGAATGACCGTACATTCAGGTACGGACTGTAATCGTTATTAGTGTTCGGGCATTGAAAACCATTGTGAGTTTAAATATACTAATACGGAATGTATTATTCGGTATTATACAGTTAAGACGGTACCCTGACCAAAAAATCGGCATGCAATGTGAGCATTCCTATTGGTCTAGCGGCACTGGTGGCGCATGAATTACAGTAGTGAATACGCCCAGATTTTAGAATAAAATCGAATTTTGGTCTTTTGAAAAAAAAAATACTACAAAAATGTTCGTTATTAAATTGTCAATCCATTAGTGTTAGTACAAAAAATAATTAATGAACACTTTACGAGGAGATTCTTATTATCAATAATTATTGCTCATTTTTATGTTTTTTTTTGGAAGGAGATTAGTGAAATATATACAACATTAAAAAAAAACGAAATCTACCATTTTAGAATCAATATTATGTAGAAATTTAATATATTTTTATTAATTGATATTTCTTTTTAAATAACGAGTAGATAGCTCCTAAAAACAGCACGAAAAACGGCTTGCGCGGCGTTTTGCTCGGGGTACCGCCTTAATAACACCGTTTTCTTGGTACGGTTTTGATGATGGAATCAATACGTATACTAAGCTCAACACGTAATGAGCCGAGCCAGCACCGCCGCACACCGGGCGTGGCGGTGGCGTGGCAGTGGCGTGGCTGTGGCGTGGCGGTGGCGCGGCGGTGGCGACCGTGCGTGCAGACAGCCCTCCAACTACATTAATAAACCCAGTCCATCATTTCGTGCGTGCAAACAATTTTAAATAGCCCGAAAACAGTAAACAGGAAACTATCAATTCAAAGTTTCCCCATAAAGATTCGATGAGTGGAGCACAGGGCGCTGTTCTTCCTCTTTTACTCCTCGCTGTAATGATATTTTTTTATATCTTTTGTTTTTTCCCCTTCATGTTAATTTTGAATTAGACTATGAGTTCTTATCAGGGTTCCGCGTAACGTTTTTCCTTTCATGTGGAATGTTTGTTTATTTAAGCGCGGTTCTGTTTGGCGGAACCCTCGTCGCTCCGTAGCCGGCTTTGTAGCTTTTTTATTTTGTTGCCGCAGGTGTAGTGGGAGTATTACCGCCGGACGGTCGTCTGTTGCTCGGTGCGGAGTACGTTTCCGCCGGCGCGCTCGGCCAGAGCTCTTGAGGCGCCGCCGCCGCCGTCCGCCAGGCCTGTCCACCTCTCGCCACCTCTCGTACACCGAACATCCACTAAACGGCTCCCGGAAATTCTTACGAACATAAATAAATCTTTTCTCAAGCGAATCGCTCTTTGGTATTTTCGCCCCACGTTCCCCTCTCGAATCAAGGAATGCAATGTCGCAAAAACAAATGTTTTTGTAAAGTAAGGCCCGATTTCGCAGATGCGTGTCACAATCGCCCGACTAGGTTTGCCCATATAGCACGAAACAATATACTCAGATGTAAACAATTGCAATATTGAAACATTTCTATATTCATATCAGATCACTGAGTTGCGGTATCCCTCAGGAAGTAATTCCAATATTTTAAAATTAAATACGTAAATTAATATTAGTTAGGTGTCGTTCATAATGCACAAATCTTTCATGATTGTATTTATTGTAACCCATGTGTCAAATTCTTTATAATAATAATTAAGTCTATTTTATAATTATAAGTTTATAATAGTAATTACTGTTCTTAACGCTGTTCCGACATATCGTCTTATATCATTATTCGTAAGTCTATGATATTGTGAAGCCGCTATATTTTAAAATAAAGGAAATTGCCGTTGTATAAGCAAAACGTTTTATCGTTTATTGTCCAATTTATCGTTTAAAATGGAGGTCGATCAGTACCTCAGTTATTTACCATCGCATATCGATTGCGACCGAAATAAACTGGAAGAGATAGTGTGTACCGTGGAGTTGGCTAGCGTGCGGTGAACTTTGATTATGATGGCTCAGCGGGGCCGTCAGTGTCGAGTCTATAACGTATTTTAACGTTGGCGTTTCGTTTTTCTGACTCATCCAATGCGGCACACGCAGCGTGGTGCCCGCGGCGTCCTGCCCAGCAAGCCGGTAAGCGCATGTGAGCCGTAGAGCGGTGGAGCACGCCGACCGCGGCCGCGCGCCGCATCGCCAACATTCCGCACATACAACACGCTCGCCCTCAGAATGCAGCCCGCGAACCAGACACACCCACACAACTATTTTGCATAGTTAGTTATACCCGAACCGAGAACGTTTTAACCCGGACAAATCGCGCTCCGTATCATTACAACCCTCCGGTATCGAGTTAAATTAACAGCTCGTCCGACACAAAGTCCAAAACAAAAATAAGGAAGCGACGGTACGACAAATTAGCGCCTTGAAACGAAATTCCTTGAAGGGTCACACGACCGTCGGTTCGAATCCAAATAATTAGCTGGCGAAGCGGCGAGTGGCCGCGCTCGCGAACTGTGCCAACTCCATTTGTAATTTAAGATATTTGACCGTTAATTGTGTTAGTAACTGTTACGTTTAGTGCTTGTTGCTTAGGTCGGAGCGAGTGCGACCTCGTTCCGCTCCAACCTCTACAGCACTTGTTTAGATACTCATGTAAATACTAGTTGATAGTGTACCTCCATAGCCAGCGGTCCCACGCTGATTTAGCATTACGAGTGCTGTGTTTGGATGGGTCAGAAATTTTTATTTCTTTATTTTATTTTATTTAGATAGATTTTGTTTTATGGATGCCAATAGATTTTGACTATAAATGCGCTAGTCTAGCGAGCTCCATGGTCCATAAATTTTTATTGTAGAATTCCACCGAATTGGAGTGTGTCCGTGAGTCCATAATGGGTACTATTAGCATACTAATCTCTTCTAGTTAGTGTCGTATTGAGCGCACAAATCCTGCGCAATGTGCGGAGTACGCACAGTGAGTCCCTTCTCCCCTGCACGGAGGCCGCCTGGCCGGTGCGTTACCGGCGTACCGAGCGCTCTAATAGCCTACAGGCCGTGTCGCATTCACCAACGAGCCGATACACTCTCTAAACTGCTCTGGACGGGGATAAGGGATTTACATACACACAAATTGTGTAAATACCTACTAGTGCCTAGAACCTACCTTTACCTATCCACGCACGTTGTGTGCGAGCATACAGTTTGTGATTACCAAGAGAACAGCAGTTCGCCAAAGGAGTGTGACGTCCTCTACATCTCTAGGGCGAGTAACTTTGATTTTGAACCTTACAGTTTGGTCACTATCGTTGAACTTTAGTATAGTGTAATCATGTGTGTAACGTTTGGAAGATTTGACCGAGTAAAGACTGAAGTGTGGTAGACATTTCATAGTGTTTCGGAGTTAAGAAGTAAATTAGACCAACAGTAGCCGAAATGTTAAATAGACTCTAGATTAGAATAAGATTTAGACTAAAAATAAGCAATGCCGCGTAGGCTCCGTAGAAGTTCTGTTTCTGGCCGCGTAATAAACTTACAACTAGTCGAATTCCCGATAGTCTAGACTAGCTAGCTATTTTAAATTATCTCGGGCGATTTTATATCTTATTGTACATTAGATGAGCTTCAAATTAGTGTCGACTTACAAGGTTTTTGTGAAAAAAATAACAACTTTAAAGCTGAAAAATAAAATTGCTTTTTCTTTGTACAAAACGTAGCAATGTAAGCGACTAGAATAGTAATTGGTGGTACAAAAAAATTTGATTGGTGGTGCAAACTTTTTATAGATGTATTTACTGTTGTTTAGCTTTAAGACCTTATTCTAGAATAATGTTAATGTAATTTTGTCATTATTTGCCTTAGGCAGCGAGTTTTGTATATTTTAGTATCAAATTGAAGTGTTTAATCCTTAAGACTAAAGCGCAGTTAGAATAGAATGAAAATATTTTTGATAATAGAATAGAAAAAAAACATTGTGATAATTTAAGCAGTAGTTGATTTTGTAGCTGTAAGCGGAACTAATCCGCAAGTAGGTACATGGTATAATTTGACTACATGGGTAGTAATTTTAATTGAAGAGTTTTAGTAATTCTAGTAGAGAGAGATCATTTGGAATTTTTCTATTTCATAATCTGTGTGTTTTATGAATATTCATATTTCTCGAGTTTCTTTTCGCTTATTTAATGTCGCTTTACGTGTTATCCGACTAATCCCATTCTATGGCTGAACCACGGAAACGCGAGTGAAGGTTGCGGTGACCGAGTGAGACCTTATTGAGTGAGGTAGGACGTAGACCCGCTATACAAATGTACAGGTAGCCTCGAACACTCCTGAGATTTACAGAAAGGACACGCGACTCCTTCTTTGAATTACAAATATGTTCGCGCGTGCGTGCTGGCTGACCCAAAACACCCAGCATAGAAATTCGATTAATTTGCAATTGAGATAAGTCCCAGCGGCTAAACGATCGAAAACCCGCAAAAGCGTATCATCTTCACGGTGAGTTATTGATGGCACCTATTAAATATACGTTTTGGGCGAGACGTGCGAGGATCTCCGGTAAACGCTCAAATAAAACATTTCAATCGCGCCAAGTGGGAAATGAAGTATTGCGATCTTGTAGGTGACGGATGAGAAGTTCCTATTTTTAGTTACCCCCAGTATTTTTACAAACTTTCTGCTGTTGACCCGACTGCCGAAGGAGGGTAATGTGTTTATCAGTCTATGTATGTTTGTATGTTTGTTCCTATGTGGCGTTCTAGAGACCAAACGCGTTGGCCGATTTTGATGATTCTTACGTCAATCGATTCGTCTTAAACCTGCGAGTGTCACTGGCATTAAAATTGTAAAATAAAAATGGCGGGTTTTGGGCGCCATATTGTGAGGCACCAAATTTTTTTTTGCTTCCAAACCCATCGTGTGGAGTACCAAAATAAAGTATTTAATGAGGTGATTTCAAAAATATAGAACACTTATATTTTAAAATGTACCTTATTCTAAAAAAAATAACTAAAAAGTTATAAAGAAAAAAACTTAAATTAAAATTCATCTGAGATAAGAAAATTAAGTAATGAATGACTTATAGATCTGTACTGAAACTAATGTTTTAACTTTGGCAATCTCAAACAGTTAAACAGCAACATAACAACCAAACGCTAAACGATTATACGTTCAGAAATAAACATCAAACATATTTCTCCTGAAATCTGTGTACCTCCATAAATACTAC
The DNA here is from genome assembly GCA_949775005.1 of Orthosia gothica. Classification (NCBI taxonomy): domain Eukaryota; kingdom Metazoa; phylum Arthropoda; class Insecta; order Lepidoptera; family Noctuidae; genus Orthosia; species Orthosia gothica. Next base: position 4,983,084 of record OX459049.1, read on the forward strand.
AGCCATTACAAAACAAAAACTAAATATGGAAAAGCTTTAATATCCACACAAAAGAATATTGATTCTAACTTTTCCATTTCTTTGTTATTACTTCCATGAGTAAAGCTAATAAAATACTTACCTACAGCTACCTTAAAATTCGGAGCTGATTTTCGAAGCCGGGGACATTGTAACACATAAAAAGTCCCGCGTAATATAGTAGGATCCGAGGAGGGTGTTACGTCGGTAGTACGCTCCGTGAATATTTCGTTCGGCCGTCATCCCACTTCTGAAGAAGAATTATTAAGTTTGCCCGAACTTCGCAATTATGAAAGTTCGAATAGCTCTCACCAGACGGCCTCTGAATTTATAGATGAATGTGTGCTCCCCGCACCCCGCACTCGCAAGGTGAGACACTCCACCACCTACTGACACCCCACATAAAGATAATTTAGATGAACCACTATACCAAAAGATATTATCTAGAAAAAGCAACTTACAATTAGGTAGCGAACATAGACTATGCCAGCGATTTGGAATGCCAAGCTTGATAGCCAAAAGTTTATCAACGAAGAAAACTCCGTAATTACACGTGCATCCACTTTTGAACTTTAAACTTTGTTGTTCGCGTCTTCGTTTCTACCTCCTCGGTTACGTTCAAAGCGTCAAGAAACTTTAACTATTACACGCACAAATTACACGATGAACATACGTTAACATGTCTGTACAAACTATCTATTAGCTGCGAGCTACGTACGTCCGACACAGATATGACCGCTGTTGATAACTCGTCTCGCGCCGTTCTCATGTAAACTGGATTGTTGAAGTCGTAAATTATTTGAGGTCAGGAACACGCTTCGCACCGAACTTAGTTGGGCCTGTTTGTGACTTTGTTTGCTGTGAACCGACCCGTGAAGTATGATTGAAGCGATAAACAACGCTTAATAACAATAAACCCGCCCCGCTTTACAGGTTAACTCATGACCCTTTTATTTTACAACTTACTGATAAATCAGGAATGTTTTATTGACTGCAGTAGTCTCTTTATTTCTCGTAGAAGACCTATTAGGTATCATTCTTCTTTAAATTAATGAGTATAAGAAGTCGATCGGCGAGCTCTTCGCTGTAATGGGAAAAGAATGAAGTAAGACCGATCGACATATTAATGATCCCGAGACGTGTCTGCGCCAACACTCGAATTCTTATTTATTACACTGGGCCCTCAAATAAATAGCCTCTCACATCGCAAAGTAATGTTATTAAAATGTGTCAGCATTTTAGTAGGGCGGGCGCAGGCGCTCGCGAGCGCGGGAGTGGGCACCCGCGCGCCATCTATCATTCATCCTCCATTACTTATATTGTACTTTTTTCGCAAAGTCACTCGCAGGCCGGTAATCACCTGGTGCGACCGCGGACCTCCATTTTTCACACTAAATCATAACTCGCGCATCTGACAAAAATAAAATTTGTCGTACAAGCTAATAGGGGTAAATGGTGACACTATGAGCAAGCAAAAAATGTGCGACGAATATTAATCTAGTTATTGTTGAGATGTCGGGTTACGTTTATAATGAATCTACAGGGTAAGTTTTGTCAGATTTTGTTAAAATTCAATTCTGTTTGTTGAAATGTTTAAGTAATGAGTAGGACATGTAGATACGTATGTATGGAGATTGCGACTGGAGGCTGAAGTTTGTGTAACTCAGTTACGGTTCTCATCGTTATTTATTCGCTGGTATACGTCGGTTAAATAGGCGCGTGAGGATGCGTGCGGAGCGGGGCAGCCGAGCGGCGGCGGCGGGCGGACGCGCGCGGACTCGGCCGCCGCGTCGAAAGTCGCAAGACGCGGCGACGTGCGCCGTATGCTAATGCCCTTCCCTATTCAATAAGCAGACCGCCGCGTGCCACCGAGAACTCACGTCGGATAATTTACTGGATATTTTGTAAAAGTTTTTTCGCCCTCTGTGATTTATGCCCGCAAAACTTCGAGCTCTCTTTTTCATTTGAATGCACGTGACATACGTGATATTTTTTTGTTCCGACATAATCTGAGCCCGGGGAGTCTTCTCTGTCCTCATTCGTCAGCTCCGCATCTGTCTCCAACGGTTAAATTATTCATGCATTTACGCGCTTCAACTTTATCCGCGCTAGAAAACTTTAATATTGAGTTGGAATTACATCGATAGTCACTTTACCGTTCAATATGCTAAATTGAGGAAAGATGAGGTGTAGCCGGGATGGCAAACTCTCCCTCGGTTTTTGAAATTTAAAAATTTCGATGGTTCAGTCATGAATGTGTGTGTGCTTTCACTAACGAGTGTGTGTCACTCGTGTTTGTGGAGCGGATGCGAACCGTGTGTATGTTTGCAGTTGACCTGACCAACGGCCAACTGACACCGAACAACAACACACCGCTACTGGCGCAGGCGCTCTCAGGTGAGGACGCCGACATGCCTTCACTCTGCACATCACTACACACCGCGGGCGTACACTAAAACCTGGGGCTTTACCATTAACTTACACCTTCATTCGTTTCTTAAGTCTCTGTGTCACAAAGACGCAAGTTCCTGGTAAGCCCCCGCCCCATTAACATTATCCCTGACAGGACACACTTTTATCATTCCACAGAGCTCACACACCAGACCTCGGGACACACCACTGTATATAATTCACACTGACAGCACTGACTTCATACTTGACACCAACCTCATTCATCACTCGCCGGTGACAAGTCATCATAACATTATTTACGAAAATAAGCGCTTCTATTACTGCTTTATGTGTGTGTTGTTTGTTCCCATCTTCCTACTATGTTTAAAATAGGTAGGTACTACGTCTTCAATTCCAATAGAAGATAAGACTCAAGATGCGTGTTGAATGCGTTTCATACAATTTCAATAGATTTTAAAAGTAAAAAAGAAATAAAAGTCTAATTCTACCCAGAGCACTGGTATAATAGAGTTAAAATTACACCTTGGAATTGGAAAAGCGTCGCCCAGTGATACGAAAAAGGCCAGTACGAATGGCACAATGTTTCGCATTTTCGCTGGCTGAATAAACACGTGGCTCACTGTCTATCTCGCTTCCGTCACCGAGCCAGTGAGCTCTGCCCAGCCGGAGTAAGCCTGACTTAAACGATTTTTAGTCTTAAAATCGCATATTCGGTGTATCCAGATGGGCATTTTTCACTGAATCAAAATCCATTGTGGTGGATTTGTGAAGAATATTTGATGAATATTTATAGAATAATACGAATCGTAATAGTAATTTAGATTATTATAACAAATGCTGCATCATCAAGGACTAAGTCCCTAATATTAGAGAGGCCTACTATAACAAGGCTATCCCAAACCTGAAAGCAGGAAAGCCTTCGTCGACATGTCCATTCCTTCCCAAGCTGACAGTGAGGCTGATGAATATGGCACAGCACAATCTTAATTCAGGCTATGTCATGTCCCCAGTGATGAACAACTACCAGGCAGCAGCGGCTGGCTTCGGGCCGCCGGCATCACCGCACGCCGCCGGAGGCCGCGCCGGATTCCCGGCCGCCAGCTCACCGGGCCCGGCGCTCGACGTGTACGGCTCCGCTGCCGACAGCGTGGGCTACGTACAGGCCGCGAGCCCGCAACCCTCTGGATTCCCGGCGATCGCCGTCAGCCGCGCGCCTCTCAATTACACCCCAGTAAGTGCTACCACAAATTTATACTTTTAGGGCCGGATCGCCACTAATTCCGATTAAGAGCTATCCTAGCTTACGACGTCACGTTTGTCGAGCAATTTGGTGATCACAGTATGATATTATTAACACGCAGGCAAGTGGGTGCAGTGTTCCTCCTGTTGATATAATCCTTAGGCACCTGTTGCGAAACTCACGGCAAGTGAAATGGTCTGTTCGTGACACAGACTACATGAAACTTGGTTGTTGTTTCATTTTATAGCTACAGAATCAGAATCTGAAACGAAAACCGTGAAATGAAATTATATAGCAATCCTAGATATAAAAAAAGTATTTTATAGAAAGAATATAAGAAAAGTTTCTCATACTTATTTTATTTCTCTCTCATACTTATATCATACTTATTTAATGGGATAAAGTTAATAACTTTTGATTCTAACTTTTTTCATTTATTACTTCATGTTCAAAATGCCTTCAGTAACGCCCAAATGAAGGCAATTCCCAAAATTGTCCTTGTTCGAGAACTTTCAACTGTCACAGCATTCAAATTAATGTTTGTTCTGTTTTGTTTTTCTCAGGACGTTTGATTCGCGTTCTCTGATGTTAAAATTCATTTTTGCATTATTCATGGTAACAGGAAAGAAAAATAACTGTGTGTTTACACAATCTTATTTCTCGGGTGCTGTAGTAAATTTGGTGTGTCTAGCCGGTGTAAGAATTTCATTAGCAGTTAGTCATCGCGGGATAAGGCACTAAGTGCGCGCGGTGTCGGTGCGGCGTGGCGCGGCGCCCGCGCGGTGCTGAGCGGAGCAGCGCGTGGGGGAGGGGCACCGAGCCTCCAGACTCAGACGCAATTAGCAGCCGACGACACTCTAAAATTTTAGCAAGACGGTCCAATCTCATTATGGAACCGATCTTCCTTGTCGCTCTTAAAGCGTAATCACCATAAGTTAGCGAGCGAGTGAAGCGTGAGAGATGCGATTATAAAGTGTGCCGAAATATGAGCGCGGCGGGGGAGGAGGGGGGGAGCGCAATCTACGCGGTGCACTGCCGCGGGTAATGGCTTTTTAAAACTGCGACCGCGCTCCATAACTGCTTCCCTGAGACGCCATCAGTCTTCATTGCTTGTCGACGCCGCCACACTGCCTCGCCGCACCACCGCCGCCGAGATCTTAACTCCTCACGTCGTGCTATCTTGAGACATTTTTCAAATTGCACTCGAAAGCTGCTTTAATTTTTACACTATCACAACGCTGGCCTTTGCCAACTTATTATACGGTCATATGAACTTTACACGAGGGTACGATCCCGCATTTGTTTTAGAACAGTGACTAATTCGGAGCAGCCGCCGCCGTTGATCAAATAATCGGGATACAGTCAATCTACAAGGGCCGCCGTGTAATTAAATGTAGAACAGGTATTGGACACGAGCGAGCTAACTAATTGTTGCCCGAGGCTTAATTTGAGTCATTCGCTCGCGGCGCGGCGGTGCTACACTGAGCTACCCTTCCGTTTCAGGCGCGTCATATATCAAACGGGATATTAACTCAATCGCCCGTAATCGCCGGGGCAAAACAAATACGTCGCTAATGAGAGAATGAACGGTCCGGCCGTCGGGCGGGCCGGACCGGCGGCGCATGTGGTTCCCGGGTGTAAAACGGTCTTATTAGGTAACGGGAATGCCCCCACGGACAATAACCGTAAATCAAGGAGAACAAGCAGTGTAATTACCGTTGCCGAGCGGTCGCGCGCTTGCTCTAACTCATCCACTCACTGTTTTTATTTTGTTGGCCACCGAACCGCTACCACTCTATCGACTGCAAACACCGAACTTACTGCCTTTAAATCTGCCCCCGGAGAGGTTAATGTTCGCTTGAACGGTTTATACTTCCATTCAATTATAACCTCGACTGCATGCCAATAATTTTGGGCGGAACCCGTCTGCTAGCTAATACTGACTCTTGTTTGTTTTTCTCATTTCAGGGACCCCTGATTCCTGCGGCGTTTACCAACGGTTATCATTGAAAGTGTTATAGCACAAATATTTTACGTGAGTATTGTACTGTTTTTAATGTGCTTTTGCGTTCCACTCTATTAAAATGTCGTTACGCTGAATAAAAACGTCGGCGTGTGTTCATAGCGCCGCGAAAATGAACACTTGTATAGCAATTACACAAAATGTTTTTAAATGGTCTCGTAAGACTTATGAGCAAACATTTCATTGGTTTTTGAAGTATTATGATTCGCTGACATTTTTTTTAATGTTAATACATTTTAGCTACGAATCAAACCACAGTGCAAGTTCAGGCACTCTTGCGCAGAAAAATAACTTGATTCAAAAGCAAACTTTTGTGACTTCAAATTTAGATCAACTTGAAGACCAGCATCACCTCATCATTCTATAGTAACACATACCATGTTGGCTCAGGTGGCGAGCGGTGTGGCGGCGCCTAGCGTCCGCGAGGGGGCGCCGCACGCGCACGTCCCCCCCCGGCCCGCCGCCCCGCTGCCCGCCCGCGCACCTCCAGCCCCGCGCCTCTGACGGAGCCGGACACCACCGGACCTCCTCTCAACATCACTCCGTCATCGCGGCGTCTTCACCTCCCCCAACCCCATCCACATCTATCCCCATCTCCATCCATATCCTCATCCCCACTCTCATTGTGCCCCCTCTCCCCCCCACCGACCCGGTCTCACGACCCCGTCTATTGTAAATAACGATAATCTAACTTTTTGTCGTGTGAACGAGAGATAGTCTATCTATTGAACAGGTATTTTTTCAAATTTTTCTCGCTTTCGACTGTACCGTAGATGTGTTGTCAGAGTAATAAACGATTTAAACTCCAAAAAAAAAAGTACATTTCATATTATATAAAGTGCATCTAGAGGATTAAATTGCAGGGAGGTATATCTTAATATTGTATGGTTCATAGTTGATACAGCGTAAGGTGTATGGTCCTCGACGCGCGGGACGGTAGGACGAGTTACTTGTATGTAGGACGCCGGGGGCCGCGCCTCCCGCTCGTCAGACACACATATTTTATTCTATCTATTTTTAATATTAATGTCAAATATTAACATAATTATTATACTACTATAATTATATTACGCATATTTTACCTATGAATGTAATTATTTTCGCCTAATTCGAATTGTATAAAATCACCTCTTTGAACGGCTGTTCTGTTTCAGTAGCGATCAAGTTTCTCGATTACTTCCGTAAAAGACTACGTTAGTTACGCGTATACATACTTTCTAATATTATGTATTATGATATAAAATTTTATCCTAAGGATAATATGATCATATTTACGATTCATAAGGACGTTTGGAAAGCTAAGTCGGTACATTTCAGAATATCTCTCATCGCGTTAAGATAATTCGTTTCTAACTTGTACCTTTCAACGTAGGTATTGTAATTATAATAAATAACAATTTTGTGCATTACGTAATAAATATTTAATTGTTTCTTACATTGTATCTACCGTAATATAAGACCACTGTTAAAAAAAAAATCGCGGCTCTACTTGAGGCGTCCCGCAGTACTTAGTTGTATTTAAAATTTTAATCAGAATAATAATTGTAACAGTAATATTTCGTACAGACGGTATAGTTACACAACACAAACATTTCAATAAAATAAAGACAGGGATATTAAAAAATTACAGCCAAAGGCGCAGGTTTGAGGTAATAGATTAAATATGAAGTCAATTCATTAATCATATTCGTTAGGTACTGGAGACATTTTTATCGACCACTTCGTCTAGGTTCAGCAGATAGGGAGCTACGCGGGCTGCGCGCGTAGCAGTTGCTGTAGCGCCGGCGTCGGCTACGAGCGCCACGCGCTACGCACCATTGTGCTACGAGTGCTACGACGTAGCACCGCGCTACGACCGCCTGTTAGACGCCCAAACCGCGCGTGCGATCGCCGCTCGCTATTTACATGCACTCGGTTGCATTCATTCGTTATTTACTATTATTATTACTCATTACCTACATCAATTAAACATTAATATTATAAATCTAGGTATTAAATTTTAGGTAATAATAATAAACAATCTTTTAAAGCTATTATTATATAAATACGTTATAAATATAAATGTTTCCTGTTACAAAAAAAAAAATATTGAAAATGATACGAAATAAATCAATATTCTTTTTAAAGGTAATTTATTACTTATGAGTATGTAGTTAATTGAATAATGGAGTGTTAGAGGAGTGCGTTCGTCGCCGAGCGGCGCGCTCGCTTCGCGTTTTATGTTCGTTCGTGCCGAATTCGTTCGCTGAAATGACGTCAAGTGCGGCAGGCGCCGTACCGAGCCGTTCCGAGCCGTTCCGGGCCCACCGAGCCGTTCCGGCCGCACCGAGGCCGCACGCGCCGTACCGAGCGCCGCCATGCCGCAGACCGCAGGAGACGCGTCCGCCATTATGTTGTTAAAACGTTAGCTAGGAAATTGATAATGAAATCGAAGGTGTGAGTCTTTAGGACGGTCGGAATATCGATATCATACCTAACAAATTAACGTAATTATTTGTTTTATATTTACGGTGTTATAGGTATTTAAGACATTTTTTCTTAGAATATTTAATTATTACGATGAGATGTTATATTGTTAGGCCCGGGCTGGCGGCGGCGGGCCGCGGCGCTCCCCGTCGCCGTCGGTCGTCTCATTCACTCTCACATCCTCACTATAATTATATTTTCTTACCGACCTTTTTAACGTAGGAGAAGCGCACACGGCCGCTTGTCCCCGTGCGAGTACGAGTACAAACATACAGACAAACATATAGTGAGAGACGTTCGTTTCACCGCGTTCGTGAGAAGCCATCGGTTCGCCGCGATTGCATCGAGACGATACATAATGACAATTATTGTATATACATAGTTAGCCGCATGTGTAAAAAGACGTTTAGGTAGACGCCGAAGTGTGGCGTGTAATTGTATGCGACAGATGATGCAGAAGCGCAGTGTACCACCGCGCTGACCATTGAGCCGATGTGTGGCCCCACCTTTATATAATAACCTCTTTTTAACGCTTTCAAAATGACACAAAAAGCACCAAATAAAAAGCCAATTTCATAAAACCAATCACAGAAATATTGAATTTGATAACTGCATTTATCACATGCCAAAAAAATCTGAAATGTCACACAGTTTTCACATAAAACACGAATTTTCAAACAACTTTTGCCGTCAAGTGTTAAAAAATGCGTCATAATATAAGGTTGGCGACGCACCGAGTTACCATCTGGTCGATATTAGATTCATTCAGCAATCAGGATTAGCTGACGAATATTAGTTTCATTATTGTTGTTAAGTTATAATGTTTGTGAGTTTCTTTAGTATCACCCTTAGGGCTTCCGGGTGCGGGCCATGTTGTGTACCGGCTCTGTCATATCAATTATTATGTATTTAAGTAAAGTTTTTTCATAATTTTATCAATTACATTTGTTTCCATTTTAAGTATTACTTGGAGTTCAATTTAAGTTACTCTGATATTCATTTCGAACTTTATATTTTAGTACTCAATATTTTGAATTATCTTTAAAATTATTTGGTATCTAATAAGGCCCGTACTTCGGAAACCGCTCCTTCTAAGTGCGGTCGTTTGCGGTGACCGCGCGGTCACCTAGCGTTCGCCGAGAGGTCGCTGGGTGATTGCCGAGCGGTCACCACAAGCTCCGTGCGATCCTTCTCGCTTGTTCGTATATACGCGATAGTTGAGTTACTTCAGTCACCATTTAGACGTGTTCTATATCAGAATAAAGACTACGTAATAATAAGCGAGATCTCAAATTTATTTTAAAATTCGTTATGTGATCCTAATATTGCGACTTATCGTATTTATAATATGTATGTAATAAAGTTAAAAAGATAATTTATTATATTTTGTATAACATTCTACGTTTATTTACACTCGATCTACTTTATATTAAAGATAATAATTAATTTTAATCTAATAATGACAGACTGGTAAAGTTCGTAGAGTCGCCGCGGCGGCCATAGATCAAGTAGCTTTGCATATTCGGCGATGGCCAACTAAGAGTTTCTTGGACCAAAGGTATACTAATTCGCGTAGAACCGGAGGCGCACTGGCACTGGCTCCGCACGAACCCTCCAGACGCGAGCCGAGCGGCTGCGTCGCCGAGCATGAACTCTCGACGCGAGCCGAGCGCTGCGTCGCTGAGCACGAACCCTCCCGATGCGAGCCGAGCGCTGCACGAACCCCCACGACGCGAGCCGAGCGCCGCGTCGCCGAGCACGGCTCCGTCCCGCTCCCGGCCCGCTCCCGGCCCCCCGCGCAATGCCGCCCGCTTGGTTTCGTTCTCGCGGTTACTTCTCGATTGCGTGCTTCGCGTGCTGACTGATTTTCTATAGCAATAAAAATCAATTACCTAAGATTTTACATTAAAATAAATTTGGATTTATATACGTTCGAATTTGGTGTCATGTACATTTAAAATATTAGAGAAGGGAGTAACGATAGGCGAACGTGCCGCGACTGTCCCGTCGCGGCGTCGGCGCATTATTTTCGTCATTTCTTCGTGTATAATATGTTACATGAATCTGTATACAATATGGATATAAATCGTAATGATGAATAAAATTAGTTTTTACGGCATCTCTTTATTAAAATAATGATAATATCAAAACGTTTTGTAAAAAGCGGTGGGTATGTCCGCCGCCCCGATTTCGTGCACCAATGCACTTTCTTATTGGAATATTACATTATATAACGTACATAATACTATGAGATATATAATCATACAGCCTTTCGGGGCGCGCGTGTATGGCGATGTATGTATACACATTGTGCAATGTACATATACCTTATATAATACAATGATTTAAGACAAGGTTCACATCGTGCCGTGTGTATGTGGTAATAAATATAATATGGACATTGTTCAAACAATAACCAGTTGTTTTATTTACTCTGTTAATAATCAAAACCCTAATCCCACTATGCATATTCTGATTAATTAAATATTATTAAGCAATCATGAAATATTCAGCAAATGTTAGCATTTACTGAATATGTATATGATGCCGCATTACACACTACATTCATGTACAATGGCAGTCTATTGATGTAGAATTACAAATAACATCAGTTATATAAACTATGAATAACAAACACATATACATAATTAAAACAAATAAGATAGAACTGTGGATCCACAACCACATTCAATCAAAGATCAAGAAACAATTATTACACACATAAGCAAGAGCTTACTACTAAAATATATCCTGGAAAATGTATACAACGAATTAGAAATCCTACACTGGTACACTATTTGTAAGTAAGAAAGAGTGATATCAGTGTACGCCTGACTATCCTTCGAGCCTGAACCTGCGCTCACGTAGAGTAGCGGTCAACGATAGCGGTCAACATCAAGCAGATATCTTTGTGGAGCCGATGGAGACAGGAGCTTCTACATTTTTGTTTAAATATTCGTAAGTATATGTTAAGGAATCGTAAGTATTATACAATCTAGTGAACAAGAGAAACAACAATCATTAAAAATTAAATATCTTTTGGAAAGAGAAAAAGGGGACAGATATTTCTTTAGAGGGTAGATATTTAGTTAAAGGATCACCAAATTACCATCAAGCTTTCACATTTCTTATTAGCAATTTACAAAATGATATTTTATAACTGCCATAACTTAATATAATAATGTTCAAAGATGTTATAGAAATACCGAAAAAAAGTTTACAAGCACGATTTTTGACCAAAATGGAAGATGATTCAAATTGGTGCAATATTATTCATAGCTAAAACTTTAAATTGGAATAATGGAAACACTTTTCAATTCAGCCTAGGATTCTGTCCAGTGCTGGACTGGATCGAGCAGCCACTAATTAGTCGATGTCCGATCCATTATTATTGAAATCAAACACTGGATTGACATACTGGATCAATGTCAGCCTCATCGCTTTAAGCATCAGGAAAGATATACAAATGGAACGTAGCATGGAACTCAGTAGAGGGGAGCTAAATATTACTAAACTCAGGAGTTCGTAGACAGATTTAAAACAGTTAGATTAGGTTAGAATATGATATGAAACATTTAATTATAAATTATGAATTTTTCTTACTCCTCCGCTGTTCGTTTCTGATTAATTTCATTTTCGGGATCTCAGACAGTTGTTTCATTCTCTAGGACTCATCTAGCTTCATTACCTCGGCGCTTTTCTAGTGGCCACGCGCCATGGTTGATTCTGGCTTTCAGGAGTTGCAGTGGTTGGCAATAGTGTAGCGGGCTTGTTAAATAAAACTTCGTTTTGTTATTGTGTTCCCGAACGCATTCAACCCGAATCTCTTCAAAATTAGAGTGAACAAGGTTCTTCTGAGTAAGCTCACTCCATCGTAGACTCTGTCTCTGTCACCTCTGACCTAGACTAGAGTCAAGAGCAAACCCATATCAAACAAAATAAAAAAAAAGTTTGACAGAGCCTTTGCCCTGCAGTGACACAGCAGGTTCCTAATAATAACCATGACATTTCCTTTTAAGCTTTCAAAAACATTATTCTCTAACCTACATCTCCTCCATATTCAATAGTCAAACAAACTAATAACAAGAACACCTGAATTCACATTACTTATCCAAAAAAATAATACCTTCGTCCAATATGCCTCAAAATGGCCTTGTACAAGCGAACACTAGCTAACAGGTGTTACGAATCGCGGTAATACTGAATAAATATATAAAATAAATATGTTAGGGCGAGCGTGTTGCTCTAGACGATAAGCGTCCTCGCGCTAATATGTATGTTGGCTTTTCTTGTATATTGTTTCAATATTTAAAGGTGGGATGAGATTGTTTTGAAGTGCAGCTTGTGGTTTGAGATAATGATGTTAACCTGTCATGAGATGTGGTTGCTGAAAATATATGATTGAATAAAGGTTTCAGCAGTAAAATGCCGTTCGTTCAATTGAAAAATCGAAAAATCTTCTAAAGCGTTGATAAGTAGGCTCGTGGTTGTCAGTGATATAAGCTGTTTTAACACGACTGCCAAAGGAGGGTAATGTGTTAATCAGTGTGTGTATGTATGTTTGTTTCTATGTGGCGTCCTGGAGACCAAACGGGTAGGTCGATTTTCATGATTCTTACCTAAATCGATTCTTCTTAACCTTGCGAGTGTCACACAATATTGAAAGAAAGAAAAATGGCAGCTTTTGAGCGCCACATTGTAGTGGTTTATTTTTTTTTCTTCCTAACCCATTGTGTGGGGTATCAAAATGATGAAGGGGGTTTTAGAAGTGGTTACAAAAATATATATAACTAAAAAGTTATAAATAAAAATAAAAAAAAACAAAAATTCGCTGCTTAAGAAGTGAACTAAAAAAACGTAAACAAGAAGAAAATTATGATGTGCAGTCAGAGGATACATAATTATGGTTTTGGTCAGTCAGTTCGCGATTATGTATCCACCTTAGGGTTACACTAGTCGAAAATTCTTCCATACAAATGTAGTCTAGCGATTACGCCACTGTTTGACGATGTACATTCAAAATTAAAAATGATATCAATTTGTCTCATAATTATCTAGCCCTGTATGGAAACAAAAAATTATATTTGACAGTTATGAGCGTCGAAAGTTCCATATTTCAACACAAATTTTAACTCATCTTTTGGCAGAAATAAATACCATAAGAAGAAGAAAAAATGCAAAACGGCCTCCATAAAGGGATAGATTAGTAATTAGACAATGCTAATAATTTTATTTTGAACATATACATTTAATCGTTTTTACATGATATCTAGACTCCCAAAGTTCTGTTTATAAAATTTCGCGCGCTCGTTTTCGTCCTAAATCATCATCCAGTTCGATACATATTTGAAAAAGTGCTTTTTCGTACGCGAACTTGGTTCTTACTGCTCATCACAGCATCTATATCTTTCGCACGTTTGGATGAGATAGCATACATTTTAACCTCACGCACAAAATAGTTCGTGCCGTCGACTTGGGGAACCTTAATACCTTTTGACAGGTTTTCAGGCTAAAGTACAGTTTGACAAATAATCAACTCGAAATACTTACCAAATTCAGGAATTTGAGGTATGTGTAGGGGAATGAGGGGTGAAATCGGACAGGGGGTGAAACCAGATAGTTGCAATTTCATTACTCCGCGTACAGCTGTCTCGCTCTAGCTTGCAGTGAAATACGCGCGAATGCTTACTCAGTGCAGTTGCAAATGGCGGCGACGGTAACATCTCAGCGCGTGCGTCTATAAACAAAAATTGAAAACTAAGGTAAGTTAACTAATATTTTGACTTTTTTAAAGTGTTATCATTAAGTTTAGCTATGTGCTATCTTATACAGTTGTATTTTTTATGAAGTAATATATATTTAACCTTTTAAAACGGTATTTGTTGTTGCTATGAGTGTTAACATAATCACTGTTAGTACTGCAATTTAAAACATGGCACCTGTGGGGTACAAGCGGACGGGGTGATTTCGACTATCCGGTTTCACCTCGATTGATTTTATATGTAGGTATTGCTGGCGTTTGTTTTATTCGTCTGTTTAATTACTATTTTTTTTACTTTTTACAGAGTGCGAGCGTCAACATATAAAGATATCATGCCGATTCCTCATTTTAAAAAAAACATGCGACCGTCTGCGCGTCGAGGAAAAACCGCAATTTTGACTGAATCACCGTATAAAAATGAACTGGTAGATAAGGCTATGTCATCAGTAATTAAAACAAAAAAAAGGCAAAGGTAAAGGTATCGGTAAAAAGACGCATAAAGAAAACTATCAGGAGGATTCGGAGTGTTTGGTTTGTGGCAAAAAGTACAGTCAAACTAAGTCCACAGATGAATGGTACCAATGCACTGCTTGTCTTAAATGGGCTGACGAAAGTTGCATCAGTTGTTCTGAGCAAGAATTATTATTTTTTGTATGCAAAAACTGCGAATAATTTGATTATTTACATTTATTGTTAGTATCTGTATTCACCCCTTGAATAAAAAATGCCTATCCGGTTTGACCCATAGGTATGGGGTGAATTCGGATTAATATTTTTTTATTAAAACAATTTTATTTTGTAATTACTAAGATTGATCTCAAACATTTTTATGCCAAAGTTATACCTAAGGTATACTTAAACATTTATGACATTAATTACCTCAATAAATAACATAGTAATTTTTTTATTGTGTCTTATTCTTAACTATCCGGTGTCCCCCCACCTTCCCCTACTACACCACGTATCGTATCATTGACTCAAAGCAATATCCCACTGGTGGTAACTATAGATCTGCATAGTTACTTATGGTATTAAGTTTTATATCTTTGCCTATCTCGTGACCACAAGAAAACTCATGGCAATGAACCTGTAAACTGACATCGAAAGACAAAGCCCTCGAAACAAAAACGTAAGTAAGTGAATAAAATAAAATGCTGTAAACGTTGGCGGTTCCCCGACGTGTGTGGCTTATTTTTTGCTTTTTAGAGGTTTTTGTGTTGGGGGCCTTTTATTTTTTATTAAATTTTTATTTCATGCTTTTTAAACTAATTAAAATATACCTAGAAGTAGACACGCTTCAACAATCTACCGAAAAAACCCGAATTCAAAGAGTAAAATGTGGATAACTTTTGAACAGGTCAACCGATTTTAATCGATTATAGCTAAGAACACTTTCGACAAAGTCACCTTTGAAACAAAAAAAAACACAATCAAAATCGGTTCATCCATTCGGGAGCTACGATGCCACAAACAGACACACACATAATTAAACAAATAAAGTATACACAGCTAACAAGTCCTCCATAAATTAAAAAAAAACATGAAAACCGAAACAATGCGCATAAAACAAAAAAGAAAAGAAAATCTCATAAGTTGAAATTGAAATTCAGTTTCAAGACATGTGTTTCCGTTCGTAAAGGCAATTTCGTTCATTCGTTCAGCCTACTGGCCTTTTATTCGAGCCAGCCCACGCCTGTTAACAGAGTCACCTTTGCCTGTAATACAGAGCCTTCTTATACGTTACGTGACTCTATTTAGAAACCAACTGACCTCTTTCTACCAATTTACCTCCGCCCAACGAAAATGGACCAATCTGTTAAAGCATTGTGATGCCATATACAATTTGTGCAATGTTAACTTAAGTGGTTTCTCGAAAATCTCGGATTGAGCACGAGCAATTACTTTAAGTATTATTCGAGTACGTAACGAGGGGAATTAAATTGGATACAGAGGTCAGACGTCCAATTATCAAGAAATTCTATACAAAACTCGGATGAAGGTAGCCGACTATTAGATTCAATTTCAATAGGTTCCGTGTCGCCGCTGAAAATGTCGGAAGCTGTAGAAATATATCGCGCGAGTTTTCTATAAGGTGAATAAGCAGAGCTGAGATAGAATATGATGTCGTGTATAGATGGGGGCTTATTGTAGTTGCGTTGCCGTAATTGAAAAAGCAAAAATAGATTTGAATAGTAAAATAAATATGAAGCGCCTATGCAGATATTGAATAGGTAGCATGAGAGCAAAAGGTCATCAATATTTGCAGCTTTTCTTTTTACCCGGCTGCATGGAAAGGGTAATGTTTTTCGCGCGTATCTTGTGTGTTTGTATGAATCTATATAATATTCTTTATTACCTCGTATTTTTCAAACCACTTGACGGATATTTATAATTAAGACATCGTTAGATAGGTCTTGGTCGCCCAAGTGTTCGTAGATAAGTGCCGTTAAAAAAAAAGAAACATGGCGGATTTTGAGAGCCGTATTGTAGGGATCGCAATTTTTTTTTTCATCGGAGCCCATCGAGTGGGGTATCTAAATGAAGGGTTTTTAAAGGTGATTACAAAAATATATACCATTACATGTTTAAAAGTTATTCGAAAAAAAAAACTAATAAGATCAAATAACCCGACTGCAAAGATGTAAACAAGAAGTAAAACATGCTGTGCAGTCGGAGGATATTTTTATTTTGGTCAACCATCTCGCGAATATGTAATCTCCGACTGCACAGCATGATTTTCTCAATTCATCAATATTTGCAGCTTTGCAAGCATGGCTTTGCTTCAACCTATTCACTCTTGATTTAAATATCCCTATATGGAAGCTACTTACAAGACATTTTAGACTAATCTGGCCATATTATATTGCCTATAATATACTACATCTATACTAGTCAATATCTCAACACCAGATCAACTTAAAGCCCACAAATAAACTAATATCAATAATGGAACCACAACAAATTCACCCATCCATACAAACAACAAAACAGCGCTATCTACAATATCAATCTAACATTCCTCCATACGGGGTATCGTTGAAAACTCATATAAATCGCCCGATTCGCACCGCAGACGATTTTATCAATTTCATTCATGATCTGTTCCTGTTCAATAAAGTAATCTGATTTCGCGTATCGCATTGTCGGTCGGCAGTGCTGTATTAAAACGAATATATTCTGCATTTGGCAGCCGAAATAATCTTCACACTCGGGTGGCCCCGGCGGATAATGAAAGCGATTGGTTCGGCGACATAAGTTGGCAATTACCCTGCACTACGCTTGTCGGGATTAAGGTGAGTGCTATACTTACCTGTTAGTTTATGGTGTTGAATTTTTGTTCGCGTTGATGTATGATGAAGACTTAATTTTGAGCTTAGTTATGAGAAACTAGAAGATTTGTAGCTAAGGTATGATGTGGATGCAGTTAATTAAACAGCCGGTTTTTCGAAGTAACTATCAATGTGTACAATAACTAGATACCTTCAAAGAGTTGTTCGGATTAGTATAGTTATCATTTAATTTTGAGCTTTTTCATGTTGATTTGTTAGCATGGTTTACTCTTAAAAACCTTCTGTAAATATAAGTATTATTTAGGATGGGCCTCGGGTGGGCCGGCCGGATAATGAAAACGATTGGTTCGGCGACATAAGTTGGCAATTACCCTGCACTACGCTTGTCGGGATTAAGATGAATGCTATAGTTACCTGTTAGTTTAAGGTGTTGAATTTTTGTACGCGATGATGTATGATGATGATGATGCGCCTGCGCTGGTACGGACATGTGATGAGACGGGAGGATGACCATATGACCAAAAGAGTCATGAACATAAATAACGGAAAAAGAAGTCGTGGACGACCACCAATGACCTGGCTACGAACAATTAAGAATGACATGATCACAAGCAACACAACAGAAGAGACAACCTGCAACCGTACGGTGTGGCGCAGAAGTACTAGGAGGGCTGACCCCAAATAAACTGGGACAACAGTCAGGAGAAAGAAGAAGATGATGTATGATGATGACTTGAATTTTGAGACACTAGTAATGTGTTTGAAGATTTTGTAGCTAAGGTATGATGTGGATATTGTTAATGAAACAGCCGGTTCTTTAAAGAAATTTATAAAAAAAAGTACAGGAAGTAGGTACCTGTAAAGCGTTTGGAATGAAGGCAGGTGCAAGTTGTCGACATGTATAGTTCACTTCCAAAAATCCGGTAGCTTTTAGATTTTTAGTGTTAATGATAAATGATTTTATTTCTGTAAATTGGTTTGTACAAACATTTTTACATGTCAATCAATTTTTTTTAAACTAGTTGAGGTCGGCGTTTCCTATCTGATTACTCTGAGAAGAAAGGCCGAAACAAACTTAGAGGTTACAGTCTCTTTTAAAGTCCAAACAAAATCTCGGTTAGATCATGTGAGGATCATGTAGATTGATGTCGGAAATGGTCTTTTGAAGAAAGAACCAGCCAGATTAAGTGGACCTGTCCAGTCAGTGCACGCATTTGTCGATAACCGTGCAGCTCAACTCAGAATTTAAGAAGCTCAACGATTCGACATACAAAGAAAAGACATTCGGGTAGGCCGCATAAACTACTCAAACTGCCAGACCATTATTAAAATCTAATATATAAATTCAAATAAAAAAAAGAATGATCCACATAGTCTTCACATTCATAATAATTAAAATAAAATGTTGATTCGTTAGTATGGATTTCTCTAACAAATCCTTAAAAAAATCTGGGTATTATGAGTTCAAAAGTAAAGTTGAAGGATATTTTTTACATAACAAATAACAAGTCACCTTTATTTATATTTTTTTATAAACGTAATACTAACACTACAAACAGCAACACGTAACACTAAGCTTTATTAATCTCTGAACTTAAAACAAAACACACACACACACCCAGAATCTATTACAACAATAAATTCCGAACAAACCGCATTACCAATACAAACAATTCGTTAGATTAAAACCACTGAGACATAAAATATTTTAACTGCGCTAACCATATCGGGTGTATTCAATTAAGCTTTCCTAAGCATTAATATAAATCTAATCAAATACCGTGCATTAGCGACCGGTTGCAACGGTAATTTGAATCAAAATGGAATAATATTAATGCGTTTCATATAATCCTATCAATCTATTAGGATGCCGCGGATTCCGGCCTGTTATAGATAATAATTATATTGTGTAATTTATGTATGTTGACGTTAGGTAATTAATGGTTTATTATATTTGATAGGAAAAAGGTTTGGTTGTGGTCAGTTACTTTATGATGGTTCTTTTACAAAAAGCTAGAATGTATAATTATTTTCTTTCAAGATGTTCGGTAAACTGTGGTATTTCTGCGATATTTACAGACAACAGGGATGTTGCTGTGTGGTATTACTATGCGTGTCTTACTTTGCTTACGTCTTTGAACATTCAGAATTAGATCAAGAAAATAAATTTTATGTACTTCCTTTTAACAAGTGTATACGAAACTACTGAAATACGAGAACTTGCAACAGTTTTCAAGAATGAGAAATTTTGCCTCGAAGTTCAGTCGTGGTTAAAATCTCGGCACTAAATTAATAAAAAATCAAAATCAAAAACTCGGCAATTAATATATTTACTTACATATTATATTAGCAGTGCTACCCAGTGGTATCAGCCGCGACATACAAGTTGTAGGTCGTGGGTTCGAGCCCAGGCTGGCGCTTTACTTTGTGTAAATAATTTTTCACCACTGCTCTCAAAACGGTGAAGGAAAACATCGTGAGAAAAAAAATGTTCTAGAACAAAAATTCGAAGACATCTGACATCCACCAACCCGTACTGGGCCCGCGTAGTGGATTACGGCCCATTCCCTCTCACAGAGAGGAGGCCTGTGTCCCAGCAGTGGGAACATTAATAGGCTGATGATGTGATGTGATATTAGCTGTATTATAGACAGAATGTTCACGATGTTATGGCTAATATTGACGATAAATATAACACCTCCATCAAAAAGCTTAACCAACAAAACAAATTACCTTCATTTAATTCCTCCTACATATGTATGTACGTACCTACAAATACAAGTGAATTTAATCGATTGTAGCCTTATCTATCGGTCGGCGGAATTGTTCCAGTAAAGCCAAGATAATCTTCTGCAGCGGGTATCGAGTGGCGGGTACCCGGTACCCGGGAACGGGTACCCGGTTATCCGGTTAAAACAAAATGTTATTGCAATAATAACTGAACTTGCATTACGTTATATTGAAGGGGGATAGTCCTATGTTAGTTTGTTTGTTGGTGTGGATGTTTTTGAAAGTCCTGTTGTCATGCAAAATACAGTATTGTTAGCATATAAGTAGAGCGGTTTCTCACCATTTTTTGGAAAACTAACCTCAAGTGATGCCTCAATGACGAGTTCATACATACTATGAGGTTTTATTAATACTTAAACTATGTAACATTTAAACTGAATTCATAATCTATATATATAAAAGAATAAACTGACTGACTGACTGATCGATCAACGCACAGTCAAAACCGTTTGACCTAGAAACATAAAATTTGATAGTGATGATAGTGGTCCAACGCAAGCCAATTACGAATAAAAAAAAAATACAGAATGGTTTCGCAAGTAACGTTAGTGGACACAGAGAAAGGATTTTTGGAAATACCACCCTTAAGGGGTTATAAAGGGGGTTGAAAGTTTGTATGAATAATGTAATTCCTTCGGCTAATATTCTTGAAACTTGGCACAAATTCTAATCTAAGTAAATGATAAAGGTTGTCTTTATTTTATTTTTTAAACTACCGCCATAAGTCAATTTTAGGGGTGTTGAAGTTTGTATGAAAGAATATTATTTCTTATATTAATAAACTTGAAACTACCACCCCAAAATACGATTTAGCAGTTGTTAAAGGTTGCTAAGAATGTGGCACAGACTTTTGTTTTTGATGTAGGAGCACTAAGAAGAAATTTTCGGATAATCAAACTTTAAGGGGGTGACAAGGGGGCATTTTGTTTGTATGAAAAATCTAATTCCTTGGGGATAAAGTAAATAATCTAAATTAATATAATAAGGTTTTTAAAACTACCCCCAAATAGGGTAAAGGGGTGTTTAAGTTTTTTGAGGAGTCTTACTGCGCAATCTGAAAAAAAAAAAGAAAAAGGAGAAAGAGTGAATAATATATTTGTGTTATTAAAAACTCGACCTTCAACGGGGCAAAAAGGCCTTCTTAAGTTTTTAGGGGAGGATGTTACTTTGTTGCTGTAACCTAAAATGTATTATTCTTGAAGTCAAATAACGAATCGTTTAAAACCATCAACCCTATTTATCTACGATACCCCATTTTTTTTTTATTTAATAATAGCTTATATAGCTAATAAACAATAGATACCTACTCGGTTTAATTTTGTTTTGATTATCTGTTTTAAGTAAAACGACTGCAATAAACGTGATCAAAATGTTCATAAGTTTCTTTCTTTTTTTTTTATGTCATAAATTTATGGAATAAGTCATAAATAAATGGTATTGACAACTCTACCGAAATGACACGAGGTCAATCCCAAACATTTTGGCATTTGACAATCGCTGTCACCATTAGAATGTCACTTTGACTACCCAAGCCCATTATACAAACCATGTAATATTTATCTGAACCCCTTACCTTGACCATTTTTATCTCATAGGCAGTTTCCCATAACCCTTACATATTTTTCGGGTATACCAACATTGTATCCTACTACAAGTTACATATGCCAACACATTAGCGTCAGATTGATGTGGGCCCGACTTCCGGTTTGAGTTTGAGCTCAACTTTATGTGAACGAACGTGCTGTAACACATACGAGTGTGTGGGTAACGAGAATTATCTTCTACTTAGACTTACTAAGTGGGTATGTTCTTATCTGGTAATCTATCCTTAATGACTTAGGAACTTTGGATGATGGGTCACCTTTGTTAAGGTTTCTCTGCTTAATTATTTGCGCTTCAGTAGTTAACTTGATTATAGAGTCGATTTAATTAAGCCTTGACGTGGTTTGCAGCAGATGATGTAAAATGTTGTTTGGTAATTGAGTAAAAAGGCACTGTTTAATCAAATTAAAAGTAGTAGGTAAAGGTAAAAATAAGATCTAGTGTAATTATAGTTTAGAATTCATAAATACAAAAGGAAATATATTAGGATTGCTTTTCCCACTCCGTTCCGAATGTGTAAAGGCAGAGCGCGGTAGTAGGACATAATTATGATGCTACGCCGTAGCGCGGCATGTGCTACGCCGTAGCATTGCGTAGCGCGGCGATGCAGCGCGTAGCAAGAAGCGCACGCGCTGGCTGCCGGATGACCTAGTTTTTAGAACTAAAGCGTAAGAAGAATAAATAGGAATATTATTTAAAGCATAATGAAAGTAAGTATACAATACCTATCTCTCCAAATAAGAACAATGTTACAAATGCTCTTATAACTGAAATATATTACAACAATACCGTGACCCGAGACAAGAAATTATTCCAAATTAATTACAATTTATTATCTAAATCATATTAAATACCAAGATGGCGGGGACCATTCAAATTATTAACACAATAAGTACCTGCCCGAATCTGTAGAAATATTTTAATTTCACTAGGACTCGTTGATTTACGAGGTCCATATGAAAGAGCTGTGAATACCACCAACTTAGAAAGGTCTGTAGAATATCTAAGATTTAACCCCTCTATATTATATGTTTGAAGTGAGTGAAGGAGGCAGGGTAGGTCAATGGTATCTGGTTTAACCGTCAGTTTTGTTCCATAAGTTATATTAGTTTAGCTATTCATTACGAAGCGTGAGAGCGTGTTATCTAAAGTTGAGAGACTTAGCTAATTCGAACAAATATGTACTTGTAAGTAACGCGTGGATATATCGCACTTTACTACAGTTTGAATACGGAAGTGTTCGGAGTTAGTTTTCAAAGTAATTAATATAATCTATGGATTTATACCTTCATTTATATATACACAGACAACTAATCTGAAAATACATAATAAAAAACCTCTATATTGCTTATAAACATTTCTTTTTTACCTATTGCAAACATGATTATGATTAACATGCATTAAGACTTTCTAAACGAGTAAATATCTTCTCCATTTTTAGGGTCTCGTACCCGAAGGATCCAAACGGAGCCCTATTCACTTCACTCACGTGTGTCTCCGTCAGTCTGTCCGTCGTCCGTCACACAATTTTGTTCCGAAGTTTTTTTTTACTTTGTATTGACTTTCGTATTTCACGTATATTTTACTAACAAATACCAATATATTGAACAATCGGCTTTGGAAATCTAAATGTGCGAATTCTGACACGCACTTGGTCGGTTTTTCTCCATACGGTTCCATCCTTTGCTATTTCTATCCAGTATTTTCCTGCAGTCTTCTTTATCTCATCGAGCCATCTATCTGCTGATCTATCTCTTGACCTCTTGCCTGTATGTATGGGGACATTGATCGTGTATTTTGTACCTCACCAATTGTATCCTAAGTGTCACGTGTAATTCTGTAATTTTTGGCAAATAAATTATTACTTTTACAATTTCTTTCGACCTCCCGCTTTACCCAGAGCGGGACAAGTCATTAGATGATCAACAACTAAAAAAAAAACTAACTGAAATTAAAAGAATAGGTCTTTTAATTTCAGTTAGTTTTTTTTTTGGTTGTTGATCATCCAATGACTTCTCCCGCTCTGGGTAAAGCGGGAGGTCGTGTCAGACTGTTACTGACTAAAACCCCCCCGTGTTCCTTCAGTTGCTTGTGTCAGGGCCGCGGTAAGTCTCTTTCAAATCTATCCGCGACAGTTTTAGTATGCTGCGCTCCAGTATATATTATTGGGATTGCCCAGAAATCAATCAATTTGCCTAGCCTTTGCCCAACTGTGTTGGGGTCGGCTCCCAGTCTAAACGGATTCCACTAAGTAATACTATTTTACGTTAGATTGACCAGAAATAATGTTACAAAAAACAGCTTTTCATAAAAATACCAGCTATGTAATTGAAAACTACTAAAAACCAGGCATATTGATCCAAATATTTGATCTCTTTCTTCTACGAATTTTACGCAGGTATCTAATATTTTCATTGTATTTCAATTTAATTCTATAAGCCGAATATTTTGGTGATAGATATTAGAAATTACCGTATCAGAATATCCAGAACCAGTTTCTGACCTCACAACCAGACCTAACAGCACAACTTGTACCACAATTAGGGATCGGGTAAATACTTGAAGTTCGAGACCCTTCCTCAAATCCGCTGCAAGGATTACTAATAAAACCCGTTCCCAAGTAATACGCTTTATAATGCACAAAACTATTGAAGTAGGTGCAAGCTGGCCCAGACAAGTTGGCTAACATTGCGCACTCCGCTGGATTAAAGCAAGTTCGCGCAATCTTCCCGGACGGCCAACTTAAAATTCTAACATCAGTTTCGGGAATTAAGGGATTCACTCCATAAATTTATAAAGCCCGCTTACTCCAACTTAATCTTGTTTGTTTATTCCTAGGTCTATTAGCGGATAAATCGAATAAGTTATTCTCTTTAGTAGCTCTCCTTTGATTAGGGCGAGCTCGCGAGATAGCCCAGCGTAATTTGGTAATTATTGTGGAGTTACAAATTGCGTTAAGTTTTCATCGCGCTTTACAAAAGGGTTGGGAATGCACCGTTAAATAAATTATAATAAAAACGAGCAACTTTTCTGTTTGTCGAGTTGAAAAAGAGTTTTTAGACAAATGTTGGGGAGTTTGTTAAGTAAGAGGGTTCCCGAAAAATCTATTATGGCGGTGTCTAATTTCCCCTGGAGAGGCTGCACTGGGGCTGAGGGTAAGCCCGTAAGGAGCCTGTACATCATCCGGGCGCGCCGCGTGACACGAGGCTTTGCGATATGATAAAGCACCTGTTCACATATTTTATCGTGCGCACATTGAGCCAAAATATATTATAAGATGCGTGTTAGGAAGATTCATTTTTGTAGCAATTTACGGACTGCGATAGCCTGCTGAATTGTCGCTTATTATGAGTGGTATTGTAGAGATATATCAAATATGTTTAGTCGGAATATAGACTAATATGGTTAACGAGCAACAATGACAAGAAAATAGAGTGAAGAATAAAAATCTGAAACCTAATATTTCAATCAGAAACATTGTTGCCCCAGGGCATCAATCAAAAAATTATGTAATGTCAAAGTATTTGAAAACACTGAAGTTTTTTAAATCAAAATATAAACCAATAAATGTGGTAACTCACAAACAAACTAAACTTTTAGACTAATTTTCAGTAATACATTTGTAAGAAAGTATTTTACTTGCTTACTCACCAGCTAGCTCAAGTATGAGTGATCAGCATGAGACTATGTAGGGTATGGTTTCGCATGAAGTTGACTGAAGTAAAAGTCCACAGTTTGGTCAACTAATTTAATTCTTGAACATACAATCCGTCATCACAATTTCTTGAGGTTAAACAAGTACAATGAAACTTACTTTTATTTGGGATACAATTTACCCATTATTTCCAATACCGGAGGTAAGATGTCTCAAGCAGTATCATTCGCCTGTGAAGGTTTAATCAAGCCTCGTGCAAGCTAAAATGTCATTTGTGTTTGATACCAGATGATGGAGCTCAGATACTGTTTTCTTCAGGAATTGTAGTCATATGTGTAGATGTAGTTATATAGTTAGTTGACCATTTGCTTATTTATATTGGTAATAATAAAAATTAATCCTAGGGTGCCCTGCCAAGGAGAGAAAAAAATGCATGATGAGTATCACACACGCACATGTTTTCACAAGTATGGAAATTTAGTTAAATTCAACATTATACTTACAGCTATTGCTGACACATTATGTATTTATATTTGGGGCTTATTCCCTGCCGCCTACGAGTCATTTTATTTACTTATGAGCTGTTATTGGGATGAGAAGTTTTCAACCGGTGTCTTCGCTCAGTAATTGCAATGAAAAAGACATGTCATACTTGTCAGTCATAGACACTGAAGATTAACCAATAGACTTGACAGTCTAGGTCTTTCTATAAGTATGTATTTTCAAGAAGTTAATCATTTAATATTTTAGTGTTGAATTGTGTGTTTGTTGAATTAAATTGATACACACAAATTGTAATTTTATTATATCATTTAATATAACTGCAGATAGCAACGCCATCCCGTATCACGCAATGATCAACTCTCATGCCAAGCTGGTTCTCCTCTTTGACACAAGATGTCGCTGTGATACCAAAAATAATCGTTACACATTTAAGTGTATACTCTAATATTACATAACACGTACATAAAAATCCAAAAATCTGCTCTTTCAAAGTTAGTTCGTAACTAACTTTTATTTATTTGTTCTCAGAAAACTAAGTGGAACTAAGGGTTCTTGAAACTTCGCTATATAGATTTATTTTTGATCGATAGCACTAGACAAGCACTGTTTAGTGAAATTTGAGTTGCCATAAACGTGGCAATCTACTGCGCCCAAATACTCGTAATTTAATCAAATACCATAGAAACGAAAAGAAGTAGAAAAAATAGAATTTACTTAAACTTCAAGCACGACCACTTGTGTTTTTTTTTTCGATTGCCTCGCGTTTGACCACTATCTTGCCTGATGGTAAGCGATGATGTGGTCGACGGTGAAGCACGCTTGCCTAGAAGTGATCAAGTAACCTATTCACTCTTGACTTTAAGACCCCAAGGTTGTAGCTATCAGAAAACAAAGCCACTGGCATGAAATTCCACTCCTGTGCGCACAGTGAAAGTATTCGCAAAACGCAATGTGCGTATGGGTGGGATATCCAACATGTACTGATGGCGCATTGCCGTACGTCTTGTTGTCCGATGATGGACAGGGCTAGGTGGAATCAAATTGTGCAGTTCCATCGCATACTCCCCGAAATGTCACCGATAGAAAACTGACACTCGATACATTTGCGTTCAATAGTAGAATAAATTTTTATTCCATCAAATTTTTTACTGTGACATTCAAAAGTGCCGCTTGGTGGCCTAGTTGATATAAAAATATCTTTGTCTTTGTCATAATATCGAGATTTTTAATCATATTTTTCATTTCTAGTGGCCTATTATTCGTTCCCTACGCACGAAAACCGCTCCTCCCTTCTTTTTAGCGTTTTTTATTCAGTCTCGGCGCAGGCACTGCAGGAAAAGACTATACGCGTCTGCTCTCTTATTTCATCTTGAAAAGAAGACTTATTTTGAAGAAAACTGGACCTAAGTTCATAATACACACTTTGGTGTACTTTAATGATTTCAACAACTAATTGAAAAAATCTAAATAATAATAAAAAAGCAAAACAAAATTATTTTTTTGAAGTGCAAAATTGGTTCCTGATCCAGAGAAAGTTGTTTAATTGTACCATTATGTTTTTAATTTAATGAAACTAGATTTAGAACAGTAATAAAAATGTGTGAATATAAATAGAAAATAATTTTTGCTTTATCGATCTTCTAAAACCCCGTTTTTTATAGCCCAATTATTTGTACCTCGTTTTTTTTTTCTGAAAGTCCTCCATTCATGTTTTAGGTAAAAGGTCAAATAACAATGAAGATATTTTAAGCTGCATGCTCTTGTAGCTCAGCGAACATATTAAATGAAGCCTGACCATAAACTCTAAACGGCAGAGGTCATTCGAGTCTCTAATTTGTAACTTTCCAGCAGACGCGGTTCCATTTTAATATTTTACATAAAATACTGTAGCACCTGCTGTTTAAATCTCTTGTTTCATACCGCTGACTCTGCGTAAAATGTATTCTGTTTTACTTCCTGAGCAAGGATAGAAATAATAATATAATCCTTATTCTTTAGGCTGTAAGTTACGAGGGGAAGATTTGTTTGTTTGCTTGATTTGTTATATAAATAGGCAGTGGAAACAAAGGGCGACACATTGATAATAACTGCTTTTTCTGATCAATTTAAGCAGAAACTGCTATACTACAATGTAGCAATATAAGAATTAATCCGGAATCTGGAGTTAACCAAACCTGACCGACTGTACTTCCTAATCTAATATTGTGCTTTAGCAAAACTGTACACATTTTTTGCTAGCCCCATCGCTCGCACGCTTATAAGCACTTTCCTACCTAACTCTTGAAAACAAGCGGTCCTAGTAAATAGGTCAATAAAGTCTAAAAAGGAGAAAAACCCGATAATCTAATGATATTTAACCGACGGCAAAATGCTGAGAGTTCAGACAAGTTATAACAACGGAGAGTATGTACATCAAGCAGATTGCTAGTACCTTTCAGAATAAGATTGCATTAAAGGCGAGCGTTCAATATCGAAATATGCCGACTGCGCAACGTATGTGCCAACCTGCATCTTTCTACAATGTACCTGCAGTTTTTTGCAAAAAAATCTTGTTTCTTTCCAAGAAATAATACTGGTTATAAATGCAATTGCATTCAATTTCATAAAATATCAAAGTTGAATATAGAGATTGCATAAAATTGTACCTGAAATTGAGAAAACGAAGAATGAAGTAAAAATACTTGGTTTTTGAGTTATTAGAATAGATTTATTTTACAAATTCAGCTTTATTAAATTAATAATCTAGTAAACGAACTGTGTAACAATACAGATTGGTAACATACCTATATTTCTAACGTAAATTGAAAGCAGTCACTGAAACGATTAAATTATAAAACATTTATTTAAAATTTCTGAACTGTAGGAAATTTCTATAAACAAACCTAATAGCCATTTGTTAACATTACGACCCATTTTAAAACTACAGAATGGTTGGTAATTTTATAAACTAAAATTCCACACTTGCACCCATTCGGAACTATTAACAACTTCAATAAGCAATCAACATCACACCGCGTTCCAACGCGTAATGAAAAGCCACCAACTAATTCTACGTTACCAACATGAAAAGGCGTAGTTATAGTTCCACCGACTTGTAAACTACCCTGTCCCCCGCAAGTTGAGTAGAGGACGGCGTCAGAGGGGACGGTCATATTAATATGAAGCTCCAAATTGACAGGACGCACGCACGGACCGCTCTTTCATATGGACATCGTAAATCAGAGGTGCCCACCGAAATTAAAACCAGGGTCGCAACGTGTATTAATTTGCAGTGCAGCCCGAGCACGCCGACGCGCCGACGTCGACAGATTTCGTGGTATTGTAAGGCTAGAAATTGCGACAAGCCTTACACCTGGCAAGCCTTCCAATATTGTTAGCGCAAAATGCGCTGCCCCCAATGACTGTTTGATGTGAATCGTCGAAATTCCGCCAGTTATTTGGCGTACACGGTAAATGAATCAGGAATTTTGTGCAAACAATTCAGATACCTACGTTTTTGTTTGTAGAGAGGATGGTGCAAAAATAAGTTTTATTTTGGCTTCATTGAATTTTATGGTAAATAGAAGTAGATTTGTTTGCGACTACGCACGAATGTGAGGGTATAATCAAATCAACTTTTATTTTATGAAATGCTATAAATCTGTTTTTGCTAAACAGTTTTATTGAACCACTTTTTTATACAGAGTGTGTTATATCGCGAAAATATTTAGGTTTTGCTTTATATCCGTCGATTTTTTAAATAATAATAATAAAAAAAAAAAAAGTTTATTTCTCACCACAATATTACACAATACATCATTTGTCTTAACAAGCTTATTACTATTGTGGGAGACTGGTGCCTAAACTAAGCTGCATACCAATAATTTGTTTTAACAGAATTAAGATAGGATAGGATAGAATAGATGGACCCCTTTGCCGAACTTAGACTCGTATTTGGTTCGTTGTGCGTGCAAGCCTCCTCTCTGTGAGAGGGAATGGCCCGTAATCCACCACGCGGACCCAGTGCATGTTGGTGGATGTCACATGTCTTCGAACTTTTGTTTCTAGGACATGCCGTTTTGCTCACGATGTTTTCCTTCACCGTTTTGAGAGCAGTGGTGGGCCAGTCACGGCCACGACTTACAAGCTGGGTCGTGGGTTCGAACCCAGGCAGGCGTTTTACTTTGTGTAAATTATTTCTTCACAATAATTTACACAAAGTAAAACGCCTGCCTGGGTTCGAACCCACGACCCAGCTTGTAAGTCGTGGCCGTGACTGGCCCACCACTGCTCTTAATTAAGAAAGGATTGCAGGCATATAATATCTCAGGGTTTATTATAACGGATCTATTGTACGGGTGCTTATGTGCTCATTAGCAAATACTGAGGTTACTTGATCCTTCTCATTAAGAGTATCGTAGGTAACGGGTCGATGCTCTTTCTCGTATTGCTCTACAAACAATGTTCTACGAATGTTTCCAGGGATCCCCGCTTAGTAAGTCGCTTGGGCTCCGAGAGAGCACTCCTGGAAAAATAATCTTGAGAAAACATTGGTATCTATAACATAGGGGACGCTCTAGAAGGTCGGATACACGGATTTTATTGGTGAACATCACCAATAAAATCCTTGTGTTCAGAAACGCTAGGTGCGCAGTACTCATAATCGACTTGAATGTTTGACTAAATGCATGAACGTACATGAAGCAATAGGTGTATGTAAGGGTCGTAGCAGGTGACGTTCCATAATGTCTGCCATCACCACCATTTCAGCCGAAAGACGTCCAACACTGGACAAAAGCCCCTAAGCGTCGCCACGATTGTAGGACCTATACGTCTAGCATCCATCAGATTTCCGCAACCTGAACCAGGTCATCGGTCCACCTATGTATCATCATCATCATTTTTTTTTTTTTTTTTTTTTTATCGACAATAGGCTTGCGCTTGACCACTATCTCACCTGATGGTAAGCGATGATGTGGTCGACGGTGAAGCACGCTTGCCTAGAAAAAACCTATTCACTCTTGACTTAAAGACCCCAAGATTGTAGCTATCGGGAAACACAGACTCCGGCAGGGAAATCCACTCCTTAGCTGTACGCATAATGAAAGTGTCCCCAAAACGTTTTGTGCGTATGGGTGGGATATCCACCATGTACCGATGACGCATCGCCGTACGTCTGGTAGTCCGATGATGGAACGGGCTGGGCGGAATCAGATCAAGCAATTCCATGGCACACTCCCCGAAATGCAACCGATAAAAAACCGACAAGCTGGCAACTCGGCGACGATGTTCAAGGCTTTGGAGCTTTGACTTGACCAGTGTCTCATTGCCGATGAGTCTCTTGGCCCGCTTTTCGATCGATTCAAGTGCATCAAGCTGGTATTTGGCAGATCCGTCCCAGAGATGAGAACAGTACTCCATGCATGATCGAACTTGCGCTTGATACAAGTTGAGCAGCTGTTCCGGCGTGAAATACCGTCTCACCTTCGAAAGGATCCCCAACTTTTTGGCCGCCAGCTGAGCCTTTCCCTCAATGTATGGGCCAAAATTGAGAGTCGATGTCAACGAAACACCAAGAAGCTCAAGATGGTCCGTTATCGGCACGGTTACACCACGGAAAGTAGGAGCCGGGTAGAATTGGCTCCTTTTAGCGGAAAAAAGACACGCCTGGGTTTTAGCAGCATTAAACCTGACCACATTGGCATCGCCCCATTCGGAGACTGCCTGCAAGGACAGGTTCAAACGCTCCACCATGGCCTCACGGAGAGACCGGATCTGCGGCCCGGTAGCCCGTGCGTTGGACAAGTATCTCTCAGAAACAGTGCTGTCGTCAGCATACCCAAAGGTGCCGGGTTTTAGCAGATTATTAATGTGCAACAAGAACAATGTTGCTGAGAGTACTGACCCCTGAGGGACCCCGGCATTAATATCCAATTGGTCCGAAGAGCAGCCATCGATAACCACTCGAATGGACCGATCTCTCAGGAAGTCTGCAATCCAATCACACAGACCACCGGGCAAACCGAATGAAGGAAGCTTACCAATGAGGCTTTCGTGCCAGACCCTATCGAAAGCCTTCGAGATGTCGAGGGAGACGGCAAGCGCTTCCCCGTGTCTCTCGATGGCCTCACTCCATATGTGAATGGCATACGCTAGAAGATCCCCAGTAGATCGATTTCGGCGGAAGCCGTATTGACGGTCACTAAGGATATCATTAGATTCTAGGTGTGCCAGGAGCTTTTTGTTAAGTACACGCTCCATACTCTTACAGAGTATGGACGTTACAGAGATGGGTCTGTAGTTGGCCGGGTCAGCTCGACTGCCCTTCTTGGGCACAGGCTGTACGTTGGCTTGCTTCCAAGCATTCGGCACTTTTCCAGTCTCATATGAAAGGCGGAATAGACGAGTCAAGATCGGAGACAGTTCAGGCGCACAGGTTCTAAGAACTATTGCTGGTATTCCGTCAGGGCCGCTAGCCTTGTTCACGTCGAGGTTACGCAGCACCCTACGAACGTCCTTTTGATGGATGCGAATGTCCGACATACACGTCTCGCATCCAACAGGAGAAGGAGGGGGCCGCGAATCACCAGGATTCAGACGCGAAGATTCCGCAAAAAGAGATGCAAATAAATTTGCCTTCTCCTCAGCGGAGTGGGCCAACGACCCGTCGGGTTTCAGCAGTGGTGGTAGTGAGGGACGGCAGAAGTTCGACTCGACCGACTTAGCCAGGGACCAAAACGCTTTACTACCTGCTGGGTAAGAAGCAAGTTTGGTCCCTATTCGGCCAATGTGGTCGAAACGAGCCCTTCGCAACACCGACTTGCAGGACTTGGCAGCCCTGTTGAAGGCCTTCTTCTTCTGACCCACGTCACCCGCTTTGCGCGATCGAGCGTCGACCCATGCCAGGTACGCCTCATGCTTAAGCGCGTCGGCGCGATAACATTCGGCGCCAAACCATGGCCGGTCAACGCTGGACATTGTCACATCAGACAACGGAATGTAGTACTCCATTCCCTGACGCAACACATCCGTCACGGCGTCCGCGCACGACGAAGGATCAGCCGAAGAAAAACAAGTAGGCTGCCAAGGATAGCATGCAAAGAAAGATCGCATGCCATCCCAATCTGCTGACCTGTACCGCCAAACCCGCCGGTTGCCTCTTGGGCTGGGATCGGGCGGGGAGTAGACGGACACAGACTTCACCAGACAGTGGTCGGAACTACCCAACGGTGAAGTTATCGACACAGAGTATCGGTCTGGATCTGTTGTCAGCAGAAGGTCCAAGCAATTGGCCGTGTGCGAATCAACATCCGGCACCCTTGTTGCCCCCTGGACCAGCTGGGTAAGGTTTAGTGCAAGCGAAAGCTTACGCATCTCCCGTCCAGCATGGTCAGTGCACTGGTATGGGAAGAGCCACTCCTGGTGGTGGGCATTAAAGTCCCCCAGTAACACTAACTGGGCGGAAGGGTACCGCTGCTGTGCCGCATCAGCCGCCTCACTGAGGTACTCTGTGAGCCTGGTTGTCTCCTGATCTCCGCTGTGCGACCGGTAGACACAGGCGTAGATAATTTTATCCAGACCTGTGTCCACCAGAGCCCAAAGCGTTGAGAATCTGGAGTCCTCAAGGTTACGGAGATGCCGATAGCAAGTGTCGTCGCGGGCGTACATACACACACCCGCGCGTGGTTTAAAATTGTGCTCCAGGGTAAACCCTGGGTAAGACAAGTACGACACGTCTGGCGGACTCGCTATCTGCGTCTCCGCAAGGAAAAACAGCGCTGGTTTCTCAGCCTCCAGGTGGTAGTGGACTGCAGAGAGATTTGAGTGCAGACCTCTAATGTTGGTGAGGTGCACTTTGTGGGGGAGGGGGTGCAGCCGCTGTTGAACTCCAGCAGCCGGCAGATCATATCTGCCGAAAGACGTCCACTGCTGGACATAGGCCTTCCCCAAGCATCGCCACATTGACCAGTCCCGTGCGTCACGCAACCAGCGGATCCCCGCAACCTTCACCAGGTCATCGGTCCACCTGGTGGGAGGCCTTCCAAAACAAAGACTATTTTTTTTTCTAATTTTGTCTTCCTGCTATGTATGTATCATACTAATTCAGTCTTCCAGTCAACATGGTGGGTAACGTGGCTGACTAGAACGTACTTAAACTTCAACACTGCTGAAGACATCCCAACTTTGTACCATTTGGAGATCGAACTCATTGTTGTTCCACAAAAAACATTTAGTCACTGTGCCAACCCATATTTTGCCAATAGTCAATTCTCCAAAAATCTACTCATAAACAAAAAAAATTGAAAACCCCACAAAATTACCCGCATATGTATTTCAAAAATACTTAATAAATTGTTTGGTTTATTTAGTCAACAGTAATGTTTGCCAATGTGCTGATGGAGTGCTGTTGGCACAGAGCTCATTTGGACCAGGGTTATAATCGTTAGCCATGTTACAAACCGTACGTGAACCGTCGGCTTATCGCTGTTGTATCAACTGAATTGTTTATCATTTGTTCTCTTTACATTGGTTGTAATTTTGAATGGGTGGACGAAATTATGGAGTAAAATTTTATGAAAACCATACCATTTTTATACTTCTGGTTTTTTATACTTTGCATAAGTATAAAAGTACCTGGGCGACCAAGCTCTGCTCAGGTGAAAATAGAGTAAATGACGTTTTCTAAAAATTAAATCTAGCTATTTCGATTTATTGCCCCGAAACCACCACCATAGTAAATTGCATGAAAATCATTGGAGCCGTTTCCGAGATTAAGATTATATAAGTCATAAGTAATTTATTTCATAACAATATATACATTGTGTCGAAATTTGAAATAAGTTAAAAAAAAATACATACACCACAAATAGATTTGACTCAAAAAATAAATGAAATAACAATAACTTTCAATAATAATAATTCGTAATAAATTAACAGTAAAATTAAAATGTCAGATATAAACATTAAATAATAAAAAAAAATCATTAGGTAGTGATTATAATAGATTAACAAATAAATAATGACAATCCGGAACAAAAAATACAAGTCAATTTAAAAATCAATGAAAAAGATAAAATTATAAAAAATTCAATAATATGTCACAAATCCTAAATAATTATCCATGTTATATCAATTCGAGTCAATTAAAATTCGATGTCAAAGAAAAAATAAAAAACCGGCCAAGTGCGAGTCCGACTTGCGCACGAAGGGTTCCGTACCATTATCGCAAAAAACGGCACAAAAATCACGTTTGTTGTATGGGAGCCCCACTTAAATATTTATTTAATTCTGTTTTTAGTATTTGTTGTTATAGCGGCAACAGAAATACATCATCTGTGAAAATTTCAACTGTCTAGCTATCACGGTTCATGAAATACAGCTTGGTGACAGACACAGACAGACAGACGGACCGCGGAGTCTCAGTAATAGGGTCCCGTTTTTACCCTTTGGGTACGGAACCTTAAAAAATTTCAAAATATGTCACAAATACCATTACAATTTTAAAATATTAATCCATACAAAAATAATACGAGTAAAAAAAAAAAAATTCAATGTTAAAGACAAAATTATAAAAAGTTCAATAATATGTCACAAATTCTAAACAATTATCCATGTTATATCAATTCGAGTCAATTATATAAAAATAAATAAATGTCAAGAGCAGAGAGAATGAATATATATATCTATATATATAAAAGAAAGTCGTGTTAGTTACTTCACTTATAACTCAAGAACGGCTGAATCGATTTAGCTGAAAATTGGCAGGGAGGTAGCTTAGAACCAGGAGAAGGACATAGGGTAGGGTAGGGTAGGGTAGGGTAGGGTAGGGTAGGGTAGTGTAGGGTAGTGTAGGGTAGTGTAGTGTAGTGTAGGGTAGTGTAGTGTAGGGTAGGGTAATGTAGGGTAGGGTAGTGTAGGGTAGTGTAGGGTAGTGTAGGGTAGGGTATTGTAGGGTAGCGTAGGGTAGTGTAGGGTAGCGTAGGGTAGTGTAGGGTCGGGTAGGTTAGGGTCGGGTAGGTTAGGGTAGGGTAGGGTAGGGTAGTGTAGGGTAGGGTAGGGTAGAGTAGGGTAGGGTAGTGTAGGGTAGGGTAGGGTAGGGTAGGGTAGGGTAGGGTAGTGTAGGGTCGGGTAGGGTAGTGTAGGGTAGGGTAGGGTAGGGTAGTGTAAGGTAGGGTAGGGTAGTGTAGGGTCGGGTAGGGTAGGGTAGTGTAGGGTCGGGTAGGTAGGGTAGATAAATGTTTGGTCTTTTTATGGCAAAACAAAGTTTGCTGGGTCAGCTAGTATCTATATATATGTCGCATCAAGGCGGCCGATAGATGCAAACCATCGGGAAATCAGGATGTATTCCCTTAGGTTAAGACATCTTGTGTGGGCTGGTCGTTGGGTACAATCGTGCAAATGAAATCACAGAAGTTATTCGATACACTGGGTTTATTTAAATAGTCACAACTCAGTTACAATCTTGCTTACTAATATTACGGATCGACACTGATTCTACGACGTGTTAGCTCTAAGGCTGTCAGTACTCAACTGCCATATTCTACTATCCCCACCACGCAAGTGATTAGAGGAAGCGCGCCAATGCGTAGTTGTGTTGCTTTGCCGCCAGATGGCGTGCTTGCGATTTGTTTTAACGTCCGTACTATTGACTAAACCCGACACGGCCATCCTGCGAGACAGGCGTCCTCGTCTGTTCCTCATTGTCAGGTTTTAACAGTGTATCGAATCATGTGGAAATTCTCATGAATGTCCTCAGCCCTTGGGGGAAGCTGAGGGGTCTGTCAGACTCCTACTGACTAAAACCACATGGTGTTCTCTAGGCCGTAATTGCTTTCGAGAGGCGAGCGTGGAACACAGCACGTCGCCTTCTCGGGCCTCTCTCAGGTGACAGATCCCCAAATCTATCACCCGCAGGCATCATCTTCTTGTCCTTGCTCACTGCCATCTC
The DNA here is from genome assembly GCA_949775005.1 of Orthosia gothica. Classification (NCBI taxonomy): domain Eukaryota; kingdom Metazoa; phylum Arthropoda; class Insecta; order Lepidoptera; family Noctuidae; genus Orthosia; species Orthosia gothica. The sequence goes on from OX459049.1 coordinate 5,019,772, forward strand.
ATGTCGTGTTGCGCCACACGTCCTCTTAGTCTACTCCGACCCGCCAGTCTCCCATCATACAAGGGATGTTTTTCTGAAACACAAAATTTCCAAACAGTATTCACTCGTCCAATACTGACTCATACTCTAGAGTGAGGAAACATTTCGAAACAATCAAACATGATCATTTAAATCTCTCTGTTCACTATTGCAAGGAACGAATAATTCTATTTCCAATTTAAAGAAAATAGCAACTTAATCATCGATCCGGTACCTGATAGCACCTAATCTTCGTGATTACAAAGTCCAAGTACCACTGATCGTCATTAATGTCACATTTAATGAAACAAAAGAAACGAGACACCAGGTATCTTATTCACGATCTTTAGCCATTACATAGCTCTCTTAGCTATCACATAGCTCTCTTAGCAATCACAATTGCCCTACGATGTCAAGTCAACTGAACTCTCTGAACTAAGAACCTTTTCACACAGACACTCAGTCTGTCCTATGTTTCGTCAATTCATCATCAACTTCACTTTCAATCTCAATTGGTACTTGAGCTTTGTTTATCTTACTAACACAATCAAAATTAGAAAACTAAAATTATTTCAGTTTTCGTAATGAGGGTATGACGATTCGAACGTCATCAACGATAACATGATGACCTCACCTCTCGAGTGACTATGCGAGTTTACTTTATTTTAACCTCATAACTCAGTAGGAACTTTCTGTAAGGTTCCTTAAACACCAAACAAAGTGTCACACAACTCAAGGTGTCATACAGGCCTACTGTTGCCATAAAGGCCAACAGTTGCCATACAGGCCAACAGTTGCCACACAGGCCGAAAGTTGCAACAACACACGCTCGGCTACTCCTGACCAAACTAGATCATTGGGTTCGTGAAATTAGGAAAATTTTAGAACTCTGATCTTTAACTAAATCATTACCCTGGGCCATGTACCACCAGTCGCTCAAATCAAACTTTAAAACTTCTTCTGCAGCAAAAACTGCCAAGCTTACAAAAACCCTCGAGTAAAACCTCTAACGCCACGGCTCTGTAGCCGAACAGCAATTATATTGCTCTCACACAACGGTCTCTCAAGACCCCGACCTCCGCCAGAATCCACTGGTACGGTCAAACATAATACGGCTGATAGACTCAATTACTCGACATTTTAAGCTTGCTCATCATCATTAAAATCCTTTTAACATCAACAACGACTGGTACATGACCCGCTGGCATCTCCCTTATCCTACCTTATGCATACTGGTAGGTTCTAAGCGTACCTACTTAAATCTTTCGGTGTATAATGATCACCGTCCTGTAATGTCATGTAATGTCACCGTCCGGTAACCTATCGCAGACTTAATAAAGAGCCTATTTAGTTTTCGTACTAAAGTTTCACACACAACACTATTCATTAGAAAAAGACGATCAACAAGTTCAAAACTAAACAAAGTAATAGTAACAATGCTGTTACGGTTTCTTATAATTAATTCAAAGGTAATGCATACCCAACTCATGAAACCTCTTCAAAAACCCATCGCCACATGTTACGCATGAGGTGCGGTCCAGAATTGGTCTTACGAGCAGACATGTTACACTGTCATAAATTATGACGTACAATTCTCAAAGAACTTGGTGATCCGGGAACCTTCTCACAAGATTCGCGCTTTTTACTCAAAGATTTTGGAACATACTGACGGCTTATAAAAGGGAAACAACTAACCCTGATAATATTAAGGAGCTTTACGAATTAACTCGGATCAATATCATTAATATCAGATTATCAACAGTAACCCTTTACTGTCGCTCACTAACTCAGTTTTCATGTAAGGAAAACGATCGCGAGATCAACTGCTATCACAATATTACTTTGAAAGTAAGCAAGTGAATTCAGATCTGAAGACGGTGGTTGTACATCGTTACGCAACAAGATCCGTCCTGAATACACGCAAATGACCTGTACCGTTACTAACTCGATACAATTTCGATAGCCCAACGACATCACTAACTCGCTTTGCCACTGAAAACGATTAGTTGTTCAGTCATTTTGGATAACTCATCTCCTTCATATGGGCTATCTCATCCTAAAGTTCGTACTGAACCAAATGTTGAAACTAGGAAAGCACTAACAAGCCAATAGGTAACTTATTAGCTACTTGCTTTTTACTAGGTGTGTCTTAATTACCTAGTGATGGTGCTAGGTATAACCACTACCAACCAATTCAGTGTTCCAACATGAACACTCTTAAAACTCGAAATAGCATCTCATCACTAGAGAACATTCGACTTCACTATCGAAATAAAATAGAAGCGACTCACCGAGTATTCCATTCCAAACTTGCGCGTGCTCGTAACTTTCGGCTACGACCTGCGAACTGCTAGCCTGCCGTTCCTCTTAACCTCTCAGATGTTGTTGTTGACATGTCAACCTTCGCGCTCAGCAACTGAATCGCTAGCCTCTAGCAGAGGCTTCAGGCTGCGACACAATATGGTATCTGAAACATGAAAAATATTACGAGAGTATATGTTCACGCGGTTATCTTAACCATACACAGCTTTGATGGGAATCAACCGGTGTAGTAACCAAAACCAATCAATCTGCCTAGCCTTTTCCTGACAACATTGGGGTCGGCTTCCCGTCCTACCTGATACAGCTGAGTACCAGTGTTTTTACATGGAGCGACTGCCTATCTGACCTCCACAACCCAGTAACTGGGTAACACAGTACCCTTTGGCAAGACTGGTGTCGAATGTCAGGCTTCTGACCACTGTCAAAGATCTTCAAATGACAGCCGGGACCAACGGCTTAACGTGCTTTCCGAGGCACGGAGGAAACCCGGTATGTTGAAATGGTCACCCATCCACTGACCGACCTCGTCAAGCGTTGCTTAACCTTATAAAATTTAGCCACGACCTTCTAGTAGTGACCTCAACCTGCAAAATGTGTTACTATGGACACCGAATGTGAGTGTAGAGTCCCTGACCATAACATGAACCACACATTACAGTGCCCAGGTAGGTATATGAGCGTTAGAAAATCAAATTAATGCCATAGCATTTTAAGTCGCAATTAACGAGGCCTGGTAGGGTTTGCCACCTTTTAAATAGTTTGGCCCTCCGACCACAAAAGAAGAATACTATGCTTCTTCTCAAACTTAGTTAACTGACTACATAAAACTATCAAACTACAAAAGTAATCAAAATATTCTGACTGATGTGTAAGGTAGGGCCGTAAATGTCACTATATCGTTCTACCTTCTAAACAATAATAGTCAGCCAGGGCTAGTCAAAGGTTATTGCCAGTAGAATAATAACTCTTCAACAACACCAAAACTTGACCATCGATAACTAACATGAAATTATAACCTAACACGGGCCACCCCGACGAACCACTGACCACCGTACCGTAAACAAAACCAGAATTTTGAATAATGAACACACTTTTCCATAGTCATAACAAAATGAAAACGACTCACCAGATTGGCATAATGATCTTTCCACACGTGCACACGCTCCTCCTTTACCTGTCCAGCTCTTTGGTTGTTACTAGCCTTCTTGCTGCTCCGCTCCAGACTGGTTTTTATTATTCAAGACTGAGGGTAGTCTCAACTGACACCGCGGTTTTTTTGCAAGAATGTAACTACAATTTTCACTAGCATTGTTTTTACGTGTGATCTCATTAGCACGACCGAATCCCAATTCTGATGTCGCATCAAGGCTGGCCGATAGATGCAAACCATCGGGAAATCAGGATGTATTCCCTTAGGTTAAGACATCTTGTGTGGGCTGGTCGTTGGGTACAATCGTGCAAATGAAATCACAGAAGTTATTCGATACACTGGGTTTATTTAAATAGTCACAACTCAGTTACAATCTTGCTTACTAATATTACGGATCGACACTGATTCTACGACGTGTTAGCTCTAAGGCTGTCAGTACTCAACTGCCATATTCTACTATCCCCACCACGCAAGTGATTAGAGGAAGCGCGCCAATGCGTAGTTGTGTTGCTTTGCCGCCAGATGGCGTGCTTGCGATTTGTTTTAACGTCCGTACTATTGACTAAACCCGACATATATAAAAGAAAGTCGTGTTAGTTACTTCACTTATAACTCAAGAACGGCTGAATCGATTTAGCTGAAAATTGGCAGGGAGGTAGCTTAGAACCAGGAGAAGGACATAGGGTAGGGTAGGGTAGGGTAGGGTAGTGTAGGGTAGTGTAGGGTAGTGTAGGGTAGTGTAGTGTAGGGTAGGGTAGTGTAGGGTAGGGTAGTGTAGGGTAGTGTAGGGTAGTGTAGGGTAGTGTAGGGTCGGGTAGGGTAGGGTAGTGTAGGGTAGGGTAGTGTAGGGTAGCGTAGGGTAGTGTAGGGTCGGGTAGGTTAGGGTAGGGTAGGGTAGGGTAGTGTAGGGTAGGGTAGGGTAGAGTAGGGTAGGGTAGTGTAGGGTAGGGTAGGGTAGGGTAGGGTAGGGTAGGGTAGGGTAGGGTAGTGTAGGGTCGGGTAGGGTAGTGTAGGGTAGGGTAGGGTAGTGTAGGGTAGGGTAGGGTAGTGTAGGGTCGGGTAGGGTAGGGTAGTGTAGGGTCGGGTAGGTAGGGTAGATAAATGTTTGGTCTTTTTATGGCAAAACAAAGTTTGCTGGGTCAGCTAGTACGTATATATATACAAGAATTGCTCATTTATTAGATAACAATATCTAACACTCTTCAAGAAAACGTACCATGTCAGTCCACTGATTTTTCCTTGTTGAATTTGATTAATTTCCTCTAAGATCACCAGTCGCAGCACAGAGACGATTAAGTAACACATACAACATAGATTTCTAACAACAGAAGATACATATTATTAATAAAAAAAACCCTAAAATGTTAACTAAGCCACCCACAGCCTTTTACCAGACATGATCCTCTCCCAAAATATCATCATCTCGGGTCAGAAAATCTAACTTATTCTCCTAAAATAATACCATTTTTCGCAAAGCAAACACTATCAGACGTATGCACCCATCGTACGTGGCACCAAGAAGATTCTCATTCGTCAAATGGACGGGTTTATTCAAGAGTCCACAGGTGCCCGATAAGAGAAGCCGAGATCACCGCCCGTACTGAACTTGATGGAATTGCTGTCTTGCTTGCATTGTGCATAATACCATCCTACGTACTCGCTTTAGAAGTTTTGACCTAGGTACATGTTTGTTTGGTTTCTAGGTTTTTAATTTTGTTTGTTATAGATTTGTTTTGAATAGGATTTTTAAATAATTTTAAGTGGGATATTATTATTATTATTTCTTCCACTTCATAAAAATCTTACTGTCAGACAACGCATAACCTAAGTCGCGAAATTTTGTCCAGAATTTCCTTATACAACATATATAGATACAGAACGACAGAGGATTGAAAATTGATGAAAATTCATCCTCTAAGAGGGATAAGAGATTAAAGTTTGTATTGAATTCCCAACGGGAACATGGCTTGTCAAAAATAAAAATTCACGACTTTAAAATCTCGTAGCATTTTCGGAACATCTCGTAGCACTCTCGTAGCAAGCCTACGAAAATTCGTAGCAAACATTCCCAAACGCAATGCATCAAAATTTCCCAAAATTTCTAATCAACTAATGCATCAACAAAGTCATTGTACCAACCAAACTCATATAACAAACTCCGTATATAATGCAATCACAAGTCTTTACAAGAAGTCCATTCCCGTATCCCGTACACACAAGTTCCCTTATAGCAAGAAGTTTGAATGAGGGTACCTCGCATCGACGCACTGACAGCAACAATCACGCAAGTAAAACGTCATTACGAAGACTGATACGTTGTCCTTATTACGTGTGCTGTTGCTATTGCTAACGAATATTACCGAGAATTTTCATGTGTATGTCTTGTTTGATGGCGTTGTGTGTAGAGTTAAAAATATATTATAGTGCTCCCACAACGTTGTTAAAATTTTTCTAACACTAATACATTTACTAACAAATGTTAGGAATTGTTAACTGTTTTGAGTGATCCTGACTGATGGAAAATGTTTACAAACATTTATAACATTTGAAAACATGACATGGGCTCGCAGTTTGGATTTATTTATCCGATGCGTTTATTTTTTTATTAAAAAAAAAAGAAAAAACGCTCCAGCTGAAAACGCGAAAAGCTAGAAAAACGTATAGTGCTACAGACTATCTCAAGGATTTGGCCATTGACGGTTGCTTAAATGATTTTTTAAGAAAGATCAGTTCCGAATTTGAATATCTACAGAATTTAATTGTGACGATTATGGGAAAACGGGCCAGTAATTACACACAGGGCCCGAACTCTCCACATACCCTGCTGTCACCTGGATAAATGTTTACAAATAAATGATAAGATTATTATTTTTTTTTTACAATTTTGTGTTTACTGATATTATCTAACATGAAAATATGTTCAGCACTGTGGGGGCACCTTAAAATTGTGCGCAAATGTTTAAAAAATGTTTACTAATGTTTGTAAACATTTTTAACAGCGGAATGGGAGCACCAATATTAAGAAAATAGTGTCAAACATTAATTGAATTATAGAAAGGTATAAAAAGCACATGCTTAAGACTTTTGTGCGAAAAAGCTTGATGGAAATCGGATTATTGAGTTATTCCATCGTAAATTTCTTAGTGTGGCCAGTTTATGGCAATAGGACTACTAAGTACCTCATCATCATCATCAAATCAGCCGACAGACGTTCACTGCTGGACATAGGCCTCCCCCAAGCGTCGCCACATGGTTTGCTACCTATCGGGTGAAATTTGAGTGTACTATTAGTACACTTCTACCTAACATTTTAAGGAAAACAGACGTAATGCATTGTTATTATGTATGAAAATTCTAGGAATTCCAACAAAATCTATATAAACTGTACGTAGTCATAGATTTAGGATCTATGTATATGTTACTGTAAAATAAATGATCTAAGTTATTAGCCGATTTCGAGCTTTTACCAGCGATCGCACGGTCAATGTTAGGATTTACCACAGAGACTTGTAAATATTGAAACATTGTAATATCTATGATGCAACGAAAAGCCAAATTCACCGAAATTGGGGGAACTAACAATAATAATAAATATATTTAAAAATGTAAAAATATGTATATAAAATTAATAAATGGAATAATAAATAAATACACTATATACAATAGTCAAATTCGCCGAAAAGAATATTTTCTAAAAAACATAACACCAACTTTGGTGGAGCTAATCAGTCAGTCCTTGAATTGTTCAAATCATTTAGTATCATAGTGTGTCATAGACATTACTTTTTTCAAACATTTACAAGTCTCTGACGTAAATCCTAAGATTTACCGTGTGATTCCTGGTAAAAGTCGGCAATTAGCAATTGACTTGATAAATCCTAGGATTTACCGTATTTCATGCTTTTATAGTAATGTTACTGTAAAAGCATGAAATACGGTAAATCTGCTTTTGGTCCACTCAATCCACGCACTCGAACTTACCCGTAGGCAGAACCATAAAAACTTTCAATATTTTTTGTCAGTGGCTCCATTTCCATCCGATATGCTAAAAGGTTGTCCTGACGTGGTTACATATGTACCTATATACAATGATACTACAACCGTTACCACGTTTTATTACCCAGTTCAGAAAAATAAACTTTCGAGAACATTCGATTCAAACCATAGTTTTTTACAAATTCACAAAACAATAAAATACTCTTGCGCTTGTAGAACTACGATGTATGGAATGTTTATGTTTAATGTTTAGGTGCACCCCGCGGTTTCACCCGAACTGAGATTCAGGATTCAACAGAAACTGTGAATGTATTTTTGGTACAGGTAAGTATCATTTGCATTTCAAATTTGTAATTAGAGCAGTAATTCTAGAGTTCCTTTTACAGTAGCACCCTTGCAAATCGCAAAAAATGTTAATTTAATAACAAAAGACATAATTTGAGAAATAACGGAGAATATTCTTTGTTTATAAACTCTGGATTACGGTATATCAGGAATATTACTGTAAACGTCTGAGACACGTCCAGGAAGCTGAAAGAACGAGTTTTTAGCTTCCTGAAAATGTCGAGTACTCTTAGAGATTATTGTCAATTGTCTATTTTGTGTGCCAAGAAAGTTAATGGGTTAAAAACCTAGTGTCTGTGAAAATTGCTACATGACCCAGGTTGTTGTTATTATCAGGCAGGATACATTTAGCTAAATATTACTCTCTGCTGAAGAATAACAAGAAGAAGCAAGAAAAATAAAGAGAAAGACAATTTCGGTTTTCTAGAATCTTTAGTAGCCAAAATATTCAAGGTGGTCAAGGATTACTTGAATATTTTAAGTGTGAATAGTAAGAACATAATACATATTTTAACCAGCACTTTAAAAGTCGAACATTACCCCACGGGAACGTACTACCGGGTTAAAACTATCCTACGTCTTAGTCCAGGCCATGGTCTAAATGGTGTACCAAATTTATGTTCTGCGGAGGTGTGATTGATTAACAAACGTACAGACAGACACAGTAGGTTAGTAAGCCACTCAATAGCAATAGTGTCCGTCCACACGAAATACCACCGTGCCTATGATTAATTCCGAGCGACCGGGTGACTCGTGCTCAATCGCCATCTGCCCTTATTAATTGCCTTGTCAGGCGTAATCGTGTGTCCTCGCTTTACTGTCCTTCTTGATCCACGCTTACGCAACCTGATAAAATTGTTTTCGACATAGCTGTTACAATCCGGTAAATAGATTTTGTAGAGAGCCATTGCCTTTATGCTTTCTGATAGCCTGTGATTAAACATGTCATGGAGTGGACTTTGAATGCTGTTTGTTGTATTTTCAGTGCTTGGATTTGATTGTGTGATATCATTTTTGATGTTTAGAAATGGACGTTGAAACAAATATAGAGGATTCATTCATTGACTAAAGCACTTTAAATTACTCCATAATTATGGATTTACTAGAGAAGGTCATAATAACAGACGCACTGGTCGATCATCAAGGTTAAGCAACGCTTGACGAGGTCGGTCCGTGGATGGGTGACCATTTCAACATACCGAGTTTCCTCCGTGCCTCGGAAAACACTTTAACCCGTTGGTCCCGGCTGTCATTTGGTGACCTTTGACAGTCGTTATGGGTAGTCAGAAGCTTGAGATCTGACACCGGTCTTGCCAAGAAGTACCGTGTTACCCAGTTACTGGGTCGTGGAGGTCAGATAGGCAGTCGCTCCATGTAAAACTCTGGTACTCACCTAAATCCGGTTAGACTGGAAGCCGACCCCAATATTGTTGGGAAAAGGCTAGGCAGATTGATTTGAATTATGCATTTACTACTGCAGCGATTTGAGAATTTGTTGTTATATTTTGGCATGGCAACTGATCAAAAAATATACCGTTTAATTAAGGACGTAGTTAAATTTATACACACATAATTAATTTCAACAAAACTCGTTCGTCACCAACAACGTTAGTCACCCTAAAATTTTAATATCTAGAAAGCCCATCAATCACGAATTACTCTCAAGCTATTAATCTCGAGATCACGCCTCACCTATTACTACCTAATTATATCCGTTATACTTGTATTTAGGTGAACATATCGTACATAACATTCGTTTTGACTAATGACATGTGCAAGGCAGATCAACAGATGACAAGCAATTACGAGAATTAATTGCAGCCGGCTCGACCACCCGACAGGCACTGGGACCCTTCAATGAATCCTTACCGTGTCCTGCTTGACAGAACTCAAATAAATTGATTGGGCTCTCCGCTGGTATGTAGATCCTTACTGATGTTATAAATGGAAATATCAGAAGTGGTTTTGTCTGTCTCTCGGGTAAGTATCATTTCAAACATAGTATTTTATTTTGGTAAATTATAGCAGAGAATAGAATAGAATGTACTTTAATAGAATGTACTCATTTACAGAAACAACTTATTTATACGGGTGCAAAGGCAGTCTTATCGCTGACAGTGATATCCTATCCGTGACAACCTTTATTATTACAGTAAAACATAAATATTTAAAAAATTATATTACTATAATAAATGATAAATGATAAATGATAAATGATTTTATTTCTGTAAGTTGGTTTGTACAAACACTTTTACATGTCGATCATATTTTTTAAAACTAGATGAGGTCGGCGTTTCCTATCTGACTACTCTGAGAAGAAAGGCCGAAACAAACTCAGAGGTCACAGTCTCTTTTAAAGTCTTGACAAAAACTTGGTTATATCATGTGAAGACCATGTAGACATATGTCTGAAATGGTCTTTTGAGGAAAGAACCAGCCAGATTGAGTGGACCTGTCCAGTCAGTGCACGCATTTGTCAATAACCGAGCAGCTCAACTCAGAATTTACGGAGCTCAACGATTCGACGAACAATACCAAAGAAAGGACATTCGGGTAGGCCGCATAAACTACTCAAACTGCCAGACCATGAGTAAAAACTAAGTTATAATAAAAAACAAAAATCCACATAGTCTTCACATTCACAATAATAAAAAAAAATAAAAAATATAATACTTTAAAAAGTAAATATTCTTGTCATTGCAAGAAAACAAAAAAAAAATATCAAAATTAAAAACAAAATTCACGGTGCAAAATATAAAAAAATCAAAATTAATTGGAGCAGCTCAATCCCAAGCTTTTTTGTCCTCAACGTAATCTTTAATAGTATAAAACGCTTTCTGACACAACTTACGTTTAATGAATGATTTGAATTTATTAAGACTTAGATCTTGTACGTGGCTTGGAAGCTTATTATAAAAGCGTACACATTGACATCTAAACGAGCCACCTATCTTCTTGAGCCTTGTTGTAGGTACTACAAATTTGTGTTTGTTCCTAGTATTTATGTTATGGATATCACTGTATTTTTTAAATAATTTTATATTTTTATGAGCATATAAAAGATTTTCATAAATATACTGAGAGGGCACAGTCATTACATTAATCTCCTTAAATTTCTCTCTGAGAGAGTGCCTCGGGCTTAATTTATATATTTATATATTGATCGAACAAAATAAATACTATACATAACTTATATATAAACATACATACCTAATATGATATGAAATTCATAGAAAGAGAAAGTAACAAAAAAGAAAAAGGGTTGAATAATGATGAAAGAGATTAGATCTAAATCGAAAATCGTTATAAAGAAAGGAAATGGTTTTTAACCAGGTTAGAGCTTAGGTAATGAAAATGAAAACACCAGAAAGAGCCACTATAGGCTGACCTAAAAATACCTGAAGAAAGTTCAAGTATCATGCTTATGATTATTCAGAAAATTGCAATTATGAATGCATTAAATTAACTTATTATGTTAAAATGTCACTATAGAGTTACTTAAATCGAAATACGTATATTGTTGAAACTTAAAATTAATAATTAAGCATATATTAAGTTATTAAACAGATGAGAAATGCCATTATTTGTTAACTTACTTTATTCTAGATGCTTAAAAATTCAATACGGAATCATTTTTAAATTGACTGCTCTTCGCCCACTTAGTATTTTAATGGACAGGCTCCATCTTAGAGGGGTCTTGGTACACGGCAGTGTGTCAGCCAAGTTCGCGAAGCGGAATGTCGACACACCGGCCGAGGGTATTACACGAACCATTTCGGCCCACTTTCACACTTGCGATTTTACGTGTCTAGAAGCCGACAGATACTTGACGAAGATGTACTGAAACTCAAAGATTGGGTAAGCAAAAACTTGCCCAGCCGTGTGTGGCAAAGATTATAGTAAATTTTCTTTAAAAGCAACTGAATAATAATGTTGTTCTTGAACTTGGCACACAGTTTATTTATTTATTTATTAGACCTTTCGTAGTGTATGGTTCAGAATTTTGGGCTGTGAAAAAGATGGATGAAAAGAGATTGCATGTAGCAGAGATGAAAATGTTGAGATGGATGTGCGGAGTGACGAGAATGGATAAAGTAAGAAATTAGTATATTAAAGAAATTTTTAAAGTGGTGCCAGTGACAGAAAAGTTGAAAGGAAACCGTTTGACCTGGTAGGTCATGTGATGAGAAGGGATGAAACTCATGTTACTAAAATAGTTATAAATATAAATGTGGATGGATGGAGAGGGAGGAGACGGCCAAAGAAAATATGGATGGACTGTGTGAGGCGTGATATGAAAGAAAAGAGACTCAGTGATGCCGTGACGGGGAACAGGACGGTATGGAAGAAGAAAACGTGTTGCGCTGACCCCAAGTAACATAGGACAAGAGCAGGAATATGATGATATTTATTTTTTAACATACTTTATATCACAAATATCAGTGCAGCACCTATACTAGGAAGTCCTGTATCACAAGAGCCAGACCTCTCAAAAAACATGGAATATTATACAAAAGGATCATGATAGACAGAAAATATTAAAAAAAAAATATGACAGTTATAGCATCCACGCATTATTAGGTATAAAGAAAAGAGGGGTGGGGTAAAATTGAAACGGGAAATCGATTCCCTTAAAAATAATAGATAGATTAAAAAAAATAGGGTAAACATTAAATAAATTAAAATTTCACATTACATAAATTAGAATAATGTACTAGCATTTAATATATTTTAGTTATTTATATTGCCTAGATTAGAATAATTTAAATTAGATTTAAACATTGCATCTCTTTTAAATTAGCAGGGCAGAATGTGCCACTCGGCCCGAAAGTATGTGAGGCGTGTGGGTGTGGGTGTTTGTGGTGGGTGAGTGGGTGTGTAGTGTATAATGATAGTGATTCTATATTCAAGTTATGCTTCCAATTAGGTTTTCTATTTCCTCATAACTGACACCGTCCAGCACTTGAATTAGAAGTTGGTTAGGTGCTTAAGGTGTGCGAGATTGGTAACCCAGGAACGACGTATCGGTGATATCGGCGCAGGCTTTCGAATATAAAGATCTTACTTCTTTTATAAGCGGAGCCGTTATCAATAACTTGGCGTTCTTACATATTTTTGTTTTGGGTAGGATATAATATACATATTGTTATTACCCTGATTCTCCCGCTCACGCCCCTAGGTAAAGGCTCGAATTTTACCACGGTAAGCTTATTGTTTTTATGCGGACATCGGATCCTTGCTGGTAATTATGTATTGGAGATATGTATTCCCACACTCCCTGAGTACGGTGAACATTGAGGTTCAGTAGATAGCGGATACTACTTAGCGAAATTTTACAAAATATAAAATTTGTTATGTATCTCGTCATAGTTCAAATCAAGAGTTAATAAAACATTTACTTCTAATGACGACAAAATTATAATTATGAAATAAAAAGACTTTGATATCAAAAACTTTAACAGAGTCTAACTGTAAAAGCATGACCACCCGATTATTGACGTTTTCATCAATTTAGTAACAAGTAAAAATTCAAAATTTAAAAAACCCCCGACACATTTATCTTGCCAAAACACCCTGATTCAAACAGTAAAACGCACATAACTTTTGATCGGCTGAACCGATTTTATTCAAACATAGCTAAGAACACTCTCGACAACACACCTTTCCAACAAATATAAAATCGGTTCATCCGTTTAGGCGCTATGATGCCACAGACAGACACACAGATACACAGATACACAGCAACACACGTGAAACTTATAACACCCTCTTTTTCCGCCGGGGGTTAAAAAGCTCATTTCCAAAACTATATTTTCTCTTTTGATACCCCGATACTCCGTACACATCAAATGCCCGAAAAAATGTTATCAGACCAAGAACGTTCCACAGGCTCACACATAATTCATCCCAAGGTGTTAATTATCAATAAATCTTAAGTTGAACATTTACGACCCAATTTACGTCTATATAACTTCATACACCCAACTACATAATATACAAGTTAAGTCTATATTACACCCGCTCCCGCTCCTCCCATGCTTAAGGGCTTCGTTTACGGAATTACAGTCAAAATCAATTATGTGGCCAGGTACTTATACATGCCATTAGAAGCACTTTATCTCTTTAGGTATTCAAAACGATGGTTCGAAAAAAAAAAGGAAATTTCGAATTTATTTCAGAGACAAAATGTCTTAGCCGGCGAGGTGATAGGAAAAAAATAGTAAAACTCAAGTTGATTTTCCTAAAAATATAACGTAACAAGCTTCTGTTTTTCTACCAACGTAATCTGTATCGGAATTTGGGTTTTGAGACTAAGGTATATTATTAGGAGGTTTACCTACTTTTTGTATTTTTCAGGGTCTCTGGTTTTGGTGACGACACGACCGATTTCTTTTCTCATGGTTTTGGAAATGACAGATGCATTTTGCCATTCTGAATTATTCACAGCAGTGCTAAGAGTACCATGACTCTCATTCTCACTTTCTCTTACATATTTTGCTAAAATTCTGTCATTCTGCAGAACTTCATAATCAGTGTTTCACACTGGTTTGAGTATAAAGCTAAAAAACCGGCCAAGTGCGAGTCGAACTCGCGCACGAAGGGTTCAATACCATTATCGCAAAAATGGCAAAAAAAAACACATTTGTTGTATGGGAGCCCCACTTAAACATTTATTTTATTCTGTTTTTAGTATTTGTTGTTATAGCGGCAAAAGAAATAAATCCTCTGTGAAAATTTCAACTGTCTAGCTATCACGGTTCATTCAAATTAAATTGATTGCATCCATAATGTACATACAGGTGGTAAATATAAGTTACAGAAACAATGTTTCATGAGATACAGCCTGGTGACAGACAGACAGAAGGATTGTAGAGTCTTAGTAATAGGGTCCCGTTTTTACCGTTTGGTTACGGAACACTAAAAAGCTGATAAAGTTTGGAATTAAAGTAGTGTGTAGCACGTTCTGCTAATGCCTACAACTAACTTAATTTTCTGCATGTCCAAAATCCATTGTTTAATTTCCCTAGAACCAATAACATCATCAAAGGCTCATCAACACATCATTAACTTATAATTAAACGTAAAATGATAAACAATAACACTGGAACCGCTAATAGGGCATTAATCGCAATGACATTGGATATGCATTGTTTAGATTGTCACATTGGAATAATGTCACTTGACAATACTGATATAAACTGGGCTGTCAGCGCCAATTACCTTTATTGTATCTAATGGGTAAACAATTATGTGACTATATGGCGCCGCCTGGAGTCGCGTCTCATTTATGTAGTCTAACGAGGAAGATGAGAAATTTTGGACACAAGTGGAAAGCAAGGCGTGTAATACAAAAATCAAACTCAGACATGCATTTTTCCTTAACAATAATTTTAAAGCATTATCGTCACATTGAAATAATGTCGTTTGACAATATATAAACTGGGCTGTCATCGGCAATTACCTTTATTATATCTAATGGGTAAACAATTATGTGACTATATGGCGCCGCCTGGAGTCGCTTCTCATTTATGTAGTCTAACAAGGAAGGTGAGAAATTTTGGACACAAGTGGAAAGCAAGGCGTGTAATACAAAAATCAAACTCAGACATGCATTTTTCCTTAACAATAATTTTAAAGCATTATTGTCACATTGAAATAATTTCGTTTACAATACAGATATAAACTGGGCTGTCAGCGCCAATTACATTTATTACAATTACAACCAATAAGGTGACTGTGCTGTGACGCCTGGATTTGATTCTCATTTATGTGGGAGATAAATACTTCTGGCATAGGGAGTACCTATTCTTCTTCCTTCCCCTTCTTTTGAGATAAGAAAAGAAGACATAGACACAGAATAGTACATTGTTCACCGAGAGGAGAAAGTGACCGATTACCGTCGAGGGTGTCGTTTGAAGCCCGAGCCGTAGGCGAGGGCTTTAAAACACCCGAGATCGGGAATCGCACTTTCTCTCGAGTGATACATAGTGCTTTATACTACACCTACGAGGAAAATAAAAAACTAAATCTTTACTAATTGAAATTTATATTGAAATTGTTGCAGTTAGTGAAGCTTAATGTAACACTTTTTCACATGTTCTTTTTTCAAATTGTTTGACACCATCCAACACACAGCTAGTGGCCAGTGTCATTTTGCGAACTTGGAGATAAAAACTCACTGTAAAAACTTTTTGGCTTTTGATATTTAGGTTACCAGCGCATAGTCTTACCCAAAATTAAAAAAGAAAAACCACGTAAGAAATGGATTTTCATACACTTTTCTCTCCCGCTTAGATGCGTTTTCTCGCCGCATATTTGTTCGATATGCAATGACGTACTTTCTACCGTAAATTTGATAAAGTATCAAGGTACTTTCCGAGCAGGTGTAGTATAAAAGTTATTTTGCATTTTTACTTATATATATTTTGAAAGTACTTAAAACTGTAGCTTTTACCGGTAACATGGTAATTAATGATTAAGACTGCTCAATGCGAAAACTTCCACCAACAGTCATTTAAATTATTTCGTTTGTAAGAGGCTTTTATTTATGTGTTTACCAATTTATTAATGTTTTGGCAGCATTGCCTGTTATACCTATAAAAAGAAATTACATAGGTACATTTTAAAACCTTTTCAAATTTTTTCTTCAACGAAGGAAAAATATAAGAAATTTTCTTTTTAATAAATAGGTAGTCAAATTATTCCGACACAGCCAACTTTTGAACCGCGACACAAATTGCAGCTCCAGTATGGGACACCTGTGTCACAATCTCGCCCTGCTCTCGAGGAGACAGATTTACAAAAAAGAACTGGCTGGAAAACAAAAAGCAACGTGGGTGGTTCGTGGAAAATAGCTTGTATATAAAACTCTCGACAAAGTTCATTTTTGAAGAATGCGTGGGTTTTTGTAATTAGAGATGCAGTACTACTCGTGAAGTACTCGACATTTTGGAATTTACAGTACAAATTTACCGTTCAAATTTAACATTTTGAAATTTACAGTATAAATTTGCCGTTCAAATTCAACATTTTGAAATTTACAGTACAAATTTACCGTTCAAATTCAACATTTTGAAATTTACAGTTCAACAATTTGCAAATTCATCTTTTTGTAATTTACAGTTCAACATTTTCCAAATTCAACATTTAGGGATTCAACATTTTGAGAATTCAACATTTTGGGAAGCCGGAAGGGTGAAAACATGCAAATTGAAAATTAATTAATTTTTTTAGTAGAATAGTTTAAATGTGTGCAACCTGAAATATTAAATGTGTGCAAAATTTTAGCTCAACCAACACCGAGAAGAAAGTCTAAAACTACTTGCACGCTATTGATTACATACACCGAGACAGATGATACTAAATAAAATCATAGAATTACGAGCATTATAGTCGGCGGACTAGTGGACAGACAGACACGCACGGAAATTTGTTTTATAATTCATAATAATTGCTTGTAACATTATTTAGTTTTAAAGTTTAATGAAGGGCGCGATGGAGTAATTTATAAATAAATGTAGGCGCTATTATGGGTGGGCCGTTAGATGAAGAGTTCATGCAACTTTTGTTTAAATGAATGCAAAAAATCAAAAATCCCGACTGTTTAAGAAGCGAACTAAAAAGACGTAAACAAAATTTAGTTAATAAAATCAAAAAACCCGGCTGCAAAGATGTAAACAAGAAGAAGATCATGCAGTGCAGTCGGAGCATACATATTTGCGAGCTGGCTGACCAAAACTATAAATATCCTCCGACTGCACAGCATGATCTTCTTCTTGTTTACATCTTTGCAGTCGGGTTTTTTGATTTTATTAACTATTTTTTATTTACAACTTTCTTTTATATATTTTTTTCGATAGACTTTTAAACATATAAGTGGTATATATTTTTGTAATCACCTCTAAAAACCCTTTATTTTTATACCCCATTATATGGGTTTCGACGAATAAAAAAATTGCAATCACTAAAATATGGCGCTTAAAATCCGCCATATTTCATTTTTTTTAAAGGCCTATCTAACGATGTCTTGATTATAAAAATCTGTCAAGTGGCTTGAAAGATACGAGGTAATAAAGAATAATACATACATAATTACATATATACAAACATACTTACATAGAAGATACGGGCGAAAAACATAACCCTTTCCTTGCAGCCGGGTAAAAAGATAATCATGCTGCAAGAAAGATATAACTCCTTCCTGCTCTCACACTACACACTCAGAATTAGTTTCAAACACGAGTTTAAATTGACAATAGTAAACTGTCAATTTAACCTCGTGTTGGCAACTAACTCTGAGTTAAGTTTTCCGTGCAAGTGGGCCTTAATCTCTCTTATTATTTATTTTCTGAGAAATTACTGAGCTGCACGTGTAATTTAATAGGAAACTATTCCATTGGAAAATTTATTTGCTTTCAATATGCATGTTTTTTCGAATAGTAGGCGGCAACAACTTAGCAATTCAAAATCCTGCACATCGCATCGCTGTTATGTCATAAACCAACGCATTCTTAAAGGCTGGCATCTGGGGTTTTCAAGGAATACATGTACTAGTAATTATTACAGGGTTATTGAAATGAGTAATACGGACGTAGTGGAAACAATGTAAAAACATTTAATATATTATTATTTACAGACACATGACATATATTTTTCTGAACCGATAGACAAAAACAGCGCTGACAGAGAGTACTAAATTCAAAAAGAAAGCCTTCATAAAAATGGCCAGCGTTATACTCCAACACCCGCCCATAACGTGGGCATCATGGCATCATGCCACTCCAAGCTGACGAGTGAACACCTCGTGCTTGACACAGCCCAGGGGCTTGGTAAACACATCTGCTATCATTTCATTTGTAGGGATGCATACAATTTCAACGTTAAATCTAGCAATTATATATCTAACATAGTGAAATCTTATTTCGATATGCTTGCTTCTTCTATGAAGAGTGTGATTGGTAGTAAGCTGTATAGCAGATTGATTATCACAATACATTACTATTTTACAACTAGTCGTCTTTAACAATTCCTTAATTAAAGCTTGCAGGAACACCGCTTCTCTGCTCGCTTCGCTTAAGCTACAATACTCCGCCAATCGAACATAAAGTACGTAAACACGTCAATCTTCTATGTAAACCAGAGTCGTCGTATGCCTTCCTTAAGGCATCCCAAACATCTTTTGCAGTCTTCGCCTGCACAATGTGCGGGTAACATGACTTCTCAACGCTAAAACAAAGCCTCGCTCGAGCCTTCTCCTCTTTACGGGCCTGATCCACAGTGCTCATTCTCGTACTCGTACTTAGTACTGCGGGTTCATCCTGCCCCTTAATACAATGCCATAAGTTTTCAAATATGAGAATATTCTGCATTTGGAATGCCCAGTCACGATAATTGATGGTACCTTTCAGTTTCTCCATCGTAACTGCTGAGTTAGAATACTCACCCATATTTTGCACAAAATAATATTCGTTTCACACAATATTTACATTGCCGCGATAAGGCCCATTACCTATTACAGGGTTATTGAAATGAGTAATACGGACGTAGTGGAAACAATGTAAAAACATTTAATATATTATTATTTACAGACACATGACATATATTTTTCTGAACCGATAGACAGAGACAGCGCTGACAGAGAGTACTAAATTCAAAAAGAAAGCCTTCATAAAAATGGCCAGCGTTATACTCCAACAGTAATGTGCCACGGACCACCCTCGTTGCACGCTTACAAGCTTTATTTCACTCGCTTTGCTCGCTCACTTCTGCTCTCGTCATCTCCTTCGAACCTAACCTATGCGAGTCGGGGTACCTTAACACCAGAGCTCGCTTCGCTCGCTCTTAGACTTACTTGACCATAATTAGCAAATTGCTCAACCGTTACGTAGCAATATCCATAATGACCAGACAATGTGATAAATATAGCAGTTTAAATCAGTATTCATTACATTGCCCGATTTGACTTGACTGGATTCATATAGTCCGGGCATTATACATAGTGTCCTGATTAATCACTTGGTCCATGATATATACACACAGACAATGTGACAGATGAAATTAAATAAAATAAAAGCTTGTAAAATCTGCGTCGTGGGTGGTTCGTGGAACATTGCTTGTAAAACCCTCAACGAAGTTTACTCTCGAGAATGTGTGGGTTTATATCATTAAAGCACGGTTCAAGAAGTACTCGTGAAAACAAGCATATTGAAAATGAATTATTTTTTACAGTGAGATAGTTTTAAAAACTGAAATATTAAATTTTCTTTTTCTTTTTTAAAAAAAACGTTGCCCCACACTAGGAATTTCTTCCTGTATCGTGGGTGCGTTTACAAACATATAAACTCACATACACAACACCCAGAGCCGGAACAACTATCTGTAGGTCATACAAATATTTGTTCCGTGCGGGAATCGAACCCGCGACACGCAGCGCAGCAGTCAATCGCTCAACCACTGCGCCAACCGTGCGCCCAAATAGACATGCTATGTTTATAAAAAGCATGCTTTTATATTAAAACTAGTGACCCGCCCCGGATTCGCACGAGTGCAATGTAGATACTAATGTGGGACAGTGTGGAGTGATCTATATCTATATTTCTATATCTATAGTTCTATACTTATAGCTCGCTTCTGTAGTGCGTCGGGGATGTTTGCGGATGCGCATGTAGATTGTTTCTACACAACCATGCGCAAAAGGTGCGCATCCATGGTGCGCAGAGTGTGGGGCAGCTCCAACAGTATCCTAAGTATGATTTCGTGTCGCCAAGACTGTGTTTTCGTGGGTCGCTGTTGTGCCATCTCACATGGGTTGTCGCAGCGGTGAGTCACTATTATTTGTTGTTTTGTTTGTGTAGTGTCAGTTTGTTAATATCTGTGTTACTAACATAGTTGTAAGTTTTACTAACCATCTTTTGAGTCATGGATACTCGAATAAAGAGAAATTCTATTCTATTCTATTTTATAGCACTTATAGTAATATTATAAACAGGAAAGATTTGTATGTTTATACTTTTGTATGTAACGAATAAACATAAAAACTACTGGACCGATTTCAAAAATTCTGTTACCGTTAGGAAGCTACATTATCCCCTAGTAACATAGGCTACTTTTTATCCCTGTATTCCTACGGGAAAGGGAACTACGCGAGTGAAACCGCGAGGCTTCCGCTAGTTAATAATATTATGATTAGTCTATACTACAGGATATCTTTATATGTACGACCGCTGTCAACCGGGATGGACGTACGGCCCGCCAGCCGCTCTGCCCCCGCTTTTTAAATCTCCGATATCTTCTAAGGTATTCATTTTAATGATATACTGTAAAAGGCAATTTTGATCTACATGAAATTCACAATTTATCTAATGTTGGTTAAGGAATAATTGTTTAAAATTGCTTGGTAAATAACCCATTTTTCTTTTTTTGTAATATGTTAAAGATAAAAATGGTTATCCTTAGGATATAAAAATATACCATCGCAAACTAACCATCAATCTTTTTAAGATATCAAATGCCGTAGTACATTAAATTGATCTATCTCTTAAGGTTTAGCTAACGTTTGCAATGTAAGCGCACAAAAAAAAAAAAAAAAAAAATATGTTTGTTACGACATCACATTACAAATCTTTGAATTTCTCGGCTTTCTCTACTATAATATACTTGTATACTACATTATAAACCTTCCAATCCAAATATTGCTGAAAACTGCATTAAAATCCGTTGCGTAGAGTAAAAGATCTAAGCGTACAAACAGCGGATCAACTTTGTTTTATAATCTGTAAAGAAACTGCATTGTCACATACCACAATCGTTTTTGTAAAATTTGAGCTCAATAAAACACTGGGAAGTGCGTTCAATTTTCCTTGCAAGCCTTGTTTACATACACAAAGACACGTTGTCTTTGGGTTAATAAAAAAAAGCTTGCAAAGACAGAGGAAATTAAAAAAAAAAAAAAGGAACGTGGGTGACTCCTTCCTGCTTGTATTTGAACATAATTTATTATTGAGGAATGCGTGGGTTTATGTCATTAGATTGAGGTGCAGTACTACTCGTGAAAACATGGATATTGATAAAAACTTTTTTTACCAACAAGTAAAATTTCACAATTTAAAAAACCCCCGACGCATTTATCTTGCGAAAACACCCCGATTCAAACAGTAAAATGCCCATAACTTTTGAACGTCTGAACCGATTTTATTCAAACATAGCTAAGAACACTCTCGACAAAATTACCTTTCAAACAAAAAAAACTAAATCAAAAACTTCATCCGTTTAGGCGCTATGATGCCACAGACAGACACACAGATACACAGCAACACACGTGAAACTTATAACACCCCTTCTTTTTCCGGCGGGGGTTAAAAAATGTAACTGACTTCCAAAAAAAAACACTACAAAGTGAAAAATTACTTCAATTTCAGTCGGTGTTGCTGTTATCGTTCATTTGTTTTTTTAACACCGACTTCTTCATCAGATCTTTACCAAATTTAAATGGGACCATTTTGGAATAAACTTCTTTCGAACAAAAAAAGAATTTTGCAAAGCCGGAATTATGCCCGAAGACACATAAAAAGAAAAAAAAACATCCGAATTAAAAACCGCCTCCTTTTAGGTCAGTCGGTTAAAAACTAATTAATTTTCCCATTGGATATTTTAAAAGCCTGAAATATTAAGTAAACAAGCTTGAAAAATTACATTATGACGAGAAACAAACGCGTACACAAAATTTGAGCATTATCAAACAACGGGAAGTGGATCAAAATTAACTTGCAAGCTTTGATTAAATACACACAGACATCCCGGGACAAGTGAAACTAAACAAAGCTTATAAAAACTGCACAATGGGTGATTCGTGGCACATCACTAGTATTCTTTTAAAACCCATGATGAAGCGTATTTTTTAAGAATGCGTGGGTTTATGCCATAGCAGCCTTAAGTTGTTGCTCCCTACTACTGGAGAAAACATGCATATTGAATACAAATTAACTTTTCTAGATCGCACTAGAAAAGTTAATTTGTTTGTTTTGTGTTAAGTTTAAATAAAAAAAATACACATGCACCGTACATGTAAAAGAAGTGAGATTTCTTAATAAATCAAGGGATTTAGTGTAAGAGTAGGAAGAAGTTACATCTTTGTCCTCTCTCATGTAACGAAATATGCCTAAACGTGACTCATCCTTGAAACACTTAAATCTCGTCCAATTAACGAATCGCCGCCAAAGAAATTTGAATAAATACAACTCAAGTGATTTCAAAATCTCATTAAGAATGAAACAATTTTATATGAATACTACTTGCCTCAATGTTATTTCTAGAATAAAAGTTGCATGAACTTTTCATCTAAACGGTCCGCTCACAATAACGCCCACATTTATTTTAAATTACTCCATCGCGCCCTTCATTAAACTTTAAAACAAAATAATGCTACAAGGTATTACTATGAATTATAAAACAGTTTCCGTGCGTGTCTGTCTGTCCACTAGTCCGCCGACCTAATCTCTAAAACTCTTTAGCATATTTTGGTGCGGTTGTAACAACAATTTAGAATATTTATAGAGGTCGGTTTTAGTGTAATACCCGTAATTTTATGTGGGCGTGCTAACTGCAAATAATGTACAATGAAACGCAAAGTACAGGCACAAAGTGTCACAGGGAGCTATATTTAAAACACCTACCGTACAATCTGCGATTCAAATCAACTTTATCATCCGAGAAGGCAACAAAGCGTGTGTAGGAGCGACCCAAGTTTTCCGGGTCTGTGTCACACCTGCTACTTTCCCACAAATTGTAACCGGTTTCAACTCGCAAGTCGCCCGTTCCCGCCCGCCAACTTGGCCTTATTCTCTTCATAATTAATTCTTCATTCGAAACAACTTGGACTTGGACAGAAGCGGGCCGCGTAAGCACTTAAATAGTCTAAATTGTGTCGGAGACGCGCCCATTTTTAATTAGTTCAAAAGAGCTCTTCAATTTTTAATGACCGTGTTTCCAAGTTTTGTTGTTAATTAAAGGTGTAATCAAGCTGGTTGGTGAGGTGCCTGCCGCGATTGCAACCTCTAATTTTAATAGAAACAATACCAAGAGACTTATAGCCAGCAGCCGCGAGCTGCCGTGAAAAGTGATCTTAAATTGATTAAAGTTTACTTACAGTGAGAAATGATTATTGTTTGAAAGTTCGCGGTTGATTGAGATCTCTTGTAACATCAAACTAGAATATGATTTCTTGGTAGTTGTCTTGCCATCAAAGGAATTAAGTGAAGAGAATCAAATAATTTTCTCGACGGTCAACACTCGACAGCGTTTGATTGAATTGAACATTTGAATAGTTCTTTTATTAACCATCCCGTCGACATAAAAACGTTGTCTGTGTCACTTCCTCTGATCAATACGGTTCGCTATTCGTAGTCTCTTTATAAAAACCTGTTTGTTTTCTTGACAAGTTTTAATTAAAAACTGTTCCTTTCCATTTAAAAATATATTCACAGAATAAAAACATCTAATAATATCTTTCGACAATATCTTAGTGGGGCGACTTGTATTATGCTGATTTCAGTACAATACCAGGCCCCTCAGAAAGTATTGCGAAAAAAAGTTTTTATATATGGGAGACTGGCCAGTTATAATGTTTTTCGAAAATATGATTATTTATAAGTAAAAATAAGTAAGTTCCAATTTCTAAATTTCCCTCCACATTTTTTGCGAGTTAATTCAAAGTATTGTGTCTCACTGAAATATGGATCTGCGCCGGGAACATTTTAGAGCTATGATTTTATACGATTTCAAGTGTCGCCTGAAACCGGATGAATCGTACGATAGACTTCAAATGGCATTCATGGATGAAGGCCCTTCCAAGGCAACCGTGTATCGTTGGTATAACGAATTCAAGCGCGGTCGACCAACTTTGGGGGATGACGAAAGAAGCGGTCGCCCTTTGACGGCTGTTACCGAAGAAAACGTGCTAGCAGTGAAAAATTTAATCCAAGACAATAGGCGAATTACATATCAGGAGATTCAACACATATTGAAGATTGGATCGGGAAGCGTTCACGAGATTCTACACAGCCATCTTCGCGTGAGGAGGATAGTATCACGCTGGGTGCCGCACAACCTCACCGATGCTCAGAAGCAGGCCCGGGTGGAATGGTGCCGTGATATGCTTAACAAATTTGAAGCAGGCTCGTCTCGGCGTGTTTACGACATCGTTACAGGTGATGAGTCCTGGATTTATCAATACGACCCAGAAACCAAGCGCCAGTCGACTGTTTGGGTGTTTCAAAATGAGCCAACGCCTACCAAAGTGAAGCGATCTAGAAGCGGGGGTAAGATTTTGATCGCTAGCTTTTTTAATTTGACTGGCCACTTGGTATCAATTCCCTTACGGGATCAAAGAAGCATTAATGCCGAATGGTATACTACCAAATGTTTGCCAGAAGTTTTCTCTGTTATAAGCAACAAGCGACCAAACACAGGGCTCCGCGGGCTACTGCTCCACCACGACAATGCACCTGCGCACACCGCACTCAAAACGAGGGACTTCCTGGACAGCACGCCAGTCAAACTCCTGGGTCACCCTCCTTACAGCCCTGATCTAGCACCGTGTGACTTCTTTTTATTCCCAAAAATAAAAAATCAGCTCAAAGGGATACAATTTTCGTCGCCGGAAGATGCGCTGGCTGCGTTCGAGCAGGCTGTAAACGAGGTGTCTGCGGCGGACTGGAAAAAGTGTTTTGAAAACTGGTTTAGGCGCATGAATCTTTGTATAGAGGCTGGTGGAAAGTACTTTGAAAAGATTTAATAAAAATATATGTACGTATAGAACAATTTTTTTTAGTTTCGCAAAACTTTCTGAGTGTCCCACGTACTTGCGCACCTTAAGACTTCGTCACCAAATGGTGTTACCGTAGTTGAATTCTGCGCCAAACATAATATTATGTATTTGCTATTGACACGCTAAGAAGAAGAAGAAGGTACAATCACGTACAGTAACTACTGAAAAAACCGGCCAAGTGCGAGTCGGACTCGCGCACGAAGGGTTCCGTACCATTTTCGTAAAAAAGGGCAAAAAAATCACGTTTGTTGTATGGGAGCCCCGCTTAAATATTTATTTTATTTTGTTTTTAGTATTTGTTGTTGTAGCGGCAACAGATATACATCACCTGTGAAAATTTCAACTGTCTAGCTATCACGGTTCATGAGATACAGCCTGGTGACAGACAGACAGACAGACAGACAGACAGACAGACGGACCGCGGAGTCTCAGTAATAGGGTCCCGTTTTTACCCTTTGGGTACGGAACCCTAAAAACCGACATCATACATAGTTAAGTAGGTACAGTCACCAACAAAACCCTTATCCGCAAACAAAACAATTCAAAACACGCAAATAAGCTAAACAATTAAAACTATCAATGTAACATACCGTTTAAACAATGGGGCTGACAAATCAATCCGCCTGCGAGCCTGGGAGCGACAGGCGTTCGCAGCGCTGTACAGGCAGGCACAGTTTAAGTTCGTTATGTCCGGATGACAGATGGTTATCCCATTGTGCGCGACGCTCAAGCGTTTGTAATATTTGGATTAGTTTGACGTGTGGACTCCTTGTTTTTGGAGGGTTTTAAGTCGAGCTTGATGCGGGTTTCGAAATTAGAGGGATTTGTTTATGTTTTTATGTTGGCTTTAACGTTGTGGACATGGGCGTAATTATGTTTCTTCTTTTTAATGGGCGCGTGTGACAAGACACTTTTTTTTAAGTAATCCCTGAAAAGTCGTACCCTTCATAGTCAAACACGGATTGGCATTTTGAAAATATAAGCTGGTATATATTTTTTTGTCATTTAAAATTTTGTAAATATTTTTTTGATTTTGGTTAGGTAGGTATTTAGATACGAAAAGGAAGTAAAATTATCATATTGATGATAATTGTTCAGAATCTATCAATGCCAACGTATTTCATACAATATTTTGCATTTTGACGCTTGTGTCACTCATTTATAGAATTACTCTCACTTTCCCACATCACGAAATATTATTTTCAAATTCCGTGAATTGAAACTGTGACCTAATTATATGAAAGCTGTAATCAGAACTAATTTCATTTCACATTCCCGGTATTCAGTTATGCAATAAATGTTACTCTGATTCCAATTGACGTCACAATATTTTGTAACTGCTTAGTTCTTTTTCCTTTAGTATTAACTATATAGAGATGGAGGGAAGAAGAATCCTCATTTATTATTTTCTAATTAATTTCGTTACGGGATCCAAGACAGTTAAATTCATTCTCCGGGACCTCGTCGAGCTTCTTTGCCTCGGCGCTTTTCTGGTGGTCGCCACTGTTGATTCTGGCTTTCAGGAGTTGCAGTGGTTTGGGAATAGTGCGGTGGGATAACTATATAGATTTGTTGAAACGGATTTGCGTAACACAGGTCAATTAATTGGCTTGGTTGAGAGAAAGCAAATAGGGGATATATATATAGCTGTCTGGTGCCTTTCCTGTAAATCTTACTAGCACAGGATTTCATAGAATAGATCTGGATGGAATCGGTTTTGGATGAGCTTATTTATTTATTTATTATTTACTTTATTATACACCATTTAATAATTACAGGGAAAACATTTATAAAAATAAGTGTACAATGGGCGGTCTTATTGCCCAGGGCAATCTCTTATAGACAACCTCAGCTGAGCCGAGCGGTCTGACATTAGTTGGCTTTTAGTAGGTATAGGTTATATATCTACTAAAAGCATAACCTAACGGGTTACTGTGGTTGGCACTTAACCGTCTGGTGGTGGTTCGTCCTCGGCACATACTTAATAATTATGCGGCGACAATATGTAACGATAATATCGGATATAATCACGTCATTTCACTCCATGTGCATAATTCACTCGGCCGCCTTCCACAATAGAGCAACGCACATACACCACGTTGGCATTACGCATATTAATCAGCCAATTTCAATGGCTCTAATTAGGCCTGACACTGACAGAGTTACACTAAGCGGTGAACATTACACATAAGCAAACATAATACTAACTTCCCCGAAATAAAAGCCGAGCGATTATAATCTCTATCCCAAATATGTAACTCATAATTTTGTATGAGTAGCTGTATGAATAAGTTGGTGCGAGCTTCGGTGACGCCTACGAATAATATTGGTTTATCTTCATTATTTTATTCGGATGTTAGTTACATTAGAGCGTATTGGAGCAAGCGGCGTAGTCATTTTGGCGGCGACTGTACGAAATGTCAAAATTCAAAATTTAAAATTGGAATGCTGCGATTTGAACTGTGTTATTTTTAAATGTGGAATCCATGGAGGGCAAAGCTGTAATCCTCGTAAACAAATCCGCAACGAAACAGTCAATAGTAACAAACAGTGTATTCCAGCGACAAAGCGGCGGGCACAATGGCGGCGGGACAATGAGTGCGGCCTGCACTACGCAAACACTGTTCGTTCTGTCACTGTCAGACCTAATTAGCGTTCCCATTCAGATTGTCTGATTATTATGCGCATTGTTTCCTTCCATGCGGACGGTACTCTAGCTAAATGATTGACTTTTTGTCGAACTGACGACTTAGTTTGTGACTAGTTTATCTACTGCCGACTTAGTAGAAGAAACGTGGATTCTGTTTTTCATTTTTATCGATCAGCTCTTAAATGAAAACTCTCTGCCCAAATTTGGTACATCAGAAAAGCCTAATTATGGCAATGCTTTAAAAAAAAATCGGCTGTACGAAATGAAGGTCTATTGATTGAAGATATAAAAGCCTTCATGCTGTATTTTATGCCAGTGCTTTTGAAATTTTATAAAAAATAATAATTACTTTTAAAGTGATACTGTATTAATTTAATGATCACATAAAAAAATTGTGCTGTAAGTTCATTCAAGCTTTAAAGCAAAATAAGCTATATTTCATGTTTCGTAGGTACTGGACCATTTTTCGTATTGGACATTTTTATTTTTGACTTTCTTCGTATAGGAAATTTTTATTTTTGGAAATTTTTCGTATTAGACATTTTTATTTTTAGAAATTTTTCGTATTGGACATTTTTATTTTTGGACGTTTTTCGTATTGGACATTTTTACTTTTGGACGTTTTTCGTATGTGAAATTTTTCGTATTAGACATTTTTCGCATGGGAAATTTTTCGTATTGCACATTTATAACATTATTATAGTAACCCCAACCTACAAAAAAAAAACACAAAATGAATACATAATTCTTAGAGCTGAGAATTTACACACCTTTTCCAACGCAACAAACACTAATGATAGAGAGGTCCTATTCTTGATCTAACTGCTAAAATATCGATCGACGTTGGCCACTAATTAAAGACAGATAGTCACAAACTGTTTTACCTGTTCTGGAAACTGTCCGTCGTTTTGTGATATCGATTGATATCTATTTTCGTCTTCGAACACGACTGCGACATGCATGTCTACCACCATTGTGACATTTGTAAATTGGTTTCAGTTTTCTGTTGGAGCTGATATGAAA
Source organism: Orthosia gothica (assembly GCA_949775005.1). NCBI lineage: Eukaryota > Metazoa > Arthropoda > Insecta > Lepidoptera > Noctuidae > Orthosia > Orthosia gothica. Next base: position 5,049,100 of record OX459049.1, read on the forward strand.
TGTATGAGGATTATTTTATTGGTCATGGGATATTATTTCTTTAAAATTAAGCTTCGATTTTGTAATGCTAGATTATTAATCCGGTCGTGTGCCTGTAATTACCAAAACAATAGGTGATTTAAAGTCGTCTTAAACACATGAAAGGTCAATCTATTGTTGAGTCTTTAACCGTAAAGATTTGGTGCCAGAAACGTAAAAACACGCGAGACACAACGGCATTTTAATTGTTTGGTTAATTACGGTATTCAACCGGTTAGTTGTCTACATGGTGTTTATTATTAGGTCCTTACCTATGAAATTGGCGTTTTGTCGTACTGGCCACTTTGATCTCAAATTGTAATTCCAAATCAAAGAGGAGATTCTTTGATTTGGAATTCCAATTTTAAATTTATACAGCTATTTACTCATGCTTTTGTGTATTTCATTTGTTTTTTCCTCTTTTGGTTTTTCTTTGCGCCAGTCAATTTACAAAATGGTAAACTTGAAATATCGCGTTATTTACGAGTACGAGTTCCATCGTGGCACCAGTGCTGCAGAAACGGCTCGAAGGATTAATGATGTGTATGGCGACGGTGTTGCAATAGAAAACACAGTGCGTTTTCGGTTCCAACGTTTTCGTTCTGGAAATGTTGACCTGCAGAACAAGCCCCGTGGACGGCCGGAGACCAAAGTTGATAATGAAGAATTGAAGGCTATTTTGGAAGCGGAACCATCGCAAACCACGTCCGATTTAGCTGCAGGCTGCGGAGTTAGTGATAAAACTGTTGAAGTTAATCCACTTGAAGCAAATTGGGAAGGTGAAAAAGCTTGAAAGATGGGTTACTCATGAATTGAGTGCAGCAAACCGACAAACGCGCGTCGACTGCTGCGTTACATTACTCAACCGGCACAATAATGAAGGGATTTTAAATCGAATCATCACCTATGATGAAAAGTGGATCCTGTACAATAATCGGAAAAGCTCATCGCAATGACTGAACCCTGGCGAACCAGCCAAATCCTGCCCCAAGCGAAAATTAATTCAAAAAAATTTTTTTTGAGCGTTTGGTGGACTAGTGCCGGTGTCATTCACTACAGCTTTCTTCAATCTGGCCAGACGATTACGGCTGATGCCTGTTGTCAGCAACTGCAAACCATGATGTAAAAGCTAGGTACTAAACAGCCGAGGCTGGTCAATCGCTCTAGGCCACTGCTGCTTCAGGACAACGCTAGACCACACACTGCACAACAGACGGCTACCAAATTAGAGGAGCTTCAATTGGAATGTCTAAGACATCCACCGTACTCCCCGGACCTTGTTCCAACAGATTACCATTTTTTTCGAAATTTGGATAACTTCTTGAAAGGGATAAATTCAACTCCGATGGGGCAGTCCAAAGCGCCTTCAAAGATTTTATTGATTCCCGTCCTAATGGTTTTTTAGTAAAGGGATCAATGAACTATCTATGAGATGGCAAAAGCGCATAACTAGCAATGGTACATACTTTGATTAAATAAATATATTATATTAAAAAAAACGACTTTATGTTCCTCCCTTAATAATTTCATAGACTAAACTGACAATAGCTGTCAATGGCCTTATTATTTAAATGTTGCAAGCGCGGAACATAGTTTTGTAGGTAAGGCTTAATCATAAGTGATTCATCGAATCGATTAGACATGACTTAGAGACTCCTAAACAAAATTTTACTAATTTGTGTAAATAAATGTTTTATAGATATAAACGTACATTATTTTAAAGAGTTTTATTGTATTAAATAAGAAATAATCAAATTCAATCGATAGAATAAAGTCTGACGTAAATGAGTCGAAAATAAATAAAGGCCACTACTTTCTATACACATGTTTTTTTTTGCCGTGAATTAGTTAAATTTTCGATCAACTTCGATTTTTGATCAACTTTCGATCACTCAGGATATTTATGTAACGATAAAGTGGCAACCCCCCAATGACAGTTTAGTCACAAGTTTAGTCTAAGAAATTAAAAATGGAAGTTCAGTTACGACTGTTCATCAGCTTGTCACAAACGCGTAGCAAAAAAAAACTAAATCTATGGTCAAAACAGTGAGATTTTATCGAATCTTTCTGGTAAAGCTAGATTCGGCATTCAGCGTTACCCATACGCATTGTTGATGAATTGACTTTGATGCTCTTATAATTTTCTAAAACCTGGGACAAGCGCATCGCATTAGAGCGTTTTGTCACACTTCTCCTTACTTTTACAATACAAGACGCGAAAAATAGTTGGTATTTCATTTGGGGAGGTACCAAGACACTAGGCTAACTCCCCGATTTAAGGAAACCATGTGAAGCTACAATGAGTTACAATAAGAAGAAGAATCAAGCAAGAAGATTCATTGAAAACAATAACATTACAATATAAACAGATATACCTACGGTACAACACACACGCCGACGTCGACGGATCCGGGCTGTCAGTAGCAATGCATTATATCTGTCATTAATCCACTATTATTGCTATACTCGGATCGCTATCAATGCATCGCCTAATAGCGTTAATAGCTTCTCTCATCTTCTGAGATTGAGATTGGGTGGCTCTTATAATAATTTTGTGTGTAATATTATATACCTATATAAAAGGCCGAAAGTCATGTTATTACCGGCAAATGACTATGTCATTGACGATATGAAAGAGTTTTCTGGAATTTTAATTCTAAAATGTAATTTGTGAATTTTAAGAATTACAATGAAAATAAAAAATAGTTTTCGGGATGAAAAAAAAAACAGTAGATCAGCTCCTTTTCGATTTAAGCTCTTTCTAAAATAGTAGAAACTATTCCAATACCTCTCAGCCTGCTGTTAACCGATTGCAGTAAAAATACTGTACCTATAAGGTACTACTCGTGTTATTATTATCAATAAATATTTTAGATAACCTATTATTTATCTAAATGAAAAGTAGTGTTTAACACGCGTGAAAGTCACCAATTCCTATTCGGCTTAGGGTAAGTCAGGGAGATTGCCTATAGTTTAAAAAAATATTGTTAATTATTTATTTAAGATTACTTATTGAAATACGCATAGTGTATTTGAATCACGGTTTATTTATCCCATTCAGATTAAATTTGGAACAATTGTGCATCATATTTTGATTCAAATAGGCATCTCACCCAGGCATGTGGGTGAGTTGCCTATAGATATCAGGGATAGATGCCTACAAATCCTCCTGCTGAACCTTCACTGCAATATTCATGAAACATTACAAAAAAAATATTTGTTTCAAAAAAGAGAATCAGGTCCAAGTCATCCTTTTTTAATATTGCCTGTGAGAAACCGACGGCGAAGAGTTCTGTAAGGAATATTGTGTTCTTTACTTGCTTGAAATAAATTCAATGATTTATATTTTACCAGACGTAATGGCTTTTTCCAAGTCATCTTCACTCCATGTAGCTCTATTAGAGCATTTCTTCTGTATTCATTCGGCATCTAAAAAGATAAAAGACCTGTAATATTTACTGGGCATCTAACACTGAAACATCATTCTCTCCCGATCATTAGGGAGAGATCGACTCTGAACGCACCCTAAAGCATTTGCAATACAAAATGGCGAATTGTCAACAAAACAAGATCACAATGTTAGGTTATGAAACAATTTAATATTATTTACGTGAAGAAAAAGAAAACTACAAACTACCACCAAGATAACGTTCTGACGTTTTAATTAACTACACTTACCTTATTTTAAGAATAAACACCAAAATATTATTTTAAAATCCTTTTTTCTGGAAATAAAAAGTTTCACACTGACATTAACTTTCAGACTGACATAGTATGCATGCGTTCCGGTTCACGCAAATTTTGTTTTTTTATATTTAAATTTAGTAGGTAACAATCTACGATTTCATCATCAGGTTCTGTGATCTTGCTGGTTCGTCAAAAATACTTTGAATACATATGCATAGCTTATGTATTCATCTACCGCTCATAGACTATGCGGATGTCTGTTTTGTAGATGCAACGGAGGTACTCCTAAACAAACTGGAGCGATTGCAGAACTTGTGCATCCGCTTCATTTTCGGCCTCCGCAAGTACGACCATGTGTCGGAATTTCGGACCAGATTGAAGTGGCTGCCGATTCGGTGTCGACGAGATACCCATATCCTATCCCTTCTCTATAATATCCTGCACAATCCTACTTCACCTTACCTTCGCGAACGGTTTGAGTACCTCGTCCCGAGGGGCAAACCTTGTCGCACGACTACTTCGTTTCTCCTTCGTACTCCACGTCACACTTCCAGCCGTTATGATTGCTCTAACTCTGTAACTGCAGTGCACCTCTGGAACTCTCTTTCACACTCCCTACGCGATAGCCGTTCTCTCGATGTCATCAAGAGGAAAATTAAAGAGCATTTCCATTTAACGCAATGTTAGTAGATATATATATTTGTATTTATGTATATATTTATGATTTATTTTTATGATTATACATTGGATCCTACCCTCTTTTGTCATCATTCTCGGTCAATCTAGGGTTTGCTGTAAGAGAACTTAACATTGAGTTAAGCTCGCCTTTGCACATGTACTTTATTATCGCATTGTATTAAAAATTGTTTTTGGTGTACAATAAAGAATTAAGAATAGCTTCTATGTTCAGAGAAGGCTTTGCAAAAACATAATTTTAAGACAATAAAATTTGCAGAAAGAATTCAACGAACATTACTTTCAAAAATGTTTCAGTAATTTCAGAGTTCATTACCGAAAATATCACTTTATACTTTATCACGGTCACAAAAAAATGCATAAAATTCGCCAAATGGACATTATTTATGGAAATGAAAAACGACCGCTTTATTGGCATTTACCTACATAAATAACGCTAGTAAAAAAAGTTAAAGAGGACGAATAAAATAAAACTATTAATAAAATATGCATTACTTTCTTGTCGAACTGCCGATATAACCATCATCTGCCTAGCCTTTTCCCAATTATGTTGGGGTCGGCTTACAGTCTTATCGGATTCAGCTGAGTACCAGTGTTTTATTTGGAGCGACTGCCTATCTGACCTTCACAACCCAGTAACTGGGTAACACGATACCTCTTGGCAAGACTGGTGTCAGATCTCAGGCTTCTGACTACCCGTAACGACTGTCAAAGATCTTTAAATGACCGCCGGGACCAACGGCTTAACGTGCTTTAAGAGGCACGGAGGAAACTCGCTATGTTGAAATGGTCACCATCCTGAGACTCGTCAAGCGTTGCTTAACCTTGCAGATCGACCTCGTCTGCCGAACTGTGAAAAATATGCAGTAAGAATATTCGTTAGAGAAGATTATGCCAAGTGTGTTTTGCCAAATAAATTTCGGAGTATCAAGATTTTGCCAGATAGAGGGAACCCGTTCGGAACCATACTACTTTTTTGTCATGAAACTATACATTTGATTATCAGGTGATAATCTTTACATAAGGTATATTAATGCTATACCTGTAGCCTGTTGTACCTGATAAAAAGGATACAGGATCAATTAAATTTGGGCAAGGTTTATGCTGACTGATTAGTTACTTACCTACTGCGGACCCGGGCATATAAATGATTGAAAACTGAAGTTAATATAAAACGCTGTGTATTTTCCACATAAATTCATGACCCCAACAGCCATCCTTAAGGTTCCTCTAGTCGACGGCACGAACTATTTTGTGCGCGAGGTTAAAATGCATGCTATCTCATCCGACAACGCGTGCGAGGGAGATGATTCTGTGATGAGCAGTAAGAAGCTAGTTCGAGAACGAATTAGCACTTTTGCAAATTTGTATCGAAATGGATGATGATTTAGGACGAAAACGAGCGCGCTAAATTTTATAAATAGACCTTTGGGAGTCTAGATATCATGAAAAAATTAAATACTATACTAAATGTATATTTTCAAAATAAAATTATTTGTGTTGTTGAATTACTAATCTATCCCTGTATGGAGGCAGTTTTGCAATTTGCTTTCTTCTTATGGTATTTATTTCCGCCCAAAGATGCGTTAAAATTAGTGTTGAAATATGGAACTTTCGACGCTCATAACTTTCATTTTTTTTTTTTTTGTTGTTTTCATACAGGGCTAGTTAAAGATGAGACAAATTGATATATATTTTTATTTTGAACGTACATCGTCAATCAGTGGAGTAATCGCCAGACTACGTTTGTTTGGAAGAATGATCGACTAGTGTAACCTTAACGGACAAAGTGAAACTTTGAACAACTGCGTAACGGCCGTCATAACCGCGGCAGAAGTACGTTCGACGAAAATTACCACTTTTTGTTGATAAATGTTCCCTCCGCCCTGCAACTGCTGTTTATGTGGCCATTAACTTGAAATACTTACTTATTAATGAGTAATCTGTTATAATTACAATTATTGTTCCATCTAAAACGTTGCTGATAAACGTTAGAAGTGTCGCCGGTCGCACATGTGGCAGAATAGATGACAACAGTTTAGTTACGTTAATAACACCAATATATTAGTTATAACACCGATGTTACATTGTAGGTGTTATTAATTTCACTCGTATTGTTTTATTTGATTTATAATATTGTTGTTATTTGTTCTCTTATTAATATTTCGTAGTTATGAAAAATCGTGCAATTATCATACTTTAAGTCGAAAGACGTTCACAGGTGGACACAGATCTTGCCCAAGCAGCACCACATCGGCCGGTCTTGTGCTTCTCAAATCCAGCGTAGCCCTGATCAGGTCACCGGTTCGCCAAACAATGATAATTCTTATCTACATTGAATTAATCATGGAGCCTTGGTTGATCGATAAGCATTTACTAAATATTATTAGCTTATATTGTCCGACTGATGAATCAAATCAAATCAAAATTTATTTATTCAATTAGGCCATTAATTAAGCGGCACTTTCGAACGTCAAAAAAAAAAAATTGAATCTAATACTAACCTCCAGTTTCCCAGCTCAAAATCATCGGTGAACCAATGCGACAAACTGCCAAGCACAAAGGATTCCAGCCATGTCATCTAAAATAGAAGTAAAATAGTATTTTTTTTCCAACAGGCTCTTTTAATTTTGCCGGAATAACTGTGTCACTCCTTATAACAGTCCCTCAGTCTATCAGTGAAAGTCCCGTCAAAATCGATATAGCCATTTTGGAGTTACACGGAACAAACATACAGACAAAAATCTTAAAGATTGCGTATTTGTTATTAGTACCGTATGTACTTTCACATGCATTAAGTAAATTGTTGTTATTTTGATATAACATATAGAAAATTCAATTTTATTTATTTGTATGTATAGAAAAGAAACCGGCCAAGTGAGTATCGGACTTCACACATTTAGGGTTCCGTACCAAAGAAAAATATCGTAAAATATACGTAATAATAAACATTATCACCAAATTTCAATGGGAAGTTAAAAAATTATTCAATACAAAATTGTGTGAGAGACGAAGGACAAACAGACGGACAAGTGAGTGACAGCTCTAGGGCTTCGTTTGGACCCTTCGGGTACGGAACCCTAAAAGAAGAAAGCTAAGCGAGAATGAATGCCGTGCGTTTATCTTTACGTCTTTAAGCTGAATGTTCCTAAACCGTGAACGAGGTGTGTTAGTACTACTTAAAGCGCAAAACAGGTTTTAAATGTTTAATTGTGGACCAGTAACAGGTAGTCAGTCATCACATGAGGACGCCATAACAGTTTAACCAGACATAACCCTCGACACGTGTTGATATAAAGTTTTAACTTAAGGCGTTAACTGTTAGCGCTGGTTTCCAGTCCCATATAACTCTCTTCACAGAATTAAACTTTTGATCTAAGAGATTTCAATTTCAGAACCAAGTAAAACATCTCAGAATTACAACTAAGTCATACTCAATTAATGAAACCCAATTAATTCAGTCCATCGATCAGTGACTTATAAATAACACATAGAGATGTCCTGTATTCTTTACAAATGAATATTCGTTTTGACTTAAAATTATTTCAAAAAACCGGCCAAGTGCGAGTCGGACTCGCGCACGAAGGGTTCCGTACCATTATTGCGAAAGAACGGCTCAAAATCACGTTTTTTTTTATAGGAGCCCTACTTAAATATTTATTTTATTTGGTTTTTAGTATTTGTTGTTATAGCGGCAACAGAAATACATCATCTGTGAAAATTTCAACTGTCTAGCTATCACGGTTCATGAGATACAGCCTGGTGACAGACAGACAGACAGACAGACAGACGGACCGCGGAGTCTCAGTAATAGGGTCCCGTTTTTACCCTTTGGGTACGGAACCCTAATAAAAAGCAATACAAGTAAAATTTCAAAATTTAAAAAACACCCGACATATTTATTTTGCGAAAACACCCCGATTCAAACAGTAAAACGCCCATAACTTTTGAACGGCTGAACCGATTTTATTCAAACATAGCTAAGAATAGTCTCGACAAAATCACCTTTCAAACAAAAAAAAAACTAAATCAAAATCGGTTTATCCGTTTAGGCGCTATGATGCCACAGACAGATACACAGATACACAGCAACACACGTGAAACTTATAACACCCCTCTTTTTCCGGCGGGGGTTAAAAATCTACAACTGAATACGTTTGTTAAGACGACGACTACCGCCAACGACCTTGAGGGAACAAAACGCACCCTCGTTTCTCACCCGCGCGACCCGAAATTTAGTAGTTTTTTGTACTTTTCTTATTATTCTTTGACTTTAAAAAAAAAAAGCTTCAGATTAAAATGTAGATAATTAAATTTTCTTTGATATGGTGTCAATTTCATTAAAATACGCCCAGCGGTTTTGTTGTGATTGTCGTGTTTTTGTCCGTTTTAGACATAACTTTACAAATTAATTACACTATGTTATACGAATAAAACTCAAAATTTGCTCAGATGATATTATTAAGAAAATGGTCGAATATAACATATATTTTTTCCAATAAATAACGACTAGCCGTTTAGACGTGATTCTCATTTTAAAATCAGCTACTCAAGGGAATCGGCGCCTTAAATAACTATACACTCTATATATGATATCGATACTTAAGCGGTTATAAGACGTTGTTTTCCCATGACATCGTTTATCATCGCGATGTAATATCTTTCAACACAGTGCAACATTGTTTGCTCCCATCTGAAACACGGTTACATCCGTCACACACCGAGTACCCAAAAACTGTACCACCAGTATCAAACCATTCACAACACCATCTACCTATCCTACCTATCCAATTACCGTGACGATAATAACCAGCGCTTTGTGTCGTCTCACTTTACCAAAAACCGCTCTGCGATCGTTAGGCTCGACAAAATATTGAACATCCGTCTACTCTACTACCCACCTTTTAGAAGTCCCACTGAGCCTCAGTCCATCCCACAGCCGAGTTAATCGGATTACTATGGCGGAACCATGACTGTAAATGTCAACAGCAAAAGGTATACTGGCCAGTATTGCATGCAGGTATAGAAGTACGAAACGTCGTTACTGTACGGATTTGTGTTTGTATGCATTGTGAATTTTATGTGTGTATGTTGACTGTAAATATTGTTTTTGGATACCCAGGTTTTTGGTCTCACGCGTGACGAAAGTATGTCTTTTTTCGATATCATTCAGGTGATATGAAAACATTTTTTTGATACCTGTACCTACGTATATAAAATACTAGCTGACCCCCGCGGCTTCGCTCCCGTCAAAATTATAGCTTATGTTACTCGGGAATAATGTAGCTTTCCACAGGTGCAACAATTTTTAAAATCGGTCCAGTAGTTTCGGAGCCTATTCGGTACAAACAAACAAAAAAATCTTTCCTCTTTATAATATTGCTATGGTATAGATTATGTAGAATGAAACTGCTAATACCTCTAAAGGACACCACGATGCAGGCTCGACCTTGTGGGGTCCACTAGTTAAAACATTATTGTGTCCTTTTCTAGAAAGTAAGTTACTGGCAACACAAACTCTTCACTGCAGTATTTATGAAATTACATTTCCTTAAAGTCAAGAGAACTTTTAGGCAAATAAATGATCAATACTCGTACCAAAAACTGTCATGCAAACTTTTATAGCAAAAACTGTCTATATTAATCTTTGTCTCATCATCATCATCATCATATCAGCTGAAGACGTCCACTGCTGGACATAGGTCTGCCCCCAGCGTCGCCACATTGACCGGTCCCGTGTGTCTAACAACCAGCGGATCCCCGCAACCTTTACCAGGTCATCGGTCCAACTGGTGGGAGGCCTTCCAATGCAACGTCTTCCGGATCCCGGTCACCACTCCAGAACTTTTCTGCCCCATCGGCCATCCGTTCTTCGAGCAATGTGCCCTGCCCACTGCCACTTAAATTTGGCAATTATTCGGGCTATGTCGGTAAGCCTGGTTCTCATACGGATCTCTACATTTCTGATTCGATCACGCAAGGAAACGCCGAGCATAGCCCTCTCCATTGCCCTTTGAGTGACTGTAAGCTTTCTGATGGGGCCCATTGTGAGCGACTACATCTCAGAGTCATATGTCATCACTGGCAACACACACTGGTCATAAACTTTTGTCTTGAGACACTGTGGTAAGTTGGACGAGAAGTCACCGCGCAGCTTTCCGAACGCTGCCCAGCCGAGTCGAATTCGACGGTTGATCTCTCTCTCGATGTTGGCCCTACCCAACAGGATCGCTTGTCCCAGGTAGACATAGTCCCCCCAAAATTTCGAGTATAAAGTCCCCAACCTTAATAGGAGTGAATACATCCTCCAGCGCAGCAGTTAACAGTTTCAGAGAAATGACGTCTCCCTGTCTTACGCCACGCTGGAGAAGGATTGGTTTCGAGTTCTGATCCTGAAGATGCACTGACATGGTGGCGTTTCTGTACAAACACTTCAACACCTCAATGTACCGGTAGTCGATCTGGCACCGTTGGAAAGACTGCAGTACAGCCCAAGTCTCGATCAAATCGAAGGCTTTCTCGTAGTCCACAAACGCTAAGCAGTGAGGCCGGTTGTACTCTTCGGTCTTCTGGATAACCTGCCGCAGCGTATGTATGTGGTCTCCGGTGCTATTTGGAATCCGGCTTGTTCAGGAGGCTGGAAATCGTCTCGATCTTTGTCTCACATACTATCAATCAGCAAAATCTTTCGAAAGAAAATTGAACTTTTAGGTAAATAAATTATTAATACCGAAAACTCTGTCATGAAAACATTTATAGCAAAAACAACCTACTTAAACTTTGTCTCAAATACTATCAATTAGCAAAAAAAAAACGAGAAAAATACTCTAAAATATCTCATTTAGGAAGTAAAATGACGCAATTTGCAAGACTAATGAGAAATATAATAGTTGTCATATTCTTCACACGAAATAAGAACAAACTTGATACGAACTTTGCTCAAACGCGAGCACACTCAAAAGGTGCAGTTAAAATAGCGTCAATTCGCAAAAACTTACAATTTAATTATTTTAATACAAGTAACATTAACTTTGTAGTTTCAAAACAAAATTGTTTTAAGTTTTGTGAATTAAGTAAATAAATGAAATGCAAGATAGGTTATAAATACTGAAGACGTTTTTAAATCTTGGCCTCATTGAAAAAAACTGTTTAAATTAAAAGATATATAAGCTATCTCAAACTTTATTATTAAAAGACTAGGAACACTATTGTTTGCACCGACTGGCAAAAATGCGACGGAGGATTTTCTTAATTCAAGGCGTATACATTTTATTTTAAGTTAGTATTTATTTAAAGGTTTTATTTTATATGGCAAAAAGTTTAACCCAGGTAGCATCGGTGTTGTTTCAATAAAAATGCGATAATGAGTAACATTCCTGTCAGATGATGTCCAGGATATCATAAGGACACCTACTATTTTTTTAAATAGGTAATAGGTAAAAAAATATATATATTATATTCTTATTTATATTTATAGATTTTCCTATTTTCACTTTTATTTTACGATAGGTATCTACGAATTATTATTTGCTTTTCCTGTACGAACTAATCAGAGTCCAGAATGACACACACAGACACAGACTGTTTTGGCACAGTTCGGCCTGTCGTTCGTACTTCACATGCTATCGCTACATTCAAGGATCTTAATAGTACATAGCAGAGCTTTTATTGGGCCATCGAATTTTATTCTATTAATTAACCTATTTATATCAGTTTTAAAGTGCAAAACAGTGTCATATTTGGTAGTTCTATGTTGTGAACAACAATTCAAATACGATAAATTCTATCAAAATTGTATACTTTATAATGTATCCGTGTCTTATTGATAAATAAGGGAAATTATTAACCAGGTGAAAAATATACTGAATGGGCCTGTTATACTAAATAAATAACTATGTATCCGGTTTATAACAAAACACCAAAAAAAAGTAGGTTTGTGTGAGCTGTGGTAATAATATTGTTACATATTTTAATTATATTTGGAGATCTAATTTCTATTTTAGCATATTATTCTTTTGAAAATAGCTGAACAACCATCGAGGCGACATCACTGTGCAGCGCGTGAGTTCGGGTGTATTCGTGTTTTCAAACACAAGCATGAGTTAGGCCAAGAGCGAGCGAAGCGAGCTCGTGAGCTTAGAAAACCCCGACACGGATAGGTTAGGTTCGAAGGGGATGACGGAAGCTGAAGTGAGCGAGCAAAGCGAACGAACTTAGCTCCCGTCATCTCCTTTATGTTAGGTTACTATAGACCCTGCAGACAGAAAATGGATCCCTCGCAGTGGGGCTCCGTCGACTAACTTTTATTTTGAAGTCGCTGTTTTAAACATTTGTATTCGCCCACTGTTTGTCGCTCACTTAGTATTTGAGTAAACCATATTCAGTATTTATTACACCTTTAATTTGAATTTATTTTCGCTCGTTTAAATACTGCCCAATAAATAATAATCGTTTGTTCGGAAAAACACAATGTACAGAATAAGAAAGTAAACACATTTTTATCAGTAAACACAGAAACAGAGAATCATTGGTAGTTGTACTAATGAAAATCATTGTATCACAGTGACCAAACTAGAAACTACAAAGAAGAAAAAAGAAGAGAAAAGATTTGCCTCGCTCTGGTAGGCCATGAACGTCTGCAACTGAAGTTAACATTGCAAAAATGAATGAAATAGTGACGAAAAATCCTCATTCAAGTTTGAAAGACTAGCCGCCGAACTTTTTGTGTCTCACGAGTCGGTCCGTACCATTTTAAATAATCACTTGGGTTTGAAACATGTTGCCGCGCGGCTAGTCCCATCAGACCTGAATTTTCTCCAAAAACACATAAGACTCGCTAGAACGAGTCGATTCAATTTAAATTAAGGTGATGAGACGTGGGTTTACGAATTTGACATGCAAACTAGTCAACAAGCTTCGGAGTGGCGCCTTCCAACTGCACAAAAACCGAAAAAACCACGTCAAAGTAGATCAAAAGTCATAGTCATGTTGTCTGTTTTCTTTGACTATCGCGGTGTTGTGCACTCGGAATTCTTGCCGGAAGATCAAAATGTAAATAACGAAAATTATTTGAGCGTTATGCGGCGTTTAAGAGAGAAAATTAGACGAAAAAGGCCAGATTAGTGTAAAGAAAATTCTTGGATTTTGCTCCACGATAATGCACCTTCGCACAAGGCCATCATTGTGAACGCCTTTTTGACCAAAAACTCAACAAATACCATCGAGCAACCACCTTATTCACCAGATATGGTTCCAGCCGAATTCTTTTTTTTTCCTAAACTCAAATTATCACTTGGTGGCACCAGTTTTCATTCGGTAGAAGACATAAAGGAGAATTCGCGGCGAGAACTGAACTCGATTCCGGAAAAAGCGTTTACAAAACAGTTTTGACGATTGGATTATTCGTTGGCGTAAGTGTATCGCTTGTAAGGAGCATACTTTGAAGGTGATCAAATAAATTTGGATGAATAACTAACATTTTGTGTATTATTGATCTTTTCCTGGTACTTTCTTTACAGAGTAGTAGGTTACTTGGGTGCATGATCCATCGACGACCTCGCTTACCATCAGGTGAGATTGTTGTTAGTTGTCCAACACGATTATTTTATTATTAGTCTGCCTGAATTAGAATTGCCAAACTTAAGTGACAGTGGGCAGGGCACATTGCTCGCAGAACGGATGGCCGATGGGGCAGAAAAGTTAAGGAGTGGCGACCGCGAACGAGAAGACGTTGGGTTGGAAGTTTGCGGAGATCAGATGGATGCGGGACGCACGGGGCCGGTCATAATGGTGAAACTTAGGGGCAGGTATGTCCAGCAGTGGACGTCTTTCGGCTGAAATGATGATAATGATGAAAGGAATAAAAAGGCCTCCTTTTCTTCTTGCAATTTCGCCCGGTTTTGGGAAAGTGTAGAAGTCAAACACGAACCCAAATCTATATATGTAAAACCGGCCATGTGCGTGTCTGACTCGCCAACAGAAGGTTCCGTGTAAACAGCTACATTCACCAAAATGAATAGGTAACATTACTAACGTGCATAAACAATGAATGCACCGAACATTGCACTAACGAAGGGATAAAATGAATACTTTTCCTCTTATAATCAGCCTGTAAACTTTTCTCACATCCTCGATTTGGTGTCGAACTCAATCTCAATCTTATTCATGGACAGCTTATGTGTGCTTGTGCCACCGTTAGACCGCGTGGCACCGTTCCTGCTGCCTCAACCGGGTATGCAACTACCTAATCAAAAGTATGATCTGCTTTTGCTTTTGAATCTGCTGATTCCTTCATATTGTTAAGTTACGCCGACAAAAATGTACTGAACAGCAGCTTTTTTTTTCAGAAAAAGGTGTCCTTGAATAGTTGCTAAAAATGACACAAATGTATTTTAACCCACGCCGGAAAAGAGGGGTGTTATAAGTTTCACGTGTGTATTGCTGTGTATCTGTGTGTCTGTGTATCTGTGTGTCTGTCTGTGGCATCATAGCGCCTAAACGGATGAACTGATTTTGTTTTAGTTTCTTTTGTTTGAAAGGTGAATTTGGCGAGAGTGTTCTTAGCTATGTTTGAATAAAATCGGTTCAGCCGTTCAAAAGTAATGGGCGTTTTACTGTTTGAATCGGGGTGTTTTCGCAAGATAAATGTACCGGGGGTTTTTTAAATTTTGAAATTTTACTTGTTAATTTAAGTTAGACAATTCAGTGATGTGGCAGAGGACGGATAACACTGTATTAAACATGTTATTTAACATAGCAAGGCTATTAACATCAACACTGATCAAGAATATTATCGTTCTAATATAACTAATGAAGGGGTGCATGGAGATACAGAACTAATGACATAAAATATAAACAGCATACGCAATTTTAGACCTTAAGCCCTTGCACCAAGGGATACATTAACTTGTAGTATACGTTTCTGACAGATGGCAAAATCAGTTCTAGGGTATAACTTGTGAGTACTAAAACCGTTGAGGTATTGTATCTTAGTAATTATCATAAATAAATGTTCTTGCCTCAGAAACTTGGGCCGTTCATTTTAATGGCCTGTCAATATCAGTAGGTCCACCTAGTTTTACTGACACCATGAGCACCAACGCAAAGAAAGAAAATTTGGTTCAAATAAATTGCCCTAGATGGCGATAGCTTCGATTTGATATTAATTTTTGTGAAATATTAAGATTTTCTGGAATATTAGGCTCTTGATTCACATTTCAAATATTATTTAAAATGTATTACAATCGATGGCGCGGTTTTAAATTTCTGAGGCTTCTACTCGATTTTTAAATTAGCTTTGTAAGCATTTTGGTCCAATGAAACTGTAAAAAACTCGACTGATTCAAAAGCGAACTAAAAAGACGTAAACAAGGAGAAAATCATGCTGTGCTGTCGGAGGATACATATTCGCGGGCTGGCTGACCAAAATCTGGTGTATCCTCCGCCTGCTCAGCATGATTTTCTCCTTGTTTACATCTTTTTAGTTCGCTTTTGAATCAGTCGGGTTTTTTGCTTTTTTGTTTTAACTTTTTTTATTTATAACTTTTTAGTTAGTTTTATTTCGAATTACGTACCTTTAAACATATAAGTATTATATATTTTTGAAATCATCTCTTAAAACCCTTTAGTTTAATATCCCACAAGATGGGTTTGGAGGAAAAAAAAAATTGAGCCCCCACCAAATATATTGTGGCGCCCAAAATCCGCCATTTTTCTATTATCCAATTTTAATGTAGCCAGTGACACTCGCAGGGTTAAGACGCATCGATTGACGTACAAATCATCAAAACCGGCCAACGCGTTTGGTCTCTGGAACGCCATATAGGAACAAACATACATACATACATAGACTGATAAACACATTACCCTCCTTCGGCAGTCGGGTACGAAATGCAAAAAAAATATTATAAAACAAATCGTCAATGTATTTAAAAAAAAGTATTGAACTGAGTAAACCCTTTTACTTGCAAGTCGCTGCTAACACCATCTATATCTGTGGAACGGAACCGAACCCGATCGATGTTCTTACAAAAATAAACAGGTTAATCAGACGAAAAACGCTAGATGCGTCAGCCCGTTTTCTTTGTATGGGATGAGGCATCTGTATTCTAGTATTTTATTATCTGTCTCTACACCTTTTTATATAGTTTATATCTGAAGACACTACACCTTATTACATAGTTTTGAGGAAGTTACCGAGAATTAAACCGAATTCCAAAATAAACACTTCAAAGCGAAAAGTAACTTTCTTTTCGGCAGTCCGTGTCTTTTAAACATTTTTTTTGTCGTTTCTGACACCGACTTCCGAAAAGAAAGTTACTTTTCGCTTTGAAGTGTTTCTTTTGGAGTTTTTGGATTTCGTTCTTTTTTTTTGTGTTAAACTTTTAATATTTTTTTAATTTTTAATTTTGGATAATTAACATGAAATCATTTATAGCCGGCTTCTCATAACAATTCCAATACGTGTAAACACGACAAAGGTACATTGTTTTATTACGGAGTTCTAGTACCTACCATCCGACTTCATCACCAGATCAGTTCGATGATACCATTTTCATTAGAACCATTTATTTAAGTTTGCTTCATCACAGTCATTTAATTATTCGTGAAATCTTATACACGAAATATACTTATAATTGAGAAGTTCCAGTGGCCATCTGTAGTATTCTTCATCAGTTCCACTTTACCAAATGATACTTTCTGAATGCAAATGCTTGCCATGTTGATGAAAATACAGAAATATTTGAGCCTATAATATTTGAGGAATTTCCTCGATTTCTCCAAGATCCCATCATCAAACCCTGACGCGATGACCATGGGACCACCTGTGAAGAATACCCTTTCAAATAAAAGTAGAATTTTCCAAATTGGTCCAGGCTTGTTTGAGTAACCGGAGCACATAAAAAAAAAGATTCGGATTAATTGAGAATCTCCTCCTTTTTTTGAAGTCGGTTAAAAATGCAGTTTTCAAGTTTAAAATGACACGTACCCAGTGACAAGACTCAAAATGGAATACAAAAACTTTTATGTTACACAGAATGTAAACATAAATGTATGTTTGACATATGTATGGCGCAAATGTTATATTAGAAGTCTGCTATACGATCGCTTTAACCTACAGAACTGCTATTTACAGAGTTGATTTTAAATATTTACATTATAACTACCTCAAAATGGTCGCGGATAAATTTAAAAAAGAGAGTTACCGCGGCCCTGGCACAAGCAACTGAAGGAACACGGGTGGGTTTTAGTCAGTAAAAGTCTGACACGCCCTCCCGCTTCACCCAGAGCGAGAGAAGTCATTGGAATATTTCCCACCCCAAAAAAAACTACCTCAACATCACTCAGAAATTATCATACAAACACATTTTTTTAGCAATCGAAGCACAGAAAGTGCAAGTATACCTGGCATAAACCGCTTTAACTTTTTATTTTAACTGTACCACGTAAGCGTTCAACTATTTAACACGAAACGCTCAGTGCAAAACCTACTTACACCGAAGAATATTAGCGTTAAAATTTATGCTTTCAACACCATCGATTATACAGCGTATATGTACAACATATTCTGGGAAGACTTGGTACGTTCATTTGCATGCTAATACTACGCGTACGGAGCTCCGAAGTGCGGTACCTTTAGTGGCAGATAGTGTACGCGAGCACTCTTTGTTCCAAGACCCAGCTGAGGGGTTAATCACTCTATTGTTGTGTCAGAGTATGTTTTCGTTGATGTAGGAATAAAGTGGGGAAGGCTTTTTGGGAATTAACTCCTAGTGATGGAAGTGCCGAAATTTTGGAGCGACATCAATCTCTGAAGACTATGCTAAATAAAAAACTTTTTTGCAAAAAAATACTACCGACTTCCAAATGAAAAACTACAAAGTAAAAAATAACTTAACTTTTGGAAGTCGCTGTCTTTCGTAGGAACCATTTTTTTGCGATATGGACACCGACTTCCAAAAGTTAAGTTATTTTTCACTTTGTAGTTTTTCATTTGGAAGTCGGTAGTATTTTTTTGCAAAAAAGTTTTTTATTTTTCCCTTTTTAGTTTTACCTACCTAATAGCAAGTTGTTTATTAAGGTCCCTTTAACTCCAGAATAGATTAACCGAATAACATGAAACTTGAACATAACCGGTGAAATGAGAGATCTGCATACCCCTTTAAAGCGTACTGGCGTGATGTTATGTTATGAAATGGTATAAACAACAAACAGACGATTTGCCGTTATTTATTGAAGAGTTCTGTTGTGTATCTCCAAAGTTCTTCATCAGACCTTCGCCAAATTAAAATGGGACCAATTTCGAATCATACTCCTTCAAACAAAAAAAGAATTTTCAAAATCGGTCCATAATTGACGGAGATATCGGTGAACATAAAAAAAACATAGAAGAAGTCGAACATAGAACCTCCTCCTTTTTTGTGAGTCGGTTAAAGAGGTATAGTTTTGATGAAGATGATAAAAAAAACCCATAGACATATGAAATATCCGTAAATTGTACGATATTAAAAGGAACGATAGGTATGTTCACTAACCGACAAAATCTGTCGTGAGTGCGAGTAACAAACTCAATTTTATCTGTAACACTGTTGCAATATTTGTAGGTTGCAATAGTTGCAAATCAACATAAACTACGCACTCTGACTAACACTGAAACAATCCCTGCAACTAAATTAAGAAAAGATATGACCACGTTAGCAGCTAACCAAGAAGTTCATCTGGCCGAAGTCTGTACGTTCAACAGTCCATTTGAATTTAATTTATTTTCCTGTGACGCACTTAGTTAACGCCTCGCCGTCTCACGGAAATTAATTTCTCTGGCAATTTGCTCTGTACGTAAATGTCCACTGCTGAACTAAGCCCCCCCACCACTTGGTGAAATATTGAGGAACATAGAGTAATGTCACCTATGTCATCTGGCCTGGCAGGCAGATTGATTATTGCAATATGATGATACGTATTATCCTGATATTGTCCCCCATACGACAGGAAAATGATGACGCGATTATCACTTTCGGTGGTCCCCCGTTGTGACCATTCTTATCCCATTATTTCAAATAAACCCATCGCACTGTTTATACGGGAAAAGTTCACCAACTCACCCAAACATCGAGCTAATAAATTAATACGAAGCAATCACATTATCGCAAAGCTCACAAGCCACTAAAACATTTGAATACGCATTTCCCCTTATTCCGCATTAAGCACATCATAATAATATTTTTCTTATATCACTTGAGAAAAGAAAGCCTCTAAACATGGCGAGAGCAGCGTAAATCGCTTTAGCGGTCCTGAGAACGCCTAAAAAAGCAACTTTGCCTTCTTATATCAAGTAAAGATAACAGAAGAAATACCATAAAAATAAATACGCTACGTACGAATACATTTTGTGATAATAATTCATTTTTATTGTATCTTGCACGCTGTTTGCCGTATTTATAGCTCATCTAAGTGTGGTGCTTCACCTGTATAAAATATAATGTACAGGCTGTTGTTAATAGGTCGTATTTTTACACGCCGCCGCCGATTGTTGCTGACTGGTACGGTACTATTAAAGAGGATATTAATGTAACTATTATAGTTATAAGAGGCGATATTTCACTGTTGTAATGTTTGTGTTGGGTAATTCGGTTGGTACAATGTGTTAATGAGAAAATCACACATGGGTTTTATTAATGAAATTATCATGAACTCGCGTTTAGAGTGGGTTATTTGACTGGGTATTTAGCTGAGCAAAATATATATTGTTATCAAATCTATTCTAAAAACTCAATGAATACCATAACTTAAAACTGTTACTTCAATCCTTGAAAAGGCAAACGAAAAGATATTAGTTTTTTTCTATTACTACAACAGTAAGACTTAAAACATTTCACTCCGATACAAATCATCAAAGCATAAAACTACATCAAACTATATTGTTTATTCAAGTTATTGACAGCCCACATTACGCAAAACAAACATTCAAGCTCCCTTAATCCGTCTCAACAAGGTTCATTTTCATCCAGAATCACCAGCAAAAGTTCTAGGATATGTGGCTGTCTGTGTGATCGTCCGGAAGGGGCAAGTGCTTCTGACAGTGGGTCGATTAGCGTACGGGACATGGGTTCAAAGACTGGCGATAACTTAGCAAGGTATCCTGAATTATGGTCATGTTAGGGCAGGACCACACAATGCCGGACGATAAAGCGCTTACGACTCCCGTTTTTGAACGTCGAATCGGATTTGAATGTGCCTTTTTTCGGTTTTAATTTTATTAGCAGCCAGTATTTTGTTTTTAAATTCTTCGTGTGTCAGATAGCCTTTTTTATAACATTATTGAGCCTTTTATTTAATTTATAATAATCCCTAAACTGTTTAGCAGATTCTAAATTCAAATGCAATTCTGTAACATTAACAAAACTTTGAATTACAGATTACGCTAATCAGTTGCTAAACAGCATCGAGATTTTTATAAATAAGCGTGCATGTACTAAACTGATGTATTATTATAAATTTTGACAAATAAGTCACTTAAAATTGAAAAAAACTTAATTCAAAAACTCAAAAAACCCGACTGCTTCAAAAGCGAACTAAAAAGTCGTAAACAAGGAAAAAATCATGCTGTGCAGTCGGAGGATACACTAGATTTTGGTCAGCCAGCCTCCGACTGCACACCATAATTTTTTCCTTGTTTACGACTTTTTAGTTCGCTTTTGAAGCAGTCGGGTTTTTAGATTTTTTGAATTAAGTTTTTTTATGTATAAAATAATAATAAAAAGCTGTCCGTGTTATAACTTTTTAGTTAGTTTTTTTCGAATTAGATACATTTAAACATATAAGTGTTCACGTATGAATCATCAAAATCGGCCAACGCGTTTGGTCTCTGGAACGCCTTAAAGGAACAAACATACATACATACTTACATACATACATACATACATACATACATACTTACATACATACATACATAGACTGATAAACACATTACCCTCCTTCGGCAGTCGGGTAAAAATTACCAATAATAGCTCATAGGTTGAATTTCGAATAATGCTTTATTACTATGGAAACCTACTTTATCTCCTAAGAGACATTTATTATCTTCCAAAAATGTTAGTAATTATGAAATCTGTTCTAGGTTTCAACACAATATGTAGAGCAGATGAAATTATCAAGTCGCTAGTTTTCTTACCAGCTTATAACGTCGTAATCCTCCTTCACAATACAAAGATAGGTCATAAATATATTCTAAGCTAAATCCATTAATTCAGGATTGATGTAACCCTACCTTTGTGCCTTCATTTATGTAGGCAGCTTCCAGGTACTAACTTTAGAAGGTAGGTATAGTATAATTAAAGTGATAAGATCTTGCCGTCAACTATCCGGCTGGCAAGTTTAGTGATTATGGCTATATCCCTGAGACATTGCGCGGTAGCCTTCTGAGGACACTTTCAGCGATGAAAATCAAGCGGTACAATACAAACTTACAGTTAAACTACTTTACTAATGGCCCTCGGCAATCATCGACTTTAGCAGCTTACCTCCCAATTTTAACCGACTTCAAAAAGAAGGAGGTTCTCAATTTGACTGTATTTTATTAAATTTTTTATGTGTGTAGCACACATAAAAAATTAAATCAATATATAAATTAAGCCCGAGGCACTCTCTCAGAGAGAAATTTAAGGAGATTAATGTAATGACTGTGCCCTCTCAGTATATTTATGAAAATCTTTTATATGCTCATAAAAATATAAAATTGTTTAAAAAATACAGTGATATCCATAACATAAATACTAGGAACAAACACAAATTTGTAGTACCTACAACAAGGCTCAAGAAGATAGGTGGCTCGTTTAGATGTCAATGTGTACGCTTTTATAATAAGCTTCCAAGCCACGTACAAGATCTAAGTCTTAATAAATTCAAATCATTCATTAAACGTAAGTTGTGTCAGAAAGCGTTTTATACTATTAAAGATTACGTTGAGGACAAAAAGGCTTGGGATTGAGCTGCTCCAATTAATTTTGATTTTTTATATTTTGCACCGTGAATTTTGTTTTTGTTTTTAATTTTGATATTTTTTTTTGTTTTCTTGCAATGACAAGAATATTTACTTTTTGAAGTATTATATTATTTTATTTTTATTATTGTGAATGTGAAGATTATGTGGATTTTTGTTTTTTATTATAACTTAGTTAGTTTTTACTCATGGTCTGGCAGTTTGAGTAGTTTATGCGGCCTACCCGAATGTCCTTTCTTTGGTATTATTCGTCGAATCGTTGAGCTCCGTAAATTCTGAGTTGAGCTGCTCGGTTATTGACAAATGCGTGCACTGACTGGACAGGTCCACTCAATCTGGCTGGTTCTTTCCTCAAAAGACCATTTCAGACATATGTCTACATGGTCTTCACATGATATAACCAAGTTTTTGTCAAGACTTCAAAAGAGACTGTGACCTCTGAGTTTGTTTCGGCCTTTCTTCTCAGAGTAGTCAGATAGGAAACGCCGACCTCATCTAGTTTTAAAAAATATGATCGACATGTAAAAGTGTTTGTACAAACCAACTTACAGAAATAAAATCATTTATCATTTATCATTAAAAATAAGATACAGAACTTTTGCCTAGGTGCACTGATTCGGACGATTATTTTTATATTTGAAAGCTGTTGCTTCTCATGTCATCTGATAATGATAAAAGATTTAATTGCTGTAGGTCGGTTGGTACAAACACTTTTACATGTCGATCATATTTGTTTAAACTAGATGAGGTCGGCGTTTCCTATCTGACTACTCTAAGAAGAAAGACCGAAATAACTCAGAGGTCACAGTCTCTTTTAAAGTCCAGACAAAAACTTGGTTAGATCATGTAAGACCATGTAGACTGATGTCTGAAATAGTCTTTTGAGGAAATAACCAGGCAGATTGAGTGGGCCTGTCCAGTCGGTGCACGCATTTGTCAATAACCGAGCAGCTCAACTCAGAATTTAAGGAACTCAAAGAATCGACGAACAATAACAAAGAAAGGACATTCGGATAGGCCGCATAAATTACTCAAACTGCCAGATCATGATTAAAAACTAACTAAGATAAAATAAAAAAACAAAAAAAAAGATCCACATAGTCTTCACATTCACAATAATTATAATAAAATAATATAATAGTTTAAAAAGTAAATATTCTTGTCATTGCAAGAAAACAAAAAAAAAACTTCGGTGATATGTAACAACAGAACTCCAATAAATGACGGCAAATCTCTCGGGATTGCTGCAATCGCATGTCTGTTTATTGTTTACACCATTTCATAACATAACATAACATCACGCCGGTATGCTCTAAAGGGATAGGTACTTACGCAGATTTGTACAGTTCACCTTGGTACACTATATTTTCACCGGTTTATTCGGGTAATCTATTTTGGCATAACTGTGGGCATTATACGTGTAAAATAACCACAACCTAAAAGTTATTTTTCATTTTGTAGTGTTTTTATTTGGAAGTCGGTTGTATTTTTTTTGTAAAAAGTATTTATTATACTACATTACATTAAGTTAAAAGAGTATAAACAACTCCATATACTTCCAAGTTACCGATCCCGTTAGTGGCCGACCCCAACATAGTTGGGAAAAAGGCTAAGCAGATGATGATGATGATACTTCCAAGTTGATTGAGAGCGTTCGGTCTGCACCAAGTTCAAAAAGCAACTGATAGAAAGCCGGCGAATGACGAAACACGAAATTTTCCGAGAGACATTTAGAAAATAGTTGTACTGTACCTATTTGTAGATATGAGAATATGAGAACTTTGTTTAACTCCGTAAATGACAAAGAATCTTATTTCATTCATCAAGAATCAGCCTTAATGAGAGTGGAAATGTAGGAAACATACATAATATTTATAGTTTTCTATCGAACAATGTCTATAATAATAATCTTTATTTACATAAAAAAAAGCATACAATTCAGTGAAGCCCCTGGACTCCTGTGCTAGGTGTGTTACAGCAGTCAGTATAATATGTTTTAAGACCCTACTGTACCTACTGTTCTCAATTGTAACAGGGCCTATTTTATTTAAAAAAAAAACTACATTAGTACAAACCTATAACGTGTTACCGTATCTATGTATGATCGTACTAAATCATAATATTTGCCTTAAAACTTTAAGTTGCATTGAGCACATATTTACTAAACACAGTCTATATAACAGAAACACCAGATATATATACAAGAGAAAACAGCGTTCCACATGAAAACTCCGATCCTCCTCTCTACAAAACACAATAACACACAAACAAATAAAATATTTTAATGTACGCATTACCTGCACTGCAGTAACGTCATTTTATGTAATTGTAACACGTTGCCATCAAAACTATCAACTTGTTGAGCAAATAATCATAAAGCGCGCGTTTTACCGCCGTCGTGTCGCGCGTCACAGCGTTTTGTCGTGACTGCGACGTACGGAGAATGTAATTAAAGCTACTGTTCGTCGCATAAAGTGTTGCAACTCTTCAATTGCGTCTTACTTTGTCAGTTATGTGTTGTGATTATTTTTGTTGCGCTTTTGTTGCGAAGTTAAGGTTGGGGGAGGTTATGGGAGTCTTTTGTCATCGGTGATGGTTATTCTTGTAAAATGCCTCATGAAAAACCATACAGTTTCAAATAGGTATATGTCCATTTAAAAATATTTTTCATTATATACCTTTCAGGTAAAAACTAATAACATTCCTTCTTTTATCACCAATACATATAATAAATCTGTAGAAAAGTCGTTTTTGTACATAGAAAATATTTCCAAAAAAAAATGCCAGGGTGTTAAAGGATAACCAACAGAACCCATTTCGAGTTTATTTTTTATTTTTTGTCAGTTTATTTGTGCACGCAACACTTATAATATACGAAACCCAAGTAGATAACTTTTATATATATAAAAAATGTGCGTAACTTGTTTCATCGCAATTGTTTCACTCTACCAAAAGTTAGACGAATTTAAAGTGTTCAAGAATTAAAATTATCATAACACATGTAATTCAGATACTCGGACAGTTGAACTCCATATTCGATAGATGGCGTTGTGCATTTGAAGTCATTTTCTGAATGGCGGTGTTAAGATTCTCCGCGAAAGAATGACACTATAAAAACAATTGGTACGTAGTTAAGTAGGGTAGGCAGGAAGGTAAGTAGAGTAGATAGGGAGGTAAGTAGGGTAGTGTAGGCAGTCAGGTGACGGGCACGAAGCCACGGGCTAAGCTAGTGTATAAATAAAAATACTTAAAACAGTCATTGAAACGTAAAAAAAAAACTAAGCAAAATAATATCAGTTCACCGTACGAAAATGTTTTGTTATGTCTACTTTTTTTTACAATTTAAATAGAAATAGGCACCAAACAAGACATGGCAACATAGTCATAAAATATAATGACTATAAAAATACCACGGACCAGCCCCACCATGTGGTAACTACGTACCTGCCAAACCCCGACACTAGAGAAATTCATTAACTCTGCCAGTGACGTATCGGTGGTATTGCTTGAACATTTGTCAAATACATGTGTCGCAAACCCTCATATATCTGCGACATTGTATCGTAATTAAACCTAGTCCATAGAGCATAATGTTAGGAGTAAACGGCTGACAATGTCACTGAGATTCTGTTAGCCAGATATGTGCAATAAATCTTAGCTCTGTTACGGCTACTGAATAGGCCTGTTTGACATGTTTAAATGTCTGAGGTAAGTTATTCGTTTTATATAAGGCTTCTTTACTTAATCTATCTTTGTGTAAATTATTTCATCACCACTGCTCTCAAAACGGTGAAGGAAAACATCGTGAGGAAACCGACATGTCCTAGAATCAAAAAATCGAAGACATGTGACATCCACCAACCCGCACTGGGCCCGCGTGGTGGATTACGGCCCATTCCCTCTCACAGAGAGGAGGCCTGTGTCCCAGCAGTGGGAACATTAATAGGCTGATGATGATGATGATGAAGGCTTCTATTCTGACGATACCTACCAGTATCAGTAGTAGGTAAAATCGAAAATTATCGTTTTTTTTAAAAAAAGAAGGAAAATATAAATAATTCATCCGACCAATAAAATTTCTAAAATAGAATCATTTGTACTCGTAGCTGGTCTATTGCAATCAACACCCTTGCTAAGTTATGAAATAACTTATATTAAAAGGCAATGATTTTACATACAGGGTGGAATTTTGTAATGCCACCTGATGGGAAAAGTACTCTTAATACTGTAGATAGAAAATTTTACTCAAACTAAACACTTCTTTATTTTTGAAAAGAAAGAAAAGTGCATTCAAAGATTTTCGAAAATTCGCTTGCCACACCTGGGAATCGAACCGACTAAAATCTTTAAAAATTACATTCTGTACTTTTATTGCATCGATCGTTAGTGTCAATTATAAGGATGAAATCTCTCTAACAAACTTGTTAAATTAAATGAAAGGAAAACCATGAAGTCTTAAATTATTTTAATCATTTACAAAAAATGGTAAACTAACTAATTAGTTGCTCGAAATGGGCTCCATTTTCCTGGATACACAAATTTATTCTTCTAACGAATTTATTTCTAGTAACCTAATTTTTATTTATAATTGACCCTAACGATCGATGCAATAAAAGTACAAGTTGTAATTTTTAAAGATGTTAGTCGGTTCGATTCCCGGGTGTGGCAAGCGAATTTTCTAGAATCTTTGAATGCAGTTTTCTTTCTTATCAAAAATAAAGGAATGTTTTCTTTGAGCAAATTTTTCTATCTACAGTATTAATAGTACTTTCCCTTCAGGTGGCATTACAAAATTCCATCCTGTATATATACTTATACTTGGTTTTTAGATGGATATTAATTGTATTTGAATTGTATTGGAATTGTATTTTAATTTTTGTTTAATTGTATGTTAATTGGCTTTTAATTGTATTTATAACTGTACGTTGATTGTATTTTAATTGTTTTTTTTTATTGATTTTTTTAATTGTAATATTTGATTGCATTTTAATTGTATTTTAATGGTATTTTAAATTGTATTTTAATGGTATTTTAAATTGTATTTCAATTAGTCCTAATATCTTAGTGGTAGTAACATTGTATTGACGTAATAGCTGATCCCGATCCCGAGGCAATTCAAACACAAGCTGACTAGCTTGAGTGAACTCAGTCCGTCCTGCGTCTGGCCGCGACACGAACGTACATTTGAAAAGTATGTTTATCTCTTACTGAGAACGGGGTCCTATTCATTATATTTGTGATCTTTTAACCTACTCAGTGATAGAAATAAAGTTCCAAGTTCCATAGGTCCTATGTAGTAGCTAAAGTAAAATATCGCCATGTTTTTATATCTTTCTAATGAGTATGACGTCTCTATTGGTAAAAACTCATTGTTAAAGGGGCATGTTACAAGCCCTTACATAATAATATAAATTTGTAAGTACGCACGGTTGGCGCAGTGGTTGAGCGATTTATTGCTGCGCTGCGTATCGCGGGTTCGATTCCCGCACGGAACAAATATTTGTATGACCTACAGATAGTTGTTCCGGCTCTGGGTGTTTGTGTATGTGAGTTTATATGTTTGTTATCTCACCCACGATACCGGAGAAAATCCTAGTGTGGGCAAAGTTTAAAAAAAATACATTTTATTAGAAATTACAATTACGTATTAATTCATTCAGCATCAGGTTTATCTGTGCTTATATCACGGTCTTAATTTTTTATCCATTTCAATATCCCAAATCCTTGGTCCAAATCTGGTTGCAGATCATGAGGTAAGATTAGTTAGTTTATGCTTAGCTCACAACCGGATAGAAAAATAAATTACATAATTATAAATTATTTTTGCAGCTTTTCGAATTTGTTGGTGGTGAAACTATGTATGTAGGTATATCACCTTCTGTGTAAAAAAACACCATCATTTCATAGAACATAGTTATCGACTACACCCAAAAACAAAAAGGCAAACATATTTATATCTACGTGACTGTTGAGTTTCGATAACTCTTCTCATATAAACCATAAACCACAATAATAAACAAAGACCCTCGTAACATATTCTACCAAACACAGTTCTATCTTCAGCGGCTTACCACCCTGTCAAGCAGTCAATCAATCAGTAAGTCTCGGAATTGATTAACAATGTAAAGGTGTTCAATTCCCAGAACTCTAACTGGACTGAACCTACAACTAACATGAGATATGTTCTAGGAACTTCAAAACAAAGGTATCGTGATTTACCGGTGAATAATGTTAGGTGCAAACCAAGCGAGCGAATGCTATTCTTATCATTCGGGGCTAAGGAATAGGAATCGTTGATGGACATCAGACGCTCTTTCGCCTTCATATAGTTGCAGACCAAGCGAACGAATGCTAAAGAAAGAGAATCGCCAAAGAAGACCACACGCTCGTTTGGTTTCTGACAGATACAGATCAAGCGAACAAATGAGAATCACTGATAGACTCCATATGCTCGTTTGTCTTCTAACTCTGACAACTACAGACTACAAAGCGAACGAACACTAAAAAAAAGTTAAATCAAAAACTCAAAAAACCCGACTGCTTCAAAAGCGAACTAAAAAGTCGTAAAAAAGGAAAAAATCATACTGTGCAGTCGGAGGATACATATGCATGAGCTGGCTGATCAAAACCAGATGTATCCTCCTCCTGCAGAACATGATTTTTACCTTGTTTACGACTTTTTAGTTCGCTTTTGAAGCAGTCGGGTTTTTTGAGTTTTTGATTTCACTTTTTTTATTTATAACTTTTTAGTTAGTTAAGTTTTTTTCGAACTAGATATATTTAAACATATAAGTGTTATATCTTTTTAAAATCGCCTCCTAAAACCCTTTATTTTGATACCCCACACGATGGGTCTAGAAGAAAAAAACATTTGGGCCCCCACAATATGGCGCACAAAATCCGCCATTTTTTTTTTGTCCAATTTTAATATAGCCTATGACACTCGCAGGGTTAAGACGAATCGATTGACTTATGAATCATCAAAATCGGCCAACGCGTTTGGTCTCTGGAACGCCATATAGGAACAAACATACATATATACATACATACATACATAGACTGATAAACACATTACCCACCTTCGGCAGTCGGGTAAAAATGAGAATCACCGATAGACATCACACGCTCGCTCACCTTCAGCCGGTTAAAGACCAAGCGAACCAACACTAAAGGCGGTTACGCACTACATCCGATCTGAGTCCGTGATTTGAAGTTCGAGTTCTATCCGACTTGAAAATGTTCTGAATTCGGTCGGACGAAGTTCGGATGTAGCGTACGACGCACCCAGCGTAACCTCTCATACAAGAAATACTACGGCTACTTCAGTACCGAAATTTCTCGGATTCAGATCAGATGCAGTGCGTAACCGCTCAAACGAATAAATAACACCGGTAGACGCCACACGCTCGCTCAACTTTAGCCGGGTAAAATCCTAGCGAATGAATGCTAGAGAACGATTAAGAAAGAGTGTTTCAATGCGAGCGAGCGTGCGATGACTCCGTCTCCTTAGCGTTCGTTCGCCCATTCTCTTAGTCTGTACCTGTATTTAAAGTGAAAGCGAACAACAATCAGAGATCCTCAACCTAATAATATAACATCGCAGATCTTTGTTTCAAGTAAAACCAGAGGATTCTAAGGAAACCAAGAAGATGCAACATCTAAATAGCTTTCTGTTCCTGTGAAATTCTACAAGAGAAGCTTATTAAAACTTAATGTATTAACAGTGTTCTGAGTAATGGTAACTAGTTATATAAATTGCATATGTCATGGACCAAGTGATTAATCAGGGCAGTATGTACAATACCCGGGCATTATGAATCTAGTCAAGTCGATGTGCAATGTAATGAATACTGATTTAAATTTCTATATTTATACTGATTTAAATTTCTATATTTAAATTTCTATATTTATCACATTGTCTGGTCATTATGAATATTGCTACGTTAATTGGTTGGGCAATTCGATAATTATGGTCAATGAATTAGTCCAAGAGCGAGCGAAGCGAGCTCCGGAGCTTAAGGCACCCGTACACGGATAGGTTACTTAAGACCCTGCAGACAGAAATAGAGGCTCTCTTTACTTTGTTGCTTAAATAGTACTCGTACTTACCTATTCTATATTAAAATCAATGTCAACATTAAATTATTAAAAAAGAATATCTTTTTATTACCCAGCACAAAAGTGATGGGTATTATTCAGAACGCCCGGTCAATTTAATTATTTCAGTAGTTTTTACCATATTGCTAACTCGTATTAGGCATTTTTTTTTTGGAATATGAATAATAAATGTCGTATTAATCACTTGGTCCATAACACATATACAACGTTGATATCCTGTATTGACAACATTTATTGTCTGTTACTGGAATACTAATTACTTTAGTACCTACGTATGGAACTTAAACATCTACTAATGTACATAGCACGAAACTCTAAAACAGATCTCACGATTAACACACACTTACCATTCTGCTAATGTTGTCGTAGTGGGTGTGAGCTTTTGCAAAGGAATTACATTGTGGTTGCTATAAGGTACCTTCCGGTAAGAGTTTCACTCTCACCGGTCTTACCCTCAAAGTCCAGCCTCCTACTCAAACTCTCCGGCCTTACACCCAATTCCGGAAGAGCCTTGAAGGTTTCACTCCGAAAAAAAAGTGTATTACTCTGCCTCACCCTAAAGGCATACAGGATCGATGCTGTGTTACACGTAAGGTATAAAACACTTCAACTTATATAAAATAGCTTATGTATAATTTTATTTAATAATTTAACTGACCCAATTATTAAAGCTTTATGTGAATCGATGGTTTAAAAGAACCAAAATCGCTACCAAAAATAAAAATTCTTGTTTATAATACAGTTGTAATAAAATATTTTGGTTAAAATTTACATATAAGCACTATTTATACCATTGTTTTAGAAATTATACACTGAGAGACTGCTGAAAACAAAAACAATATAGAATAAAAAGGTTTTTAGTAACAACAAAATGTGGTATTTTGATAAAAAATGTACGTATATGTTATAACAGAGCAGATAGCGTGGTATTTATTCAAGATCTACTTACGTTTCATAACACCCCACAAACCATCTTCATATCTTTTGATATTGTATAAATTTTTGTAATTCTATTATAAGTATTCTTTGATATTCTTATTACCTGTAAAGCATATTTTTAGTAATTTGTGGTTAATTTATATTCTTTAACTTAATTTGTATTGCTTATTTGCAAAATTATGGAATTTTTTATACTCTGACATTTTCTTCTGACATGACATCTGTCTGTCTATTTTATTTTCTTAAAGCCATAGACATACCATAGGTACCATGGACTACCTAGGCCTTTCCTTAAGCTAGTTGTACATTATTGTAAGGGCAGTGCGAGTGACCCGCTTTTGTAAAGCCGTTTTTATTCGTTCTGGTCTTATTGAGATTTGAATTTGAAATTTAGAAGAAATGGAGATCGAATGAAAAACGGGCTTCAGATTTTTTGGAGTCTAGAATCTGGTCTGAACGCCGATAGTGGGTGATACTGAGTACTATATTACGAAGTGTATTTTCTATTCTTAAAACTCTTTAAAAGCCTTAA
Source organism: Orthosia gothica (assembly GCA_949775005.1). Taxonomy (NCBI): domain Eukaryota; kingdom Metazoa; phylum Arthropoda; class Insecta; order Lepidoptera; family Noctuidae; genus Orthosia; species Orthosia gothica. The sequence goes on from OX459049.1 coordinate 5,081,088, forward strand.
ATCTAGCTTGTGTAATAATTTATGAAGTGCTCTAGTTTAAATATATATTATTATTGTGTTATACCGTGTATAATTTGCCTACCATGTTCCTGCATATCTGCGGCGTGTAACGTCACAGTCTGATTCCCGAAACACCTTGCTGCATATCTACTGCACGTGGTGTATGAGCTGTGGCAGTCAAGTCTACAGTGATGCGCGAGACCACAGCGCGCCCGTTTCAGCACGCGCAGATTCCTGCTGTCTACTCATCTACCGACCTGCTGACTAGGTGCACACACTGATAGTGCACCATCAGCCGTACCATCACACCGTGCCACGTCCTCCTGCCTGACCTGCTGACTGGGTGCGCACACTGGTATCGCACCATCAGCCGTACCAACACACCGTGTCACGTCTTTCTGCCCGACCTGCTGCCAGATTAGCTTCCCACGTCGAGCGAAGCCAGCCCATAGTTTTTATACTTAATAACCTTTTATTTTTATAGGTTTAATTCAATTTTTATTAACGTGGCTTACGTATAGCTCCACTGAGCTATACGTAACGTTACAATAGCAGATAGAACAGTGGTGGCTCAGTGGTATCGGCCGCGACTTACAAGTTGTAGGTCGTGGGTTCGAGCTCAGGCAGGCGCTTTACTTTGTGTAAATTATTTCTTCATCACTGCTCTCAAAACGGTGAAGGAAAACATCGTGAGGAAACCGGCATGTCCTAGAACCAATAATTCAAAGACATGTGACATCCACCAACCCGCACTGGGCTCGCTTGGTGGATTACGGCCCATTCCCTCTCACAGAGAGGAGGCCTGTGTCCCAGCAGTGGGAACATTAATAAACTTATGATGTGATGTGACATGATATAACATAATTTGTTAATAAAGCAACAGTGTAAAACGGCTTAAATAAGCAGTACATGCGCAAATTTCAGTGTATAGTCCTGTAATAAAGTACTTAACTTTTTCAAACAAAATATGAAAAATTCCACACAAATGTACACATATACCATTATTCCATTCATTCGGAACCTTAAACCTCATTATACGGAACAACAAAGCTTTGTTTTAGCCACAAAAATGTGAAAAACACTTGAAATTACGTCATTAAAACAAAGCGGGGGCCGCCATTACAATGGAAACCACAACAAAATTTTGTAAACACACCCAAATTGAAATAATAACAAGTTTAGTTGCAAACGACTTGTCTACACTGTCGTGAATTAGGCGCATTAGGCGAGCGGGTCCATAATACACTGTGACAATGCGTTTATCCGTGATTATGCACCACACCACTGACCTTCCACACAACAAAAACAGACTCTACCCTCTAAAAAATACAGTTGATTTTCTAAAAATATTTAGCTCGTACTTAGACCTCCTTGCCAGTAATGTAGTCGTGACTATTTGTAGCAAGAGATAACAGCACACGAGTTGGTAGTGGGACCTGTTGATGATAAGCGCCGTCGTCGATAAGGCCGTCTGCTGATGGACGGGCCCAGCCTGAATTTCGGCGAATGCATATTTCATGAGTTGATTAAATAGTTCACGCTTTGAATTTCCCCGCACATACATATGTAGAAGGTATACATATGTAAAGTCTACTGCAGTACGACGCAAACTGAGGCGTAGTTAGCATGCGTCGTGTTTTTAGTTGACAAAATGTCACCAGGAATGGGGTCGGGAGGTTTTTCTTATCGTCTCGGTATGAAACCATTTTATATGGTGATCGCATGATAGTATCGTTATTATGGGTGGAAGCTAACGTGAGCTAACGTATTACATTTCCTGGAAAATGAGACCTTATAGGTGGTTCATGAATGTACTCGCAGTATCCATCCATCCAATACTTCGATGAAAAATTCTATTTTAGGTGCAGGGTTTCATTTAGTGAAGACTCGTCTGTAACTCCGTAATAAGGCAATTGTGAAATTATAATAAAAGAAAAGAAAATAAGTTTATTTTGAAACTACGACCTCTTCGAATGTCTTGATACATTTCTTTTCAGGTGAAAATACATATACCTGCAACTTGCATAAAAGAGTGTGCATGCCATTACGTATGTTTGCAAAAGTGTGCAAGACGTTTCATAGAAGTTATCGGCACAATGACATACAAGTTTAATAAAGTTAGTGATGATAATAATAATTTAATTATAATAATTATACTACTAGATATAAAGATAAGTTAGATCAACCATCTTATAGATAAGTATAATACAGTTACACTCATCTTTCATGGAGTACTGTGTTAAATTCTATAACAAAATACCTTTTCAGATATTAAAACTAAATGAAAGAAAATTTAAGAAAAGAATTTTTAAGAGCAGTGGTGGCCCAGTGGTATCGGCCGCGACTTACAAGTTGCAGGTCGTGGGTTCGAGCCCAGGCAGGCGCTTTACTTTGTGTAAATTATTTCTTCACCACTGCTCTCAAAACGGTGAAGGAAAACATCGTGAGGAAACCGGCATCTCCTAGAACCAAAAATTCGAAGAAATGTGACATCCACCAACCCGCACTGGGCCCGCGTGGTGGATTACGGCCCATTCTCTCTCATAGAGAGGAGGCCTGTGTCCCAGCAGTGGGAACATTAATAGGCTGATGATGAAAGAAAATTTTAATCTATTGTTAAAAGCACACTTTGTGAACAAGCATTTTTCAAATTAGATCATTATATTCAAGATACGAATCGATTGGAAACATGTTGGTCCTGCTCCATAGTGCAATCTTTAGTGTAGACAAAATCAATCTGGTTAATTTATATTATATTTATAATTATAGTAATGCTTTATTTAAATTTTTTCTTGTCTTTTTGTTTAAGAAATTGACTCGCACACTGTTCCATTGTTGTGGAATCAGGTAATTTACTTGCAATATTTGTAAGTATGTGAGAACCATGTTCCTATTTATCAAGTAAAGTAATTCACCTGTTAGTGCTTGTAATACTTTATACCTATACGTAGTATAGCCGTGCTGGGTGCATCGTACTCACGTATATGAATTTATATATATATGTAAATGTTGTAAAACACTTTTTTTTTAAAGAGTTTCTTGTTCGTTATTCTTCATAACAAGCTACTTTTCCGAATGGACGGTAGAATCAATTATTATTAATTTTAAATTTATATTTTTGACGTTCAAAAGTGAAATGTCCTAGTTGAAATAAAGAATGTTTGTCTTTTGTCTTTTTCAAAGCTACTTGCACACTTTTATGCAACTTAATGGCATGTGTATTTTCATCTTTGAACAGTAGTTTTTGATGATGATGATAATGACCTCCCAATAAGATGTCCCTAAATGCACCATCAAAAGGATAAACTAAAATACTATCGAACCAATTCTTTTAAAGGACAATAGCACCCATTTTAACCAAGAAACACAAACACACGTGCAACGACTTCTATTTTAAGTTGTTAATCGTCTTCGCCGACGCCACGCCGCCTAGCATCGATTCCGTACTTACGGGGAATCATTAATAATTGGCGCAGCGTCTATTTATACGAGCCACACTGTGTAACGAATCAGTCGCTGATGCTCACGCGATGTATGTTCTGATTACTGTTATAAATGCACATTTAATATGAAACGGATTTCGGACTGTAGGGTGCTTCTTTCCTGTTTAATATAAAGGAGTTTTAGAATCTTTTCCTGTCTTGATTATTTCGAGGAATTGAGCTCTTCGAATGCACCGGGTTCTATCGACAAAACTATTTTCTATCTACTGTTCGAAACTTAATTTGGTTTTAGCTTTATAATTTCTTAGGGACTATTTTGTATGTGGACTGTAGTTTTTATAGCCTGGTTAATTGATACAATTTGCTTGTTTTATCGGCCGCGACTTACAAGTTGTAGGTCGTGGGTTCGAGCCCAGGCAGGCGCTTTACTTTGTGTAAATTATTTCTTCACCACTGCTCTAAAAACGGTGAAGGAAAACATCGTGAGGAAACCGGCATGTCCTAGAATCAAAAATTCGAAGACATGTGACATCCACCAACCCGCACTGGGCCCGCGTGGTGGATTACGGCCCATTGACTCTCTCAGAAAAGAGGCCTGGGTCCCAGCAGTGGGAAAATTAATAGGCTGATGATGTGATGTGTGCTTCTTTTATTAATTATTTACTATAACTCACATTAATGTGAACCGAAAGACCATGGGTTGGAAGGCCTCCCACTAGGTGGACCGTTGACCTGGTTAAGGTTGCAGGAAGGCGCTGGATGCGAGACGCACGGGATCGGTTAATGTGGCGACGCCTGGGGGAGGCCTATGTCCAGCAGTGGACGTCTTGATGAGATGAATGCGTGTTGGTTTTTAAGCCACAGGAAGAGGAAAAACGTATGACAGCTCTTTACAACAGATCACAGTTATCATAGATAAAACTAGAAATATTAATAACTTTGTGTTGCCGTCTACATCTACTAACTTTGGTAATCGTCAGGATTTTTTTAGGTCAGTTATCTTTCATACTCCACAATAATTTATGTCACGTCAGTCAATAGTGTATGTTGTCATAATTATGTACCCAACTAATGAAATGTCTAATTCCTTATCATCGTCATAATTTCAGATGAAAGACATCTACTGGTGGACATAGGCCTTCCCCAAGTATCGCCACATTGACCGGTCCCGTGCGTCCCGCATCCACGGATCCCCGATATCTTCACCAGATCATCGGTCCACCTAGTGGGAGGCCTTCCAACGCAATGTCTTCCGGTTAGCGGTCGCCACTCCAGAACTTTTAGCCTCATCGGCCATCAGTTCTGCGAGCAATGTGCCCTGCCCGCTGCCACTTATGTTTGGCAATTCTTCGGTAACCCTGGTTCTCTTGCGGATGTCTCCATTTCTGATTCGATCGCGCAAAGAAACTCCGAGAATAGCCCTCTCCTTTGCCCTTTGGGTCACTTTAAGCCTTCTGATGAGGCCACGTTTCAGTCCCGTATGTAATCACTGGCAACACACACTGATCATAGACTTTCGTCTCGAGACACTCCGGTAAGTTGGACGAGAAGATACCATCTTCCCGAAAGCAGCCGAGTCGGATTCGTCACTTGACCTCTTTTTCGAAGATAGACCAACGTAATTGGACCGTTTGTAGACATAATCGTCTACAACTTCGAGTGTACAGTCTCCGATCTTAATAGGAGTCGGTGTTACATAGGCATTCAACATGACCTTGGTTTTGTCCTTGTTCATATGAAGACCCGAAGTATTCTCTAATCATTTCTCACACCGCCAATAACTTAAACAGTGTATTTCTTACACTGAAACAAAACCATCGAACGTTATTTCACCCGCTCAACTCTTTCGAACTACCCTACCAGCACCGATATTTCAAACTGCGGTCTCCGTAAGAAATACGGTCTAATTTGTGAAGGCACAATATCTCAACAACTGATGTTAGTAGTTATCAATAAATCACTGCGGTACCTTTTTCAGAACGAATGTTAAACCGATAAACATTCATCTTCGATACATAGTTGACTAAACGGCGTTTTCTAAAAAAAGAAATACGGTCTCACTTGAACGTGCGATTGGTACCCAGTTACACCGTACCAGGGTCTGGGAGTGCTTCTGACGTGAGTTTACAATGAGTGTTACCACAATATGTTAGAAATATAGTTGAAGAATTTGTGAATTTTCGTAGATAATTAAAAAAAATACACGTTTATGCGGAGATTCTTTTGAATAAACGAAGACAGTCAAGACAATAGTATTAGGCCTTTTTTTGGTGGTTTTAAGACGGTACCCTGACCAAAAAATCGGCATGAGATATGAGCATTCTTATTAGTCTAGCGGCACTGGTGGCGCATGAATTACAGTAGTGAATACGCCCATATTTTAGAAAAAAATCTTTATAAAATCGAAATTTGGTCTTTTGAAAAAAATCTTCAACAAAAATGTTCGTTATTAAATTGTCTAACCATTAGTGTAAGTACAAAAAATAATTAATGAACACTTTACGAGGAGATGTTATTATAATTGTCATAATATCAATAATTATTTCTCATTTTTATGTTTTTTTGGAAGGAGATTAGTGAAATATATACAACATTAAAAAAAAAACTAAATCGGCCATTTTAGAATCAATATTATGTAGAATTTTAATGTATTTTTATTAATTAACATTTATTTTTAAATAACGAGTAGATAGCTCCTAAAAACAGCACAAAAAACGGCTTGCGCGGCGTTTTGCTCGGGGTACCGCCTTAAGAGCGGACTCTAGTCAACAGGAATTTGAAAAATAGGTATTTGAAGAAACTATTGCCGTCGCGTCACCTCCAACCTCACCCCGTAAAGTGCGAAAGGGACAACTGCAGCTCAGGCTGATTTTACCTACAAAAACTTTGACTAAAAGACGTTTCGTATTCTGTTGTTTTCTTCATGAAAACTGGTCTGATCTAAAAAATTCTTATTTCAAAATTTAGAGGCAAAGTATATATATGCTCCTATCATTTCCTTTTTTGTTAAAAACTTATAAATTTTGTCTGAAAGTCTTCTGAACATGGCGGTAAAAACGGGCATTTTTTTGGATTTTTGGATTGTTATATTTCTTTTTGTGATTATGTTTTGGAAAAAAGGAAATGATACAGGCACGTATTAATTAGACCTAAATTTTATGGAAAAAAATCATTGCTCTAGAGGCATTATCCACGAAGAAAACAGAATAATGTGTTTGTATGGAGAAAGTCTCACTAGAGTCCCCTCTTAAATCATCTAATGACTTCTCCCGCTCTGGGTGGAGCGGTAGGTCGTGTCAGACCTTTACCGACTAAAACCCAAACCTGTTCCTTTAGTTACTTGTGCCAAAGCCGCGGTAATTCTTTCAAATTTATCCGCGGCCCAATAGTAGTACGCCTATTTAATAAAACTCACAAGCGATAGGTGAAAGTTGACGATCTGATAATTTTGTAAGTTTCATTCACACATTCTCTGCTTTATTATAACAGCACCTGTAGAAAATGAGTTAACTAATTTATATATAATTCAAAAACTTTGCGTCTTCACTTAGATTGGGCCCTGTCCAAGTACTAGCATCCATTCGTAAAATAATAATTTCATGCACCAAAAACATGATTTCTAGAGTCGACGAAATTCGTATCAATCATGCGTAGCCACTTTAGAACACTGTGAATGCCTACAAACCAAAAGATTTTTAGAACGAAAAAAAGCCGAATTAACTTTCAATACTTAAAACTTATTTCAAAAATCCTAAATCCCAGTGAATAAAACCGCTAGTTCACAAAGAGAAAGAAACAGTGTGCTACGTCGCCCTCGTAGCGGTTTGCTACGAAGTTGTAAGGAGTTACTAATACGGGTTTGTTCCAACTTGGATTATACTAACTTGCTATATTAAGGGCCGGTTTCTGATTTAAGTAAAGCAGCAATAATCAGTTGAGTATTGTCAAATAATTTAGGAAGCGTTTGAGTATTTTACGTTTCACAATTGAGAATCTACCTAGATCAGTTAAGTAACTACATAAGTACCTACTTATCTATGGATTTGTCAAAGTTCCATTCACTTTCTCTTTCACCCTTACGTTCCATTTTACAAAATAAATCCGAGACATCACAAGATTGGAATAAATTTACTAATATAAATTTTATACAGCTGTAAAAAGTACGTTAGTTATATATTTCTTCATTCAAGATTTAAAAAATCAAGTTATTAAAGATGTTATAATCTTTAAAAACTTGATTTTTCATATTTAAGCAATTTAAAAGATACCTATCTGAAATGTATCCAACCTTATTATGAATCTATGAAATGGATCGTAGGTACTAGTCTTCACTTCAATATATTTTTTCTATGTTCAATATTGTCATGGCAACCGTATTTATTTTGTCAAAGATGTCTTATCGAAATAAAATAATATCATCTAATGTAATTTGTTATTGCCAAAATCAAGAATTTAAGCTTATAATTACTAGAAGTAAATGTGTTCAGAGCGAGCAGTTGCTGGTTCTTGTGATACCTCATAGAACTACAGAATATTTTACTCAGAATTTCACAAGGTCTCTCAAGAGGGCACTTGTACATCTGCAGTGCGTAGTACATTATTACCTTAATGCATCTGCATTGGAATCTAATTGCAATTGTGATTTACCAACAAATGTGGACTATTGTGATGCAATTTTTAATGAGTGACCTGTGTTTTCAAGACCGAAGGCTTTGCTAGCCATCGAACAGCCTCTGAAGATAAACAATATTAGCCAGGGTCGGTGCCATTGGATATGTGTCGGATATTATGAAGGAGTACTGTGTTCTACCTATTTATTTTGCAAAATAATAAATAAATGAGACTTGTCATGTTGTTTTTATCAACTTTTATTGTTCTGATACCAAAATCGTATCATAAAAAAGCCAAATTCTGTACACAATTTCATCGTTGTAACCTCTTCTTGTCTTGTGGATCCTACTAAGTATTAATAATAGGTTCAGGTTTTATAACTGGAACTTTACCACTAAATATCACATCTCGTGCTACAATTACCTTCCTCTTTGTTACATCCCGAAGTCGAAATTCATTATTATAGCGTACCCAATCATCATATACTCTTGCGTTCTAGAATCCAACTTATTCAAAGATGTCAGGTTTTTTGCATAAGATATCGTTCCAAATTCTCTTACATTGGATAAGTTTGGTTTCTGTTTATTCCACAGTTCATAGGGGGTAATATAATTGATGGATTCGCTTGATAAACGGTTTATCAGATAGACTCCACAATAGAGGGCTTCTCCCCACATTTATTTTAAAGGTAGGCTATTCTATATAGGTATGAAAGTCTGTATGTTTGGATATTTGTTAATCATACCTCAATGGTTGAACATATTTGGAAGGATATACTTTGAAAAACACACAATGACCAGAATTAGAACTTAGGATATAATAACAAAAAATAAATATATTAAATAATAGATATAATAATAAATAAACGAAATCCCAAAGCCTTTTATTCTGAAATCAGAGATATAAAACTGAAGTCTATACAATACATGTTTATAGTTTATAAAATTTCCCTAATCTCAGTGTGCTTGGCATAGGCCTCCACTAACAGTTTCCACTAGGGTCTGTCCTGAGCTACTCGCCAACACCACAGCGCACCATCGCTTACACTTTTTGCCTACATCTTGGACCAGAGGTCTTTCCCATATCCCATTTCCATCTATGACACTGTCTTCCACGGCTTCTTTTCCCATCTCTTGTGTACCATTTTGTCACTTTTCTCCATGTCCCTTGGCTATCGCGCATCAAATGACCGGTCCATCTAAACTTTATACATAATTCCTGTTGGATAACTGTCGATTTTCGCGCAGGAAAAGGTACTGGCGACCACAAACACAAAAACTGGCACTTTTTGAATATTTTTCTTGAAGATCTCACTCATCATCGTCATCATTTCTGCCGAAAGACTGCTGGATACAGGACTTCCCCAGCGTCACCAAATCAACCGGTCCTATGCGTCTTTCATACATCGGATTTCCGTGATCTTAACCAGGTCATCGGTCTACAGAGGGAGGCTTTAAAGCGCTGCGTATTCCGCCACGCAGTCGCCACTCCAGAACTTAACCCATTGACCATCCGTTCTTCGAGCATCTGAGATCTATCAGGCGTAAAATATTTGCATCCAATCTGATGTTTTCGATAATTCAGGGCAAACACTCTTTTTCCACGCATTGGTCTTCTTGGAAGCATCTCCAAGGAAGACAAGGTCTTCTTCGTCACTCGTTTTATAAGTTTATATATTATTTTGTATTTATTTCGCTTGATCACCATTTAAGCACAGGCTTGTCAACTGTAGTCAACTATCAACTGCCAAATGTAACCAGTGTAGCCAGATTCGACGAGCCCCAAGTCGCCGAAAATTTATTTTTTCCATTTATAAAAAACTCAAGACGACCATGAATTCAATAAACAATAATCATTATTGGTTCCACATAAAAAAAAATCAGCATTTCTTTATTTGCCTGTGTTGTTGCGACTGAAGTATAATGAAAAATAGTGATGAACTGATAAAAGCATTTTGGTTTACATAATTGCTCAGATAATGTTGTATTGGATAGTCTCATTCCGAAATAGCCTAAAATCGCCTTATTTGGAGGTAGCCTAATTAGCGCCTAAATGGCAAAAAGGCGCCCAAGCTGGCTACACTAATGATGTAACGTTGACAACGGTTTGAAAATTCGAGAATGATCAAATGTGTTTTTCTCAGTTGTGAAACCCAATTGATCGCCGATGAAGATTTTTTGTATGACATAAGGTATACTTTGGCATGACTTGTCTACGTATACTCAAACCTTGCTCAGCATCGCAGAAAACTTAAAGTGGCAGATGATCACGGGTGACAGATGCTTAAATCGAGATCAGCACGTACTTAGCGTCGAATACTTAATTCAGAAATCGGCCAATAGTCTGCTAACTTAGTATAGGGTATAACGGGCAGTGCTTTAATTATTGAACTGAGATTTAAGTCTTTTTCAAGCTCATTTAAGTCTCGTAGCAGGTGCTACGAAAAGCGTAGCATACTTCTGCGTAACGTATTTAAATTTTATGCGAATTTATTTCTGTCTATCTGTGCCTACGGCTTCGCTACCGTCAACTGCCTACCCTACTTACCCTAACCTACTTACCTCACCCTACTTTACCTACTCTACCTTACCTATCTACCTACCCTACCCTACCTTACCTACCCTATCCTACCTACACTACCCTACCTACCTACCTACCCTACCTACATACCTACTCTACCAACCCTAACTTAAAACCTAACCTACCTACATACCTACCTTACCTACCTACCTACCCTATCCTACCTACACTACCCTACCTACCTACCTACCCTACCTACATACCTACTCTACCAACCCTAACTTAAAACCTAACCTACCTACATACCTACCTTACCTACCTACCTACCCTATCCTACCTACACTACCCTACCTACATACCTACTCTACCAACCCTAACTTAAAACCTAACCTACCTATATACCTACCCTACCTGCATACCTACCCTACCTACCTACTATTTTTTTCTATCTAAGAACCTTCTCTTAAAAATAAAAAAACAACAAAAAAAGAATAAGCGAAATCAGAAAAAGCCGTTCTCAAGTTATAGTGTGACCCAGAGAAATAGGGGTTCATTTATATATATATATATATAAGTCTCGTAGCAGGTGCTTCGAAAAGCGTGGCATATTTCTGCGTAGCGTATTAAAATTTCAAGTGGATTTGGGAATTTATTTCTGATATATAAGTTGCATTTTCAGGTGTTTTATGATATGTGGCCAATACCGGATGTATTAAAATAGTTATTTAAAAAGTAGCACTGCCAACGTGCAACACTAGTTTAGAGCTTCTGGTAGATATTAGAGACCAAGTTATTTAATTTAAATTATTTCAAAATTCAGACGATGTACAGTTCATTTCTTGTTAGTAATAAATACTTATAAAACTAGTGGTATTAAAAGGTACATTTCAAATCAAATAAACATTTACAAAATATTGGGAAATTGGACGAGAAATTGACTAAAAATAAATAGTCATTTAAGTCATTTATCAAGCCAGATGAACAACTCGATTCTAGAATTTATTCACTTCATATGTTTGTTTTTAAAATAGCTTTTCCGAGAACAAATGGTAGCAACAGTCGTCACTGAGCCTCGTATGCAATAGGTAAGCAATGAATAAACGGTTGGCCCGAGTGCGACCGATAAAAATGATATATGTACAAACGTGGACATAGCCTCGCTACTTTGTTACTTGAACTCCACCAAAAACAGAGGCTTTTTTAAAAACAATATTTATTCATGCCAAAGGCAGAAAGCCGAATTTTCAGAACCGGAATATAATATACTCGTAATGCGGCTTAATTCAGGTATAGATGATCAGTTAAGCTCGTTCCTGAAATGTATTTATTTTGAGCGCTATTGTGACTTCTTCGGTGACTTTTAAATAATAAGCGATATCAAAGTTCCCGTTAATATTAAAATTTTAACCACTTTCTTTATAACATGCGCTAAGTCCTACAAATATTTTGTTGACTTTTCTGAATTTGACTTATTCACTACTAAGCCGAATGTATTCATTCGAATACTTAAACATTGGTTCGAATTGGTTCAATAACTGTTTTATTGCACTTCATGACGAGGTATTATTGTGAATGTATGTTATTGTTTAAAAAACATTGTTATTTTTTTTTATCTAACAGGCTTGCTCTTCATAGTAAATTAAATACGAAAACATGTAATTGGTTACTAGTTGGTTAATTTGTTAATTTTTAATACCGTTTTTCTTCCGATTACAATAAAATAAAATATGTGAAATGGCCTTTAATTGTGTTGTAAGTGCTGTGTGCAAAGCTTGATGATGAAGCAAATGTTAACTGACATAATGATTTGCACTTTGATGTTAGAAAAACATAATAATTTTATTATGAAAATGTAGAAACTGTGCTATGACTATCTAAAGCAAAAAAAAAATTAAATTCGTTAAAACTTGTCTACCAATATTTAAAAACGATACGAAAAAAATGTAAAGGTTGTGTCGTTAATATGATCAAACAAACGTATCGCGGTAAGGGGCGTTCTTAGCCCTTTCACTTGGCATTCAGTGATGAGTTAATATCTCATAAACGCGTTGACTGATTTACATGATTTAAAAGGATGAATTAGTTCTACGCATATACCTTTCATTTGAGAAAAAAATATCAAAATATCTCCATAAACAAAAAATCATGTTTTCAAGTTACGTAATTATACTTTTTGGTACAAGTCGGATCAATGACTCTTATTTTTTGTTATCTGGCGGAGACTTTAGCGATCTTTGTTTTTTTAACGTCTCATTCTCTCAACTGAAAAATCTCATTTCAGATCTGGATGTAGTATAGGTAAATCTCACCTATTCAATGACTTCGACAAAGTTACTTAACTTTTTCTCTTCTGAAAGACCTTGATCGATCACCGCACCGAAACCAGAAGTAGCAAACATTTCTATACCAATATGTTTTATTTATATAAAACTCTTATCTATACAAATTTCACGCTGCTTCTCCAACCCAAATCCCTAACAACATATTTATACCATGTGAATTATATTCCGAGAAATTTACATAACGTCAAAAAGATTCCACGTTATTACGAATCCAAAGCCGTCGCCGTCCTAACTTCCAAAGAAAATTAATTTGAATAATACATACTACATACAGGGGAATAATACCTACATACCACATACAGAGGAATAACGCTAGAATATTGCATAAAGTAAAAAGCTGCACAATAATATCTGATCATGAATAACCTCAGCGACGCCAAAAACTAAAACAATAACAAGCGAAATTTACAGTTTTCTTTACGGCGAGACGTCAAAAAAACTATTTGGAAAGTTTGAATGAAATAGAATGGGAACTTAACGCACCCCGCGTTGTGGTTCTTCTCCATACGAAATATTGAGACTCTATACAAAATTACATTCTATTAGCGATAAAGATTGTTGAAACGTCGAAAAGTAAGGGATTGATAACATGACCCTAGGTGGCTCTTGTCAATGATTTTGAAATGTTTTAAAGTATGTTTTGCTCATAGAATTGCGATTTGTCTAGCCACTCACATGTGGCGCGACTCCGAGAGCTTCTAAGGCTGGTTATAGAGTAACGCTGATTGTCGGCACTGATAGGTTAATATGTATGTATTCTTAAGGTACACGTTGGTAGCCGACTACACGCACCAGCAGCAAACGACGTGTCGTCGCTTCATGTCGCCACGACACGTCGTTGCGTCCTGTCGCTGCAGTCATGATTTCGATCCCGACTGCAGACGGCAACGCTGCATTCCTATTGGTTCTGAGTGTTCCGTAAGACAAAATCTGTCTGCACTCACTCACTACTGGTTACTATGATCTGCGGTCGGGCGACGTGTAGTCGGGCTACGTGTCGCTTGTTGCGGCAGGTATTTCATAGAAATACATAGAAACGTAGAAAACGAATCAATGTATGGGAATGACATATCCGAACGTGTCACATGATATGACTATACAAATAGAAGGCGGTAACGATTGTAGAAGAAGATTTGATACGAAACGTTTGCAACTTGGCTAGGGGGCAGTAGTGGCGCTGCGACAGTTGTAGTGTGTAGTCGGCTACCAACTTGTATCTTACTCTCAAACCAGCCTAAGTCCAGCCGCGCGAACGGAATTTTTGCCACTTAATTCAACATACATAAACTCAGATATTTTTTTCATGAGGGTAGGCAGAAACTACAGAAAGCCATCTGCCATCCTTCCGTACTTTTTTGCTACTTTTCCATTTCTGCTCATACACGCATTCCGGTTACGAGTACTACGCACCTGACCTTTCTGAAGATTCCGTGAAAGTCAGTAAACTGCAATATATTTTTTAATAAGAATTCCTTAATTTTTTATTTCCTCTTTTTGATTAGCTTACTTTCAAAATATACTAGTATTATGTTCATAAATAACTATATCTAATAAGGATCTGGTTAAAACACCAACCGTTTCTGAGTACCTAGTGGAGTAATAATCATACAATCTGCAACAATATTATTTTGTATGAACCAGAAACAAAACGCAGCACTATAAATATAAAATGTTATAATTATGTCTGTGTGTTTGCTGATAGGAACCGAGAAAAATGAATGAGTAAGCTTTTTATCTTTGCGTTCCAATGGGGAAAATGGAGAATATGATTTCTTTCAACAGTATTCCTAAGTTTGTTTTGTGCAAGAATCATGGAGTATTTTCACCGAATTCAAAAAAGGAGGTTATCGATTCGGTACGTATTTATATAATATTGTTGGAATTGCACCATATTCACTTATGTTACTCTATGTGGGCTTCTGAACATTTTGCCAAATTTCATAAGTGTATGTATGTTTTTATGTATGTAAGTTTGTCCACGCATTTCTTCGAAACTAATAATCAGACTGTGATCATTCTTTTTTATTGTGTTAAGTATCTCTCAACTTAAATGTGTGAATAGTACAAGTTGCATCAAAATCGGTTCAGCAGTTTTTAAGATATAGATCATAGGACCGAACTCATTAGCGACAAACAGCACGAATGTGTAAATTAATATACTATGGGTATTTTGTCAATCCTTTAGATGCCTTAATATAGAACTTGCTCCCTTTTTAGTGAAACTAAAAAGAGAAAAATAAAATCATTTTCCTTATCGGTTTATTTTTATTAACTGATTTCAAAAGCGAAACACTAATAAGTGCTAAATAACTTCCGTTTCGGAAGTCGGTATCGCAAAACGATGAGAACAAGACGTACCAAAGACACCGACTTCCAAAACAAAAGTTATTTAGAACTTTTTAGTGTTCTGCTTTTGAAGTCGGTTAATTTTTTTACGAAAATGTTTTTTTAGATTGTAGTTTAGAAACCACAACCATATTCTTTACTTTTGATCTGGTGACCATTATGTGAAATCTTCGAAAATGCACTTTCAGGCTAATTCGTGTTTGTAAGTAAAACTTTCGGGCCTCAATCACTAAAAGCGTAGAAAATAAGTTTGTGTCCCGTCCAAATCAGACTACACTTATCATAATTTTAAGATTATTTAGTGATTATGGCAATTTGCCGTACGAAATATAATATACTAGCCGACGCCTTGTGGTTTCACCCGCGTAGTTCCCGTTCCCGTGGGAATGAAGAGATAAAAAGTAGCTTGTGTCACCCGGGGATAGTGTAGCTTCCCAATGGTGAAAGAATTTTTTAAATCGGTCCAGTAGTTTTTAAGTTTATTCATTACATACAAAAATACAAATCTTTCCTCTTTATGTATAACTAGCTGACCCGGAAAACTTTGTTATACCATAAAAACACCAAACATTTATCTACCCTACCTTACACTACCCTACCCTACACTACCTTCCCTACCCTACGCTACACTACCCTACCCTACACTACCTTACCCTACCCTACCCTACCCTACACTACCCTACCCTACCCTACACTACCCTACCCTACCCTACACTACCCTATAAAATATATATATATATATATATATACATAAAAACCATCTTTGAACTTCAACGAACCTTTAAAAAAAGAATTGGCGAAATTGGTCCAGGCATTGTTGAGTTATGCGCTTACGAGTACCAACACATTTTGCGATTCATTTTTATATTATAGAAGATTATAGATATTTATTTTATTTATTTATTTATTTATTCAAAATTATGTAAGTAACACCTTAACAGCTATATCTCCAATGCGATGTTACTACCACAAATATATTAGAATTATAGAAATACAATAAAAAATACCATTAAATACAATTAAAAATACAATTAAAAATTACAATTAAAAAAACCCATTAAAATACAATCAATCATACAATTATTAATACAATCAAAATTTAATTATCATACAATTAAACACAATAAAATACAATTAAAATACAATTATAATCCAACTAAAAATTTAATTAAATCATTTTTCAAAATTTTCTATGCACTTCAGTGCTACTTTCGTGAACATCATCAGGCTACAGTGAAATATATCTAACTCTTTTGCTATAATATTTAAAAATCTTATGGCGCGTGACAAAGGGGTTGAGGTTAGTCCTATAGGATTGCTCCAGTAGGGTTGGCGTATATGAATAAATAAATCAGACAAAAGCTGCGGAGTACATTGTTAAGTACGTAACTTAAAAAAATGTAATAAAAAAAACTGCACCGCACAAAGGCACACTTTAAACATCAAAGTACTGCAACTCCAACTCTAAACCAGCTAAACCCGAAAAAAACGGCTAAAATAAGCGAAAATTTCCACCATTACCCAAAGTGTGGTCGTTTATTTTTTGGCTAATGACCCCGTGCCCGGCGGGACTTCCTGCCGATACCCTGTGCCCTCTGAAAGGTTGCCGTGCACGCATTATGGTGAATAGTTATAAAAGCTGTGGAATGAAATACTATAATGCTCTAATGCGGATTTGATAACCGGCTGGAGACGCCATTTTGTTGGGTTTGTCTGTTGTTGTGTGCGGAGTTAGTTTGTGTCTTAAATCGTTTGTGCAGCACGAGTTTGTATGTGGTTTTAAGGACTATGGGAAGCCGTATAGAAAGGGCAAAGCAAGAAAGTGACTCGCGCCACCCAATGCACAACTACACCTCGGTGCCCCAGAGGCTTAAAAGTCGCAAAAGTTTTCTTGGTAGCGTGAGTCCATCTACCGGAAACTTCACCACGGAAAGATGCGATCTTTGGCGAGATAAATTTAAACTCCCTGATTATTTTCTAGAGCCTTCGGAGACCCTTTCGCCCGGGCACGCATTACCTTTGCGACCTGGAAAACTCTGAATAGACTCCGCACTCAGGTCGGCCGCAGCAAAGACAATCTCCATAGATGGGGGTTCTCGGATGGTTCCGATCCTCGGTGCTTGTGCGGCGTCGCCCCACAGACCATGGCCCACCTTTCGTCTTGTGCCGCATGTCCGGTTGTCTGTTCACGTGAGGACCTTATGACTGCGTCAGCGGAGGGCGTTGCCATAGCTCAATTCTGGGCCAGGCAAGGCATTTAACTAAAAAGAGAAGAGAGAGAAGAAGCAAAGGCTTTAAAATCAGTTCCAATAATCCAGTTCAATAAAATGACAAAAATGATATGAATACCGATTACAATATCAGAATCATCTATATAGAATACTAGCTGACCCGGAAAACTTTGTTTTGCCATAAAAAGACCAAACATTTATCTACCCTACCCTACCCTACCCTACCCTACCCTATACTACCCTACCCTACCCTACCCGACCCTACACTACCCTACACTACCCTACCCTACACTACCCTACCCTACCCTACCCTACCCTAACCTACCCGACCCTACACTACCCTACAATACTCTACCCTACACTACCATACCCTACCCTACCCTACCTATATAGCCTATGTCCTTTCCCAGGTCTCAAACTATCTTCATACCAACATTCATCTAAATCGGTGCAGCGGTTTAAGCGTGAAAAGGTAACAGACAGACAGACAGACAGACAGAGTTACTTTCGCATTTATAATATTATAGTATGGATGACGTTGAATTTTGTTAGTCTCTAGCTAGTCATAGGAGATTTTATCATTCAGGTACGGCAATAATTTCAATTCTATGTTCAGGACTATTTTCAACTAGCTGTCCCACGCGGCTTCGCTCCCGTCAACTTCATACCTACCTACCCTACCCTATCTACCCTACATACATGAATGTTGCGTAACTTACCTCTATCATACAGGTCTCGAACCCAGTATAGACTCCAGCTCTCAAAAAGGTTTGAATCTGCTGTAACCTAGATTTAACGACCTTTAACGAAATGTACCTTTTTATCCGACTGCCAAAGGAGGGTAATGTGTTTATCAGTCTATGTATGTATGTATGTATGTTTGTTCCTATATGGCCTTCCAGAGACCAAACGCGTTGGCTGATTTTGATGATTCATACGTCAATCGATTCATCTTAACCCTGCGAGTGTCATAGGCTACATTAAAATTGGACAATAGAAAAATGGCGGCTTTTGGGTGCCATATTGTGGGGGCCCACTTTTTTTTTTCTTCCTAACCCATCTTGTGGGGTATTAAAATAAAGGGTATTAAGAGGTGATTTCAAAAATATATAACACTTATATGTTTAAATGTATATAATTCGAAAAAAAAACTAACTAAAAAGTTATAAATAAAAAAACTTAATTCAAAAAATCAAAAAACCCGACTGCTTCAAAAGCGAATTAAAAAGTCGTAAACAAGAAAAAATCATGCTGTGCAGGCGACGGATACACCAGATTTTGGTCAGCCAGCCCGCGAATATGTATCCTCCGACTGCACAGCATGATTTTTTCTTGTTTACGACTTTTTAGTTCGCTTTTTTGAGAGAAATAAACTTCTATTCTATTCAACTTTAACCGCTTACGCAGCGCTAGCAACACAAGCTCTCAAAAAGGAATATCTTTGCCCGTTTTTGCAACATTTTTCATTTATGCTCTGCTCCTATTGGTCGTAGCGTGATGTTATAAAGCCTATAACGTTTCTCGATAAATGGGGTATCCATCACAAAAATAATTTTTCATGTCCAACCAGTATTTCCTGAGATTAGCGCGTTCAAACAAACTCTTCAGCTTTATAATATCATAACAAAGTATAGATTGAATCATATCTTGCTATTGCTATAGAATTCAAGACAAAGAAATCTTCATTGATTCAATTTACTACGCACAATAATAATAATCATTTAATTATCCCTCAAAGTGTCAATTTCCAGACACAATAGAAATTACCATTATTTTAATCCGATTCGGAAATATGGACAGTTGAGCTGATATTATTGCTGTACACATTTCTAAATCAACATTAATTTACCTACATACAGGTCCAAGTAAAAGTCAATACGTTCTTTCCCTAGCGTGATACTGATCACTTATTATTTACAATACAACTGATCATAATTTGTGAATTCCTACTAACATTCAAACGAATATGTTATTAGCTTCCGTGACTCGTTGGTATACGGTGGCTCCGTCAATACGAGTAGCTGCCTGCATCAAAAGGGTACGCTGTTGCGTGATCGATACCTCATAATATTCAAATAACTATTGGAAAACATCGTGGCATACATGGAAAAAGTCGCTTCGTGTATGTTTTGTATAGTTTATATTCAGTAGCATCTGGAGAATAAAAAGCGAGTATAACAAACAAACAAAAAAGCGTTACGTCTCGTAATTTTGGCTATGAATAAAAATATTCATTTAAAAAATATACTTTACATAGACAAGCTTTTTCTTATTTCTCTCAACAAACTCTTTCATTTGATAGCCATATCATGGGGGTGCAAACAAAATAATTGGTCCGCCATCTTCAGGAATCCGCCATATTGGATTTAGATTAATCTTACTAAGCTTATGGTGCATTGTCATCCAAACTATACGTGATTGCAAAATTTCTGTTCAATCGATTGTATAGATTTGTGATTGTCGATCTCTGTTTTAAAATAAAATTGCAAGATTTAACCTATATAATTATAATAACTAACAAGAAAATTAAATACAAGAATGTTTTTTTTTTTTTAAAACAATCTTCTTCGTATTTTTCTCTGCAAATCCTTTCATTTGATATCTATATCATGGCATTGCACAAAAAATTACTAGTCCGCCATCTTGGGCCGTCCGCCATATTGGATTTGGAATGACGTCACTTAGCTAAACATGCATTATCATCCAAACTAAACGTGTATGCAAAATTTTATCTTAATCGGTGGAGGATAACTGCTTTAAAATACAGTTGCAAGATTTGACCCAAGTTAAATAAAAGCTTGTAAAATATAGATGTCCTCGATAAAACAAACCGAGAGTAAGATGAAATACAGGGAAAAAAATAATTTTATTAACAAGTGAAACTCCGCAGAACCTAATAAGGAAACTCATCATAATATTTTATAATAACTAATCAAACAAAAATTCAATATTTTTATATTTACATTCTCTACTATCAGCGACCGTTGACCCCGTCAACTCCGTAAAATTAAAACTTAAAAGATTATCCAAGCACATAGTCTATGTAAATACAATCATATAATCCTACCTGTGTAAGCACATACATTCAAAAATCTAAAATCCTCAGATCAAAATAAAGGTACAGTTGAATACAAAAGACGTCGTAAGTTAAGCTTATCGCCTTTCGTGGCCCGTTAGCCACGAGCGGCAATTGATTCAACTGCTCCACAACCCGAGATCTGAGTAAACCCGCATTTTCAAATATTATCATATTTTATTCTGTCAATTACAGGTGCAACCTGGAGGCTGGATTTGTGCGAATGTTGTAATGGGCTAGCCTCCTATTAGGTGGGAGATAGACAGGACTGGCTGCATAAAAATAGATATTTTCAGATAAATGGATTTACATAATCCAGTGAACTTTGACCTCCAAACTAAGTTATAAACCATTATTTTAGGGTCCTTTGGTGGAATCTCAGAGTTAGTTGCTAGCACGAGGTTAAATTGATATTTTTTTTTATGACATACTGCCAATTTAACATAGTGTTAACAATTATTTTTTATGATATACTGTCAATTTAACCTAGTGTTAACAATTAACTCTGAGTTAAGTTTTTCGTGCACGTGGGCCTAATTCAATTTAACCCCGTGTTGGCAACCACAGAGTACATTTTAATATACTTGGCAACTGACTCTGAGTTAATTTTTCTTGCAGGTGGGCTTAAGTAAAATACTATAAAATATGAAGTACCTACCTTTTTTTTTTTGGGGTGGGAAATCATCCAATGACTTCTCCCGCTCTGGGTGAGGCGGGAGGGCGTGTCAGACTTTTACTGACTAAAACCCACCGGTGTTCCTTCAGTTGCTTGAGCCAGGGCCGCGGTAACTCTTTTTCAAATTTATCCGCGACCCAGACAGGCATCGGCCCTCACGGACCCCGTCGGTTCTGCTGACATCTCTTTGAGGCGCGCGTGGAACACAACGCGCCGTCGACACGGGCCTGGTCCTTACCGAACGGCGACCTACCCATTACTCGCCGCCCGCAAGCCCGCGCCTACGGTGGCCGGGAATCGGCTTGCGACTCCCGACGCCCAGGGCGTCTCCTGCGGTGGCTAGGGGCGTGAGGGCGTCTCCGTTGCGTCTCCCTCACGCGTTCCGCCTCCTCCTTCGCGAGCATAACTGCTTCGCAGAACGAGGAGACAGCTCCCCATACCCTCTCGCTCCGTAAAATGGCCTGAACCAGGGCTGGACGCGAGAGGTTGCCACCGCCGATGAAGTACCTACCTAATGTTTTAAAATTGGCATTTACATGTCCATTCGTAGTATTTGGCCAATGTAGGTATACCATAAAACAAAGCTAATGTATGTACTATATTACTTTATTATAAATTAATGTTTATTAGTACATTGAAATTAATATACTCAAGGACAAAAATGTTGTTCGTAGGGACAAATAAAGGAGAACCTGCTACCTCAGACTAGGCCAAGACTCTGTGTTTAGGAGTCAGGGTCAATCCAACTAAAATAGCTCACAACTTGTATTGAAAAACTCCACTGCTTACCTATCTTCTCCTTTGTGTAATAAAGGCGTTATGTTACATTTTTCACTTTATTATCATATTTTACACTGTCAATTACAGGTGCTATAGTTTTTATTTGCCGCAACTCGTCTTGTGGTTTTATAAATTCTAGCAATTTACCCTTGATTGTTCGTAAAGTAGTTGTGATGAAGGAAAGAGATTGCTTA
This sequence comes from Orthosia gothica, assembly GCA_949775005.1. Classification (NCBI taxonomy): domain Eukaryota; kingdom Metazoa; phylum Arthropoda; class Insecta; order Lepidoptera; family Noctuidae; genus Orthosia; species Orthosia gothica. The sequence goes on from OX459049.1 coordinate 5,103,307, forward strand.
GTGCTTGTTTTCTTGTTTTGAATAAGATTTAGTTTACACTCTGGGGTAGACGTGGAAGAAAAAGTATTAGTTGCGCGCAGCGTGAGTTACTGCGAGCTTAAGTATTTGTCATTTTTAAACTTGAACAAAAATACACGATACAATTTTGCAGTGTTCCTTTTGAGTATTCTTGGTGCACTATTCGGAACGCACGACGCTGCGATATGCGGTGCTGGACACATAAACCTCTTCACCGCTGATGCAGACTCCGATGAATCATCTTCGTCGGTACACTCTTGGCAGAGCGGTCGTAGTCATCATGTTGCAGTGAGACTTTGGGCTGCCAAAATTCGCTGCACGATGCGACGCCATTCCTCTCTGGCGTCTGTCACTTTTAAGCCCGAAGTACCTCGATGCTACAATAGAACTGCGGTGAAACAAAATTCTAGATGTTTTGCATACAATTAGGTGCCGACCAAGAGAATAAAGCTTGAGTTGATTGTGACATATTGAATAATGGTTTTGGTTTTAATCATTTTCAAGCATTTTCTAATTAGAAAAGTCTTCTGAAATTGATGTCCAAAACCTACATTGTGCTTATAACTGCTTAACCTACCGAAAAGGCCTAGACTTTTCGAGTATTTCAGGTTACGCAGGATAACCTTCTCAGAGGTTAAAAACCGGCCAAGTGCGAGTCGGACTCGCGCACGAAGGGTTCCGTACTTGGTAAATTGCGGTTTACGATTTATGACGTATTAAAAAAAAACTACTTACTAGATCTCGTTCAAACCAATTTTCGGTGGTAGTTTACATGGTAATGTACATCATATATTTTTTTTAGATTTATCATTCCCTTATTTTAGAAGTTACACACATTTTACCACTTTGGAAGTGTCTCTCGCGCAAACTATTCAGTTTAGAAAAAAAATATATTAGAAACCTCAATATCATTTTTGATGACCTATGCATAGATACCCCCACGTAAGGGTCTGTTTTTTTTTTTTTAGTTTCAGTTTCTAGTATGGGGACCCCCAAAATTTATTGTTTTTTTTCTATTTTTGAGTGAAAATCTTAATGCGGTTCATAGAATACATCTACTCACCAAGTTTTAACAGCATAGTTCTTATAGTTTCGGAAAAAAAGTGGCTGTGACATACGGACGGACAGACAGACAGACAGACATGACGAATCTATAAGGCTTCCGTTTTTTGCCATTTGGCTACGGAACCCTAAAAAAACACATATCAGTTTCCGTGACTGGCTCGATATCTTAATTCTAATTGAACTTTAAAAGTCACGAATATTGCGTAATCAGATTAAAATTACTTTAAAAGGTGACCTCTTTGACCCGAGTTTGACTGGAAAATCCTTAGAGGTTAGTTTTTGTTAAACTAAAAATAACAATGTCGAATTTACTGAACAATACTTTTAGGAAAAATCTTAATGTTGGATATTGACTAGTTTTTGTGGGTCGACATTTCAGTGTTATATTGGACGCTATTTTTTGCCTACGACTACACTTGAGTGAATTCATTTTAAATATTAGCTAGATCCGTGACTACAGTTAAGGGACTGAATACTTACTAAGACAAGCAATCAATATTTCTAAACTCATCATCATCTGCCTACCCATTTCCCAATTGTTGTTGGGGTCGGCTTCCAGTCTTGGCAAGACTGGTGTCAGATCTCTAGCTTCTTTCTGACTACCCGTAACGACTGTCAAAGATCTTCAAATGACAGCCGGAACCAACGGCTTAACGTTCTTTTCGTGCCTCAGAAAGCACGTTAAGCCGTTGAAACTCGGTATGTTGGAAATGGTCACCCATCCACGGACCAACCTCGGCAAGCGTTGCTTAACCTTGAAGATCGACCCGTGCGGCTATTATTATTTAACCACGAACTCCTTCCTAATCTATCAAATAAATAATTATGCATTTTCTGTAAGGTTACAAAGATTCTATTAAAATAATAATAATATGTTTTTCTGTTAGCTCGCGTATTATTTTAAACGACGCCAGCGGTTTGAGTAAACAAATTACATGATTTATAAAACCTGTTTCACTGAATACATACACTTATTTATTTTGCAATGAATACTCCGTAATGAAGCTACAGGAAAATTAAAGTATACATAGAGAACGTCATTATTCTGTTTGCAGGAGCGCATTATATAATTATCTCTTTATAGTAACCTCAATTAATAGACCTATAGTTCTCTGACAGATGAAATAATTTGTGAGAATTTATATTTTAAAGTGGCTTTTGACTTCTTGATATATTATTCAAATTTACATTACTTAATTCTGATTTATTACCACTTTGGTACTTTTTGAAGGCCGTATCAAAATCATAGTTTTATTATATCAATTTTTGTTAAGAAACCTAGTAGGTATTTATTTTTATATATTTTAATGCATTGTGCATTTCATCTTGTAAAAGCGACTTTTCCTACAACAACAACTTTAAAATGTACGTGACAGTACAAACAATGGAAAATTGTACGTCAATCAAATCGTTGTACAGTAAAACGACGTACGACAACGACTGTAATAAACGACTGTAATAACCGAGGTCAAACAGAATATCCGTAAAGACAGCACAATTACCGACAGTCATCCAAGAAGTCACCTCGTACAAACGCATCAAACAAATAATACAAAACTGCCCTTAAAATACAAAACTTGACTTCGCCAGAAAAATAATGTGTTCAGAGTACCCACTAACAATTTCGCGTACACAGAACACAAGTATACTTAAGAGGTTAAACTTATTGTGTATAAAGAATAAAAATAACAAGATTTTGGGTGAATAAAAACATAAAGGTGAAGTTATACGAGGCGCATGTAGGGACGTGGCGAATCGATTCGCGGCGCCCACGACGCGTTTACCTGCATGAGGAACGCGCCATAAGCACTTCGGAAATGGTCGAGCCCATGAAAAATATGACGCGGGGAAAGGGAAGCGAGCCCTCTAAGCCTTTTATGAAATCGTTAATGACCTACTTGATGGCCCACAATAGCCTTTCGTAACTGTTACAAGATTTTTGTATGCGTCTCTAAATGTTGTTGCCACATTGGGGATTCATGCGCGCTCGTTCCGAAATGAATCGACTGAACATTATAGCGTCGAGTACTGAAATGCTTGTGTTAAAGTACGCACCAATCTTTTGTACGAGAATGTGAATTTTACTGGGAACATAAAAACGTTATATACTACCATGCTTGAAGGTTTTTTACGTAGTATTATGACTATGTCAAGATTGTTCAGTTGATTTGTATAGTAGGTCGTTCATGAATTCGAACCCAATGTTGGTAGGAAATGTTTAAAGTGTTTGTGCGACTGAGTTTAAAAGCTAGGCGGTGTTTACTGGGACTTATTAGCATAAACATAATTAAATAAAGTATCAGTGGTACTGCCTTTAGACAAGTACCTATCTATTTACTGTAAGACATTTTACCGATGTAATATTTTAGGCATTTTACTACACTGGCCTTCAAAACTTAGTACCACACTTATGGAATTGCAATTTCTCCTAAACTATAGATGTTTGTTATAGAGTTTTGAAATAAAAAACCATTATATAAAAAAACAGCTTTCTTTGAAGTTATAGTTGTAGTTTTTTTAAGTTAAAAACTTTACTAAAGTATAATATAATATAATTTCAAAGGAAGTTGATGAAATTTTCTATAAATAGTTTTTTATTTCAAAACTCTTGACTTCTGAAATTTAGGAGAAATTGCAATTTTAAAAGTGTGGTGTTAAAAGTGTGGAAATAAGCTTTGGAGGCCATTGTATTTGGAACTATTTAATGTACAAGTCAGATCTGACCTAAATTTGAACTAGATCCATATTGCTTTTCAACCCATCCATTAATTTAGATAACTTCTTTTTACTCTCCGCTAAACCTTCTTATCAAAAAAGTAATAACGCATTTCAAACAATACTCTGCTTCAAAAACCGCACACTACCCTCAGTCCGCCTCTACTCCATCTAAAACTAAGATACCTCACCTCTATTTGTTGCCATAAAATAAAAAAATAATAAAGCCCGGTCTGGCAACACCACACTTGACATTCGCAAGTTTTAATTGCCACACTTGGCGGCAGCGGGGCGGTTTGAGTGGTCGCCCGTCACGACAACTAAGCTCTCGCAAAAACTACACCATGTACACGTTTTAGTTGTAAACACGCTGTAGAGCACCGCAAATGTGCTGGTTTAGATGTACTGAGATTTGGGTCATCACTTATTGTGGTCTGCGTGTACGTTAACGTAGGTTATGCGTTTTTAAATTGATATAGACAAGTTTCCAACTAATTTTGAAAGGTTAACTAAGGTTGGGTATCAGAAATGACTTTTTTGGACTTATGGTTACCCTAGTCCATAATTCTTCCATACAAACGTAATCTGGCGAAATTTACTCCACTCTATATATAGATAGTGTACGTTCAAAATAAAAAATGATATCAATTTGTTTCATCATTATCTAGTCCTGCATAGAAACAAAAAATTAAAAAAAATATATTTGGAAGTTATGAGCGTCGAAAGTTCCATATCTCAACACTAATTTTAACGCATCTTTGGGCGGTAATAAATAACATAAGAAGAAGTAAAATTGCAAAACAGTCACCATAAAGAGATAGATTAGTAGTTCAACAATGCAAATAATTTTATTTTGAACAGATACATTAAGTCGTTTTTTCATGATATCCATATTCCCAACGGTCTATTTATCCGTCCTTAATCATTATCCATTTCGCTACAAATTTGCAAAAGTGTGTATTCGTAACTAACTTCTTACTGCTCATCGCAGCATCTATCTCATACGCACGTGTTGTTGGATGAGATAGCATGCATTTTAACCCCGCGCACAAAATAGTTCGTGCTGACGACTAACATCATCAAACCCAACTGGAATAACAAAATTGTATAGGCTTTTATGCTAAAATAAAGTTGACAAATAATGAACTTCAAATTCTTCATTCAGACATCTGCGGTTAATCTTTTGAGATTAATATCATGGTCATCTACCTCATCAACGTCATCAGAAGAATTTACCTAATGTTTATCTTCAGCGGCAGCGGTACCGGCAGACGCAGCGTTTGAAGGTCTCCCTCTAGGTGGAGCTACGGCCTGGTCAAGGCTGCCGGCGTCCGGTGGATGCGAAACGCGCAGGACAGTGTGGTGACGCTTGGGAGAGGCCTATGTCCAGCAGCGGACGTATATCGGCTGAAATGATGATGATGATGACTGTGTAACCTCAAAGATATGATATATAGACTTGGTCAACTTTTGAGAAACAGAGATTTTACCGAAATATGATAACATTTTTTTTGTCGACGTAAATCCGGTCATCGATATATCGATTAAACTACCTATTGAGTATCTACATCACCTATTAGGAGATATCTATACCTATCAGATCAATTTCAAACTAAATACAAGACCCTAATATCCTACAACACTTTTCTCCAATCCGGAATTCGGTAACATGACCTCATAACGATACTTATACAAAATTGTGCGTCTCACTATAAGGTCAAAGAAGGGTTTACCTTACTAATAACCGGGGCCACGCTAACATTATATCCACCGTGTGTCGCAATAGAGGCAGCTCGTGAGGGGTGTGTGTAATAAAATACGTCGAGCTCACTATATCATGGAAATAAGTTTGTTCAGGAAAAGTATACTCATAGTAGGCCACACATAGAACTAGGAATGTGATTTACCACGAGTTTCTCGAAGCAAAATTATCGCAAAATTAATCTGATAAATTGTCAAGCACGTGTGATTGGTTGAATGTATTTTCAACAGCCAATTACAGCAGATAACGCGTAACTTTCAGAGGTAGGCTATAGCTGAAGAATACAGCATACAGGGTTAGGCGGCGTTTGGGCAACTTCGTCGAGTCTTCTCGTCGCTTATTCCACAGAGCCTAAAGACCAGAATCTTCAATCAGTGAGTCCTATCTGTTATGACTTACAGGGCCGAGATGTGGACACTCACAGTACGGCTGGTCCATCAGCTTAAGGAGTCTCTCTGAGGGATCGAATCCGGAACTAGGTGATCTAGTAGAGAACCAAAGCTGTCGACATAGCTGAGAGAGTAAGCAAGCTGAAGTGGCAATGGGCCGGCCATTTTAGCCGTAGAACCGATGATCGTTGGGGTAGACGTGTTCTTGAGTGGAGACCGCGAACTGGCAAACGTAAGGTAGGACGCCCAGGCTAGGAGGAGCGACGATCTTAGCAGGTTGGCAGGTAGCAGCTGGATGAGAGCTGCCGAAGATCGAAGCAAATGGCGTGCAATTGGAGAGGCCTATGTCCAGCACTATAAGCTGATGATGATGATGAAAACGCGCGCGTGCTTGACAATTTGTCACATTAATTTTGCTTCCAGAAACGCTTTAAACTGGAGTTTTCCATCTGGAATTTCTCATTAGCAGTCCGTAGTCTGGATTTGTGCCCAGTTGATGGCTATAGACTCGCCCCCTGTTACATGGGACTTACAACATAACTTGCGAAATGTGGATGCAATAGTAGGTACCTCTGCCTAACTATTCAGGGAATACGTCGTGATGTTATGTATAGTAGGCAGAAAACAAAGGATTCCTATAGTTTCGCTATGTCCGCCCGCAGCTTAGTTAAGAGACTCTTAGTACTAGCTATAATTTGGCAAGGATATATATACATATTAATAATTCCTACAAAGTGGTAAAATAAAATCAAAAAAATATATTTTCGTGTTCCTCCTGCAGACGTAAAGTGGGTATGTTTGTTTCCTCGTCTATCCCATGTTGAGGGATATCGTTGGATAGGCCACTCAAAAATATTATGGATCTCCATTGAGGTAATAATGTACTACGTGGATCTCTTAAAACCAATGTTCGATTCAGAGATCCGTTTGCGTAAAACTAAGCTTTTAATTTTTTAGGATTCCGTACCCAAAGGGTAAAAAAGGGACCCTATTACTAAGACTCCGCGGTCCGTCTGTCTGTCTGTCTGTCACCAGGCTGTATCTCATGAACCGTGATAGCTAGACAATTGAAATTTTCACAGATGATGTATTTCTGTTGCCGCTATAACAACAAATACTAAAAACAGAATAAAATTACTATTTAAGTGGGGCTCCCATACAACAAACTTTATTTTTTTTGCCAATTTCCCAATAACCCTTCGTGCGCGAGTTCGGCTCGCACTTGGCCGGTTTTTTTTGTTAGAGTTAAGTGTGTGCCCCTGCCAGCGAAATGGTTGCTTTTGGCTATGTGAAAAAAATGAAGGCAGTAGTATTTAAAACGCAATGAAAAGGAAAACTATACGAGTAATAGTCGAACAACTTAAAAATTTACTTGGAAGAGTAAAAATTTGTACAAGTGCCATTGAAAAATTACTAAAATAACCACTTGTAAGAATGAAATAGTGAAAAATAAAGAAACAAGTAGTGTGCGTGGGAGGATCCAGGAACGAACCAATCATTCCCCGTGGCTCTAACGCGCGCTCGCATCGCAATTGACGTACTTCATATTTTTTCTAACTTCACGTGCGAAATTGGGTTTTATAACTCCTTCGGAACCCTATTACTGCGCGTGGCCCGACACGCACTTGGCCGGTTATTTTTTATGAAGTTCAATTCGACAATTTGACGAGATTTGAGAGTGAAATGACAAGGACGCGTCACGTTTATGCACATTTAGTTACATGAGACAGAAGAAAGATATAACTTGTCTTGTAACAATTTATATTGAATAGGTCCTGCAAAGGTAGTGGTTTTTCTATCTGAATGCCTATTCAAGTAAAATAATATCAATGTTCCCCAAAACACTAGATAGTTCTTAATACGAAAGGAAACAAATGAAACAATTAAAATTTAAAAACACCCCGATTCAAACAGTAAATCACTTTTGAACCACTAAACGGCTAAACCGATTTTCATCAAACATAGCTAAGAACACTTTCGATAAAGATACCAATTTTTTCAATCAAAAATATCAAAATCGGTTCATCCATTTATGAGCTATGATGCCACAGACAGATACACCAATACTCAAATACATAGATACACTGAGTTAAGATGCCACAGACAGATACACCAATACATAGATATACACTTACTTATAACACCACTCTTTTTCCGTCGGGGGTTAAAAAAGACAGTGATTTTGGCAAAACAAAAAGAAAACTTTGCAAAAATCACTACATTTTATAATCAAGCATCCCAATATCCTTATCTTTCTAACTAGCTGTTGTACAGCGTTGAAGGAGGATTAACGATTACCATAGTGCATAAGGAAGGTACCTGGTTTAATGGCGGTGAACAAATTAATAACAGGTGCTATCAAGGGTTTTAGTGGCGCTTGAAACGGCTTATCTGAGCTTGTAAGATATATGGAGAAATATCATCTGATTGGAATGTTTCACACTATATGTGTGATCTTATTAGAGGACTAAATACTATAGGATAAAATAATACTGAAGTGGTGAAAGCCGAAAAATATCCTTCTTCCAAAAAAAAAAACAATCAACTTCAATCAGAATTGCCATCTACCGTGGCAATGCTGCCAGCGTTCTGGGCACTTTTCATGTTGACAGTGATGTGGACGAATTTTATGATGTCCTACGACCCCTGTCCTTTTATACGCGTTCGTAGTTTTTTTTTTATTAAGTATTTTATACTATGTAAATTTTGATTAATCAAATTCCAATTAAAAACACTACAAAGTGAAAAATAACTCAATTTCGGCAGTGGGTGTTTCTGGTTTCGATTCTTCGTTAGTTTCGACACCGACTTCGGAAATTGAAGTTATTTTTGAATTTGTATTGTTTATAATTGGAAGTCGATAGTATTTTTATTGTAAAAAATTTTTTGGTCGATTGGATTGTAAAAAAGATTTTTATTTTTCACTTTTTAGTTGTGCTACCTAGTGGACAAGTTCTATAGCAATGTACAATAAATATACATGAAATTGCAGCAGTCCCGAGAGATTTGCCGACATTTATATAAGAATTCTGTTTTGTATCTCCAAGGTCTTCATCAGATCTTCACTAAGTTTATATGGAACCATCTCCGTAAAGTACCGTTAGTATTTTCAAAATTGGTCTACAATTGACGGCGACATCGTTGAACATACATAAAAAAATATATACAGTCGAACATAGAACTTCCTCATTTTTGAACAGTCGGTTAAAAAGAAAAATCTAGCCGGTGAATGTTTCACTATAAGTATATAAAGAATGTTAATGACGTCACTGATTCCTTACATTTTCATTATTTAGCATCTTCTCAATGCCAATAACTCACAACAATGTTCCATCAAGGAAATAAACTGATCGTTTGCACCTGATAGACTTTGAATAACTGCGACGTTCGATATCACTGAACAAATCAAGCTACATGAAGAAAATAAAAGTAAGTTCTGAACGTCGATATAACATAGAACTACTACTAGGTCCGAGGCACGCATTTTAAAAAATGGCACAGCTTATGTTCGGAGCGAGAGAGCGGAAGCGGGCGGAAGAGCCACCGAGGATGCGGCAGGGGGGCGAAGGGAGGGGCGGGGATGGTAGTTTATGGACTGAACTGATACCGGGGACCCAGGGAAGTGCCCCAAGCTTACGCTTAGGATTTGTGTGCGCGACGAATTTACATGGAATTTTGTTTTGATAAAATGCGTGCCAAAATTATTACCGCGCACTGGCTTTTATTTGAAATAGTGAACCCGCAAAAACTCTGACTAATACCAATCCCGATAATCCTCGCCTTTAGAACGTAATCTCGCGCAGATATGACAGAAAAACCACGCAATTTCGGACACACGCTCAATCAAAAGAGAATCAAAGCGAAATCACGCGTAATGTTACTAACATGTCATTAGGTACAGCACTAATTAATGACAACTGACTAAAAGTCTTGCTTCGTCACTGATTAATCTGACCAGTTTCAGCCACTTGCCCGTTAAATTGACTATTGATCATACTTAGTGCGCGATAATCTTCAGGGTAGGGCGAGAAATGGTGCGGGATCGTCAGGGGGGGAGAGGCGAGCGGGGCGGGGCGGCGGGGGTCCTGCGGCAGACATGACTTATTACAACCACCAGGATACAACCCTATTTCGGCCCTAATGACGACGCTTCGTATAGGAGCCTTAATTTCGACTCCCCACGATTTTTATTAACGCATTCAAGTAGCGCGCAATTTAGGACGTCTCCATTTTATTCTTGCCGATGACCGACGCGATTAACTGGTCTTTCTTATGATACTCCTGATTGATTTCTTTTGGACATTGTATGTGAATCACTCGCATAGTCACTCCACCTAGTTTTCAGATATATTAATTACAAAAAAGGTTCGTAAAAATTCACAGAACGTAAGGTCGAGACTTTTAGATACAAATCTATTGTGATTGTGACCTCCCTTTAGCTCGCACAAACTTCAAGAGCGGCAGAAAGGAAGCCTTTACCCTTTGCTCAACAAAAGATAGAAAAGTTACTTACATCACGAAACACATTTATTCTGTCCAGTAAATGTACACAGCGTATATGTAGTCTAAAACAATTTTGCCACTCACCAAGTTTTTATAGGTCACAGAAATGTTATTCGAATTACGGGCCATTTCGGTTGTATTCCTTTATACACTCGAACCCTTCATAAAGGGCAGACAATGAGGGAGAGCTATACTTCCATTCTTCGTAATTTGAGCTCCATAACCGGCACTAAACCGTTTATGATGCGGCTCTCGGAAAGGTTAAAAACGGCCGGAACGGACAACACGTAAATCAGTTACAACAAGCTCAATAAAATGCTAAAATGAAAATGTTTTTGCGGCAACACTACAATATATGGACGCGGTTTATTAGAATGTTTGACCGTTATGAAGCCGTCCGCCATTTAACTTGCGTGTGTGTTTATATTGATGAAAATATTTAGTTTCATAGTGTGGTAATCTGAGGGTTTAGTATAATGGCGTTTCAGAAGGAATGCTGTCTCAGAGTTTAACTTGGTGAGTTTAAAGTGGAAAGGTGGATACATTAGTAACCATGACGGTATGTATATTAAAGGAGGGTAGTCTTCATGCATCCTTAAGCAAGAGGAAAAGACCGGCAAAAGTGTCTGGTTAATTCGTAGAGGCTTGACGCTTTACATTCTCAAAAAAAAACTTTTTACAAAAAAATACTACCGACTTCCAAATAAAACTACAAAGTGAAAAGTAACTTTATTTTTGGAAGTCGGTGTCTTTCGTAGGTTCGTATTGCCTTATGGAAACCGACTTCCAAAAATAATGTTACTTTTCACTTTGTAGTTTTATTTGGAAAACGCTAATTTTTTTTTGGAAAAAGTATTTTTCATTTTTGACTTTTTAGTTGTACCTACCTAATAGGCAAGTTGTTCAGTAACTTACTTAAAACGCCAGAATAGATTACCCGAATATCATGAAACTTGAAAATAACCGGTGAAATGAGAGATCTGCGTACCCCTTAAGAGCGTACTGGCATGATGTTATGTTACGAAATGGTATAAACAGACATGCGATTGCAGCAATCCCGAGAGATTTGCCTTTATTTATTAAAGAGTTCCGTTGTCTCCCAAATTTTTCACTAGATCTTCACCAAATTAAAATGGCACCAATTTCGGAACATACTCTATGAAACAAAAAAGAATTTTAAAATCGGTCCACAATTGACGGAGATATCGGTGAACATAAAAAAAATAAAAAAAAATACATAATGTCAAACATAGAAACTCCTCCTTTTTGGGAAGTCGGTTAAAAATACTTCAGTTTTCATTGCCCTCGGTAAAACTAGCAGATTTTATAACCAGCAAAAAAACCTGCTCACATATAATGCAAAAAGCAAAAATGGTCTACCATTATGCTTTCATCTAGAACACGGTGTAACTGAAGTACACGACGCAATTGTCCACGTTATAACCTAACATGTGAAAAATACGTTATTTCTCCACATTTCTGCAGCTTCCCAGTGAACCATGGTACTTTAGTCTGGCGTATGATGACAAACGTGGCCACAGTTGGGAACTTTACATGCACTATTTAATTAGGCAGCTCTGTAACTCCACAAAGTGCGCCAATCCGTATGACAATATAATATGTTGGAAGTGGCTTAATTTTCGCAGATTGGTTGATGTTTTATTATGAATTGTTTTAAATGGATTAACAGCCTTCTCACATGGAATTTCTTTTTAACCTCCGACGGAAAAAGAGGGGCGTTATAAGTTTCACGTGTACCTGTGTGTTTGTGTATTTATGTATTTGTGTATCCTTCTGTGGCATCATAGCGCCTAAACGGATGAACCGATTTTGTTTTGTTTTGGTGGTGAAAGGTGACAAATGCTGAGTTGGTAACCATTTCGGTATGGGCACGTTCAGCGCAATTTGTCTTTGCATTTCTTTTTTGTCTTTTACTCCATGTTTGTTACTGTTGTGTTATGCCTGTGTCGAATAAATATATTTCTATTCTATTCTATATCGAGTGTTCTTAGTTATGCTTGATGAAAATCGGTTCAGCCGTTCAAAAGTTATTGGCGTTTTACTGTTTGAATCGAGCTGCTCCCGCAAGATATTCTGTCATAATTACGTGCTCAATAGATTGTCGATTGAAGCGTGTCTACAACTAGTAGTAGACACCCATCGCTTTTCGCTTAATTATGACACGATATCTTGCAAAAATACCCCGATTCAAACAGTTAAACGCCCATAACTTTTGAACGACTGAACCGATTTTCATCAAACAGCTAACACTCTCCAACACAACCAAAATCGGTCCATCCGTTTAGGAGCTATGATGCCACAGAAAGATACACACGCCTAACTTATTAACACCCCTCTTTTTCCGTCGAGGGTTAAAAACAATGAAACTTAATAAACAACCAAACAAAACCCAAATTAGAAAAGCCACGTTGATTTGAAAAGCAGCCGCTTTATTAATCAGCACCAGTTAATCCCAGCGAATGATACATCGAATATGCGCGAGGATGCCGCGGCCGGTTCACATAATTACCGCAAGTGCCTCGATGATGAACCGTTCATCCGGTAACTAGAATAAATTTGCATTGTTAAGCGCGTTTGCACGCATTCACCGTGCACAAGTGCGTTCAACTAATATAAATTCGCTAACGGCACGCGTTTGCATACTACAGGGTGAGTTTTTCAAGTGGCCGTGGATGGTCAAATTCGAAACTATGAGGAATAGCGAAAAACACTCGAAGAAGTCTCGGGACAGATTTTAATGAAAACAAAAACTGCATCATTGGATTTTTGAAAAGTAAATTTTCTTAGCCAGGAATTGAACTCGATGATTTTGGAAAACAACAGATATCAAATTCTGGAAAGTTATGATATTCGGCAAACTTAAGGAAAGAGCTCATTTTGGACAAAATACTTTTTTTATTACTATTAAAACTACTAAAGACGTCACAATCTGAAAAGTCCGTTGACGTTTCTCATTTTACATGCCGCGATAACTTTCTAAGTAAGAAATTGAAAAATTTAATATATAATCCTAATTAATTACTATGTTACCATACACTATAACAACGAGTATCATTCGCAAACATCAAGTTTAATTATTATGAAATATTTTTATAGTTGACAAAACGCCCGCTTTATTTTATGACTACTTTAAACTTGTAACTGATCATAATATTCAAAACAAAGGACTGTTCTGCATTCAGCACTACAAGAATATTAATTCCGTGTAGAATATCCTCCCTGTATACGAGTGTTAGTAAAATAAAGCGCTGGAACGCAAATATTATGTGGGGGCTGTTTTTCATCATAAAGTTGTCGGTTCTTATTGTCGGATGATAGCAATTTGTTCTGAATTAGAGGCTTGTCTAGGAGTGGCGTTTATAAAAAGCTGTTCAACATTTCTTAGCTATAGGATAGTGATGAGACATCGCTTCGAGCAATGTCTAGTGAGGTGGTATGTCAGAAACGACAGATATGTGTGTGAGTATGGACAATGTACTCGTAAGATACTTTAGGCATTTGTTGCTAACAGGTAGATAGACATCCTTGAATACCGCATTTCCGCTTCCTAAATACTATAAGCATCTAGTTACTAGGTATAGATATAGACAAAGAGAAGTATCTCTGTTATGCGTCGATATATAATAATATGTACTACGCACTAGATTTGGCGATCCGAACGCTCACTCTGGTCGACTGAACTATACTGCAATCCGTACACCTTACTTTACACTATGTGTAAACGCCATGAATTTCATGGTGCTTACGACGTTTTGATCGCGAGTAAATTAATGTAATAAGTACAAACTTTTACATAATAAGTACACACTTTTAGGCATGCTCCCGTTTCATCAACTTGTATGCCAGCTGGCATTTCAGCGTGGTCATGCTGGGAAGGAATCTTGCCAGCATGAACTGCATATCCGTGATAATTGAGAGGTATAAAACTTCTAATGAAAGGTATAAAATAGTACAAATTAAAAGGATTTTATCACCATATATAGTTTTAATGAATGCGTTCATGGCCGTGCTACGAAGTACAACACGGTTTTTCAATTCCACACATTCTTGTAGAGAAAATTTAGCTGTCTCTATTCTACATAAGAAGAAAGCATAAGACAAAAAAAAACTAGTTTTGACTTATGTTGTTCGTGCCACAGCTTCGCCCTGAAACCAAGCATTGCAATAAACAGCAAGAAAGAGAGATCAAGACAATAGGTCATTTTTACCGACTTCAAAAAAGGAGGTAATTAATTCGACACGTGGGAACTGCACATTATTCATGTGGCCTTCTAAACACGTTTGCCAAATTTCATAAGTATGTAAACTACTTATCGGATTGTGTTTATTCTTTTTTATTTGTTGGATTAAGTATCTCTTAACTTAAGGAATAGTGCAAGTTTCATCAGAATCGGTTCAGCAGTTTTCAAGATATGGAGCATACAACCGAACTCCATAACGAGAAAGAGCACGAATGTGTAAATTGAGTTATTATGTGTATTTTGTCAATCTTTTAGATGCCTCAACTTAACTTGCTCACTATTTAGTGATGGTGTACTAAAACTAAAAAGAGAGAAATAAAAGCTTTTTCACAAAAAAAAACCGACTTCCAAAGCAAAGGCCTTTGGTACCTCTTGCTTTTATCGGTTTTCAACTCCGACTTCCGAAACGAAAGTTATTTCTGCACTACTTAGTGTTTTGCTTTGGATACCTATCGGTTTATGTTTTTGTGAATAAGTTTTTAATTAATTTGTTTGTTCAAATTCAAATCAATTACCAGAAATAAAACTAACAAGAACTTAACACCCTTGCAACATTTAATCACCAAACCATACACAGTACACACACTCGTGTAAACTTTTCTATTATAAGTATACTTATGTATTAGAAGCAAACTAAGTGTACAACTGCAAACTGCCAGATTCCAGTTACCTACCTTAACTAAAGTTTGCTGGGAAATTGTAAGCTACCAATAACTGAGCTTGGCTTGAGTGCCTCGGAATTATATAGAGTAACAACCGCTTGCAAACAACTCTACGGATAAATCGAACCGGTTTTCCATATGAAAACCGGTTCGATTTATTTTGTTATCGTTCTTTGAGGTATTAAAAATAATTCCAGAGATATGGAGATTTGTTATATTTGCAGGATAGATGCTTCTTTTCTCGAATCGATGGTCAACTTTTTACCCGGCTGCAAGGAAAGGGTTATGTTCTACGCGCGTATCTTGTATGTACTGGGTGGCGCAAAAGTACTGGCACTAAAGAAAATACTTTTTTTTTTTTTTATATGACATTTTCTGTCATTCTGTTGTTGAAAATTGTGTAGTGAACAAATGTAAAATACACTGAAAATAAACATGGACCGTTTTACTCCCCAAGAACGTGGAATAATTGTGTCAATGTTCTTACGGAATAATTCATCAGTGATAAGAACACAACGTGAATTTCGTCGACGATTTCCCCACCGTCCGGCACCGATTGGTCGCACAATTCGACGCTTTGCCACACGCCTTGAAGCAACTGGCTCAACATTGGATAGACCTAAGTCTGGAAGACCAAGAACAGGCCGTTCAGCTGAAAATATCGATGCTGTGCGCGAAGATGTGGAAGAGTGTCCAGAAACATCAACGAGGCGACGTGCCACGCAATTGGGCATTTCCAGACGGACCCTGCAGCGTATTTTGGTGAAAGACTTAAAGATGTTCCCGTATAAAACTCAAATGACTCATCAGCTGCTGCCTGCTGACCACCGAGCTCGTCTAGATTACTGCCAGCGCGTCATAAACCTCAACCTTGAAGAGGATGATTTTCCTTCAAAATTGGTTATGAGTGACGAAGCGCATTTCCATCTCTCAGGGCATGTCAATAAGCAGAATACTCGGTTCTGGGGCACTGATAATCCGCGCATTATTCAAGAAACACCTCTACACCCACTAAAAGTTACTGTATGGTGTGGCATCTGTGTTGACAGAGTGATCGGACCCTATTTTTTCGAAGACGCTGGAGGCAATGCCATAACTGTCACTGGAGAACGCTACAGAACCATGTTACGTGAGTTTTTGATACCCAGTTTGGACGAATTGGGGCTGGAGCACATCTGGTTTCAACAAGACGGCGCTACGGCACACACAGCGCGCGACACTATGGACTTAGTGAGGGACGCTTTTCCAGGCCGAGTTATCTCTCGTTTTGGCGATTTGCCTTGGCCTGCAAGATCACCCGATCTGACCAGTCCAGACTTCTTTCTTTGGGGTTTTTTGAAATCTCGGGTGTATGTGAACAAGCCACAGACTCTCGCAGCTCTAAAAGAAAACATTCGTCAAGAAATAACGAACATATCGCAGGAAGTGTTACGGCAAGTTATGCAAAATGTCATAAATAGGGCTCAAATGTGTATCAACTCTGGAGGTCACCATTTAAAAGACATCATCTTTAAATCCTAATGGTACGAAATTTAATGGCACAAATATACATTTAAAAAAATCTAAATCTAGTTTTCTAATTTAGAAAAAATGTTATAGCTGAACCAAATAGGGTCTTTACTTTTGCGCCACCCTGTATGTATGTAATATTCTTTATTACCTCATATTTTCGAAACCGCTTACCGACTTTTTATAATTCAGATATCGTTAGGATAGCTCTTGACCGCAAGTGTTTTTTTTTTTGATAGGCGACTTTAAAAAAAGAAACATGGCGGGTTTTGGGCGCCATATTGTGGGGTACCCAATATTTTTAACTTTTAAAAAGTGTGGTATCAAAATATTGGTTTTTAGAGGTGATTACAAAAAAATATACCAGTTATATGTTAAAAAGTCATTCGAAAAAAAAACTCTAAGAAAAACATGTAAATATTTTTTTTAATAAAATAAAAATAAAACTTGAATGCTTAAGCGAACTAAAAAGATGTAAACAAGGAGAAAATCAAACTATGCAGTCGGTGGATATTTATAGTTTCGGTCAGCCGGCTCGCGAATATGTATCCTCCGTCTGCATAGCATGATTTTCTTCTTGTTTACATATTTTTAGTTCGCTTAAGCATTCGGGTTTTTTATATATCTGAAATAATGTCACTTTGTGTAGACTTCTACAGCCTATAGTCGATTCGAAGAAAAACCACTATTTTATTTGTAAACCAACTAAATAAACTAAAACCCATGGACGCAGAAATTAAAATAAACCTTACATAGCAGGTTACACTTAAATAGATTTCAGCAATAGACTTTAAACAATCCCAGAAACCACAACTAACAACCAAACTATCTCGTAGTTAACTAAATGCAGCGTATTTGCAAACTCCACTTTTGTAGTCCCCCCACCATTAATTTCAAGTACGCATTCCAGACTAGTTGTACTACACATCTACATATACATGATGCGTCTACTTACCACACACGTATGTACACGCGATGCGTCTGCGTACAGTCGGTAGGTACTTTTAGATTCAAATTATCCCCTATCACGCGTAATCTAACGTCATAGATTAAATATTGGTGGTAGTGTTGCCGCAATCAAAATTCAATTCATGATGAGATAGATTCAACAGATGCTAGTTTCTGGTTGCATTTCATAATTCTCTTATTCTATTTATTTGAAGTAGGTAAAATATTTTCTCGTGTAGGTACAGGTGTTTTTTTTTAGATAAACAATTATTGTTCTTCCGTACTTCTCGACTAATCATCAGCTGATTTATTCACGCTCTTGCTCGCTATATTATCTTTTAGTATATCCATCGTTTCTCCTCTACCTACCCTTAGAGCCACTTCAGGCTCAGGACTTTCCTCACATTCTTAATTCCTCCGCATCATGCCATGCCCGATGTTGGTTATATTTCTTGAGCAGAAGAACATAAAAGTCCTTTTTGAAATCAGCACTGTTGTATACACATTGAACCCCCATCAAAATCTGCAGAAACCTACATATCCTACATACTAATAAAGAGGTAAAATTGTTTGCTTCTTAATTAATTAAACCGGCCAAGTGCTTGTCGGACGTCACACATTTAGGGTTCCGTACCAAAACGCAAAATCAAATTGGTTGCATTAGGAAAAAACCGGCCAAGAGCGAGTCGGACTCGCGCACCAAGGGTCCCGTACAAACCTCAGCTTAAAGGTATTATAGACCTAAGTATTTGATATGAATTTCAATTTAATACCTCTACGCGTTCATGAGGAAAGGGGTAGTAAATTTAAAAATATCAAAAATATTTTTATTATTATGATGTTACTAAAAATTTACGGTTTTCGCAATTATTCCTTTATTTGTGCTATAAGACGTTGCTTCGTACCAAATTTCAAGATTCTGACTTCACGGGAAGTACCCTGTAGGTTTTGATTCCCTTGCGAGTGTCGAAAATTTGCGGCATAAACGGCTGTATCTTTTGATTGCGTTGGCTTAGAAGTTTGATTCACAGTTCAAGACCTAAGTATTTGATATAAATTTCAGCATGATACCTTCACGCGTTTCTGAGAAAAAGAGTCTTGACAGACAGACAGACGGACAACAAAGTGATCCTATAAGGGTTCCGTTTTTTTCTTTCGAGGTACCGAACCCTAAAAATCAGGGCATTTCAAGAAAAAATCGGATTTATGAATATATTGGTATTTACATACATACATACATACATAAACTCACGCCTTATATTGGTATTTGTTGATAAAATATACATAATAATAAACATTATCACTAAATTTTAAGTTCATAGGTCAATGGGAAGTTAAAAAATTCTTCGGCACAAAATTTTGTAAAAATTAGCTGCCTTTGGTGGCTGCTCATTCCTTTGGTTTCATATTTAAAAATAAAAACAGTATATATCTACTCAAGGACGGTACTCCGCTCGATGGGTAGGTCAATCTTTTTTTCGCGCTCCCCTTAACTGTATGGGAGCCCCTAATAAAAACATTAAAAAATATTTTACAATGCATGTCCTCGAAAAGAGCGGTTTTCCAAGCAGCCAAACTGTGCGGAAAGTGTCACTTTTTTTCACTAGTGCTTTTTACTTTCCTGTACTTTTTTAATTTTTAACTCCAACGTCAGCCCGACGCATAGAGTTTTTATTATTTGAGAATAGTTTTAAAAATTAGTTATGTACAGATTATCATTCATATAAAAGGTAAAATAAAACTAATACTTTATTTTAGGCGTTTTTAATTACTCTAGATTTAGATTTTGATCAAAAAATTAATTTTAAATATTCATTAAATATGTTTGGCAGAACGTATATTTTGCTCGTGCCTTATTGCGTTACGATGTGACAGCTATTCGCACATGCGCAGTAGATATGCCCGAGGAACTATTAGTTAATCTGTGGATATGTTGAACGCGCTTTATTCTAAAAAGCCCGCCATTTTATTAATTTCATTTTATTAATTTTGTTTATTTCCTCGCACAATGCATAGTAAAATATTGTATGATACACGTACGTAAGATGATTTCCGACTTGTGTCGATTTATCCACTCACTCGCTTCGCTCGCTCGTGAATAAAAATGCCACTCATCGGAAATCACCTACCTTCCGCACTTGTAGCATAAATAACTATTATGACAATTTGCATGGCTTTGGCTAAACAAGATGTACTGTGAAATTTTGAAGCTCTAATCATTTGGTTGTAAAATCTAAGTGACAAACAACAGACAGACAGACACGTAAGTGGCAGCAATAAGGCTCCGTTTGGACACTTCGGGTACGGAACCCTAAAAAGGTAATCCCTAGAAGTACTAATCCGATTACGGAAATTCCCTTTGATATAAAACTGCAATATCGCTGAGTGTCATAGGGATTTTTTTTCACGGTAAAAGGCATATTTCTAGAAAAAGCTAATCCAGAGTAATTTATGTATATCTTGTTACCCTCTTAAAACGCAGAATAAAGTTATACCAGGTATAAATCTATGAAAATGAATGGTTATACCTGTGTTATACCTGGTAGAACTTTATTCCATGTTTATTAGTAAGAGGGTTACCGTCTTACTTCTTCTTCTTAGCGTGTCGATGGCAAATATAAAAATTTAAATATTGTGATTGGCCCAGAATTCAGCCACGGCAACACCATTCGGTGACGCAGTCATAAGGTCTTCGCAAGTACGGGTGACAGGGCATGCTGCGCACTCCTTAAGGTGGGCCATGGTCTGCGGAGATATGCTGCACAAGCACTGAAGACTAGTGCCATCAGAGAAAAAAAGAAAAAAAAAAAGCCGTCTTACTAATAAACACGGAATAAAGTTATACCAGGTATAATAAAGGTATACCCAAACATTTTCATAGGTTTATACTTGGTATAACTTTATTCCGCGTTTATTAGTAAGAGGATTAGACTTTACAGCCCAGCGATAAATAGCATTCACCTGTCATGCAGGCTCAAACTACAGGATGCTCCGATGTATTGAGTATCAAGCATTGAATATGATCGACACGCAATCAACTGCGCTATATTGCTTAGAAAGCGAGTAAAAACACGAACAGGATAATACCTAGTTAATTACAAAACTTATTATCACATCAAACTGATAGAACAAGCACTGACGAATGGAAACGATTTACAAATAATTAAATCCTTTAACAAATCAATCACGAAAAACTGACCATTGAAAGGTAATTCAAAGGCAAACAAACTTCAAACACTCTGTTAATTTACTCAGGGGTTTAGTTTCTACCACGACTAAGGTACCTACATTTCTTCAAACAAAGCCATGTGGCTGATGAAAAATGATGAACTTTCTTTGATACAAACTTTCATCGCCTATGGGACATTTTCAAAAATTGCATGATTCTGGAGCATACAATTGCATGGTTTAGGCTATTCGTTGCCTATAAATGACTCAATTTTAGAATTTTTACCCGACTTCCTATGCCTGTGTATGTATATATGTATGTATGTATGTTTGTTTTTATATGGCATTCCAGAGACCAAACGCTTTGGCCGATTTTGATGATTCGTCATACGTCAATCGATTCGTCTTAACCCTGCAAATGTCATAGGCTACATTAAAATTGGACAATAGAAAAATGGCGGCTTTTGGGCGCCATATTGTGGGGGCCCAAATATTTTGTTTCTTCCAAACCCTTCGTGTGGGGTATCAAAATAAAGGGTTTTAAGAGGTGATTTCAAAAATATAACATTTATATGTTTAAATGTATCTAATTCGAAAAAAACTTAACTAAAAAGTAGATAAAAAAAGTTAAATCTTAAAATCAAAAAACCCGCCTGCTTCAAAAGCGAACTAAAAAGTCGTAAACAAGGAAAAAATCATGCTGTGCAGTCGGAAGATACATACGCGCGAGCTGGCTGACCAAAACCAGTCGGGTTTTTTGATTTTAAGATTAAACTTTTTTTTTTGAGTAAGGCTTCAAGTTTATTTCCAAGAGATAGTTAAAGTTGTCCGATGCAATGCGATGTTGCCAGAAAATCACGAAACTGCCTGATAGAAGATCATCAGTTAACCAACAGCAACTCATAAAAGTATAAAACGTTCTAAAAAACAGAAACCAACCAACTAATTACGCTTCCATCTACATTTTACAAGTGTGCGTGCCTTAAGTGGCGAAGTCTTTGTCATCGCTCGTCTGAGCGTGTTTTGTGCATAAAAGTTAAACGCACACAACAACAATGACAGTTGCATGCGTACTGCTATGCTCGTTAATTGCCTGTCCACTTAACTGTTCTACTGTGTGTACCTTTGTGAAAAGTTCCCTCGATCTATAAGTACAGGTAAGGATAAATGGGCCTTGGAGATTAAGCTATACTTAAAATGAGCTCACCCAAAATCCATCAGTTTCTTTAAGGTTCCTTTACTCATTTTGAGCGACACGACGCAACAAACGCTGTTTCTTGCGTCGTTGTTTGATTTCTTGTGCGTTTTTTTTACGCTCGCACTGGAACGCCTTGCAGCAATTACACCACTAGAGTATAACCTTACGATAATTAGAGAATGAAATTCACCAGTTGTTACTCATTTTAAGCGACGCAAATTACGCTCGATCTGACTTATTTTACATTTGTTCACACTACAGCTGTAGACAAAGTACTTCACCGAGCGAAAAAGTAAATAAAACGCAAATCCCAGGTACTTTTTAGGGTTCCGTAGCCAAATGGAAAAAAACGGAACCCTTATAGATTCGTCATGTCTGTCTGTCTGTCTGTCTGTCTGTCCGTCCGTATGTCACAGCCACTTTTTTCTGAAACTATAAGAACTATGCTGTTGAAACTTGTTAAGTAGATGTATTCTGTGAACCGCATTAAGATTTTCACACAAAAATAAAAATAAAACAATAAATTTTTGGGGGTTCCCATACTTGAAACTAAAACTAAATTATTATTTTTTCATCAAACCCATACGGGTGGGGTATCTATGGATAGGTCTTCAAAAATGATATAGAGGTTTTTAATATATTTTTTTTCTAAACTGAATAGTTTGCGCGAGAGACTCTTCCAAAGTGGTAAAATGTGTGTGTCCCCCCCCTGTAACTTCTAAAATAAGAGAATGATAAAACTGAAAAAAAAATATGATGTACATTACGCGACGCGGACGGTGTAAAGATAGGCGTACGTCGCGTGGCAATGTTTTAATTACTCCTGTAATACGTCACTGAAACCATGTAATTATTTTCAGTCTTCAGGAGCGTAATGTGAACTGCTCAAATTGAGTGGCTGAATTTGGTTTGAATGGGTTACAATCTCTAATATTGAGCCACATGAAAAAAAAACAAAATTCATAAGTTGCTACTCAATTTAAGCGACGCAAATTACGCTCGATCTGACTTATTTTACATTTGTTCACACTACAGCTGTAGATAAAGTACTTCGGGGAGCGAAAAAGTAAATAAAACGGCAATCCAAGGTACTTTTTCTTCAGATCAGCATGCACAACACAACATAAATAAACCCCAGCATTATCTCCACAATCATTCCATACTAACAACAAATTCTACATCTCGCAATTGTAAGAGCAGAAAGTAGAACTAAACGCGCTTCCAACAAATCTCTATTACCGACGGTATAAAGAAAGGCGTGCGTCGCGTGGCAATGTTTTAATTGCTCCTTTAGTACGTCACTGAAACCATGTCATTATTTTCAGTCTTCAGGAGAGTAATGTGAACTGCTCAAATTGAATCGCTAAATTTGGTTTGAATGGGATACAATCTCTAATATTAAGCCACTTGAAAAAAAAAAACCACCCAAAATTCACAAGTTGCTACTCAATTTAAGCGACGCAAATTACGCTCGATCTGACATATTTTACATTTGTTTATACTACAGCAGTAGATAAAGTACTTCAGCGAGCGAAAAAGTAAATAAAACGCCAATCCCAGGTACTTTTTCCGCAGATCAGCATGCACAGCACAACATAAATAAACCCCAGCATTATCTCCACAATAATTCCATACTAACAACAAATTCTACATCTCGCAATTGTAAGAGCAGAAAGTAGAACTAAACGCGCTTCCAACAAATCTCTATTACCGACGGTGTAAAGAAAGGCGTGCGTCGCGTGGCAATGTTTTAATTACTCCTGTTTATCGTCGCCATTACTCTTAGTGCGAGCTTAAATAGCACCCATACGTCACAGAAACCATGTAATTATTTCCCAGGTGAAACACTCGAAAAACGTTAGAGAAGCATCTTTGGAACGAGACTCGTTACTCTATGGGCTGTGTTTAATTTGTCTATGCTCTTCATTAGGGCATACTTACAAAGGGCGTGCTCAAATATGGGCGAGGGTGATTTTGAACGCTGCGAATGAGCTGATTTGGCGATGTGTACTATAAATTGAATGGACGGCGGGATCTAACTCTATTGATGCAGTGGGTTTTTAATTCGTGTCTGTGAAGTGGGATTATCAATTGATGTTAAGGGATTTTGTTTGTAGATTCTTTTGTCAAATTTCTACAGTATACTCGTATAACAAAAACCATTAGAATTACTATACCAGTGTCGCCAATTTACCGATGGAAGAGTAGACATTTAGAGTAAAGAAAAGATCTTATCTTCAGTACAAATGTGTGTTATTTTTACGCCATATTTACCAAAACAGAAAAAATACATATTTCATTAACTCATTTCATTTTCTTTGCCCGAGGGAATGATATTAATACATATGAATTCCTGCAACTATTCCGCTATAGGTATCTATTTCAGAATCCGGTATGATATTTTCGCTAGCTATCATTGTAATTTCGTTGATGCATCTACCAGTTCGAGTCTAGCTCGCTACCTAGTTCCTCCTCATGTGTCCTATATTCCTAAGTAAGCTAAAATTGGAAATAAGATCGAACTTTCTGGATGTTTCTAGAGAAATGAACTTTTACTTACATGTGGAGGACATGGGTTAAGACGGTTAGGCTGCTTGTCTACTAAGGCCGCGGTTCCACTGACGCGGAGCTGGGCGGAGAAGAGCGGTGACGAGCGAAAGCGACCAATTACAATGGTTGAAATCCTCGTCGCGCCACTTGTCTCGTCTGTGATTGGACGATTCCTGCACGTCACTGCTCCTCTCCGCCCAGCTCCGCGTCAGTGGAACCGCGGCCTTAAGCGGAGCGATGCAGCGGAGCGATGCAGCGGAGCGGAGATGTGAAGCGGAGTTGAACTGTATCTGTCCATAGACGCGGACAAAGGTAGCGGAGCGAAGTAGTGGAGCGAAGTATCGGAGTGAAGTACCGGAGCGAAATAGCGGAGCAGGGTATCGGAGCGTAGTAGCGGACTGTATTTTTTTCATACGCGGAGCTTGTTTGCACTCGTTTCTCCTCTCCGTTTCCCCGCTCCGCTCCCCAACTCCGCCTCACTGCTCTGTTTCTCATCTCAGCGTCAATATAGGGGAATGAGGGGTGAAATCGGACAGGGGGTGAAACCAGATAGTTGCTATTTCATTACTCCGCGTACAGCTGTCTCGCTCTAGCTTGCAGTGAAATACGCGCGAATGCTTACTCAGTGCAGTTGCAAATGGCGGCGACGGTAACATCTCAGCGCGTGCGTCTATAAACAAAAATTGTAAACTAAGGTAAGTTAACTAATATTTTGACTTTTTTAAAGTGTTATCATTAAGTTTAGCTATGTGCTATCTTATACAGTTGTATTTTTTATGAAGTAATATATATTTAACCTTTTAAAACGGTATTTGTTGTTGCTATGAGTGTTAACATAATCACTGTTAGTACTGCAATTTCAAACATGGCACCTGTGGGGTACAAGCGGACGGGGTGATTTCGACTATCCGGTTTCACCCCGATTGATTTTATATGTAGGTATTGCTGGCGTTTGTTTTATTCGTCTGTTTAATTACTATTTTTTTTACTTTTTACAGAGTGCGAGCGTCATAATGCCACGAACATATGTGAGAAAAAAAATAAATAAAAAAAAATATAAAAATGAACTGGTAGATAAGGCTATGTCATCAGTAATTAAAACAAAAAAAGGCAAAGGTAAAGGTATCGGTAAAAAGACGCATAAAGAAAACTATCAGGAGGATTCGGAGTGTTTGGTTTGTGGCGAAAAATACAGTCAAACTAAGTCCACAGATGAATGGTACCAATGCACTGCTTGTCTTAAATGGGCTCACGAAAGTTGCATCAGTTGTTCTGAGCAAGAATTATTATTTTTTGTATGCAAAAACTGCGAATAATTTGATTATTTACATTTATTGTTAGTATCTGTATTCACCCCTTGAATAAAAAATGCCTATCCGGTTTGACCCATAGGTATGGGGTGAATTCGGATTAATATTTTTTATTAAAACAATTTTATTTTGTAATTACTAAGATTGATCTCAAACATTTTTATGCCAAAGTTATACCTAAGGTATACTTAAACATTTATGACATTAATTACCTCAATAAATAACATAGTAATTTTTTTATTGTGTCTTATTCTTAACTATCCGGTGTCCCCCCACCTTCCCCTATATGAGTTTTGAAACTAGTTTTAAAATCCCTGTCCACTAAAGCGGAGCGGCGTTTTTAAGCAAATCGATTGGTTGGCTCCGCTCCGCGTAAAGTGGACAGGCAGCCTTAGGTAAGTTCTATATGTTACTAGCTTCTGCCCGCGGCTACGCCCGCGTTCAAAGTTCAAAAAAAATCTCCGATCGCCACCAAACTGGACTTACAGGATTATCCGCTGGGTCAATCTAAAGATTGTCTGAAAATTTGATTAACATCGGTCTAGAGTCTATAAGGTTCATACATACATACTTTCTCTTTTATATAGATAGATAGATAGATTATGAAATTCGTAACGTGTTTTTGGGAATAAATACAATGTTTTCAATTACCGTTGTCTCTCAAATTGAG
The DNA here is from genome assembly GCA_949775005.1 of Orthosia gothica. Classification (NCBI taxonomy): domain Eukaryota; kingdom Metazoa; phylum Arthropoda; class Insecta; order Lepidoptera; family Noctuidae; genus Orthosia; species Orthosia gothica. The sequence goes on from OX459049.1 coordinate 5,130,036, forward strand.
AATACTTTCCATTTATCGAAAAGCACGACATTATTATCAAGTGTTTTGTTGTTGAAGACTACATCAAAATCTAACAGTAAGTAAATAAAATAATTCTTTTAAAATATAAATCAACCCCTTCCTTTTATTACCCAACATGGCACGTGTAACTTCCCAAAATAACTTATAAACCTCATGAAAAAACCTTTGCTCAAAACAAAAGCATGTTAATAATTCTCCAGAATACACATATTACACGTGAAATCCTCGGTCTGATAACACGCAACAGCCTACCCTCATGTAGCGTTATAGCGGAGAACTCTTTACTCCTTAACAGTCGATACTCGTTGGCTTTATTGCAAAACTTTTGCGAGCATTCCTCTTTTATTACTCCAATTTTGTACGACTAAGCCTATCCTGCTAGGGGGATGGTTCGCGATCTTTATTATTTAGATTTCGATCGTTTACCGAGGCTCCGTACTATGGGTATCCCCTATGGCGCAATTCACAATGGCGATGAGATCGTCTCCAGTCAACAATCTGACTCGACACACTCCGAATATACTGCACATTTGAATATACCTCCTTTGTATCATACTTTATGCATACAACATGCTTTCCTCACTTAATCCAGTCCATTACTACCATAAAAAGATCCTGACATAAATGTTTTATAACCCACTCTAACAATATTAGGACGCAAATTACATTTATAATGTTTAAAATTATCCTTCGAACGTGTACGTACATATTAAACCTCGCTCACAACTCCAATTAGAACGACGGAAGTGAATTTAATCTACTTGTTGACGATAACACGAGGAAGAATTCGCGGAAATAAAATCCAGCGATCGATTTTAAAAGATTACATGGATATTTTCTTCAATTACACCTGCCGTACTCGAAATAATTAATAGGTATTGATTACGCAACTGTAGCAAGTTAAGTGCTTCGGGGTTTAATTTAAATTCTACCAAAACAGTGGCGCGGTGATACATTTGAAACAGGTCGGAACTCATAGAGATAGTTAGTCTGTGTCAGCGAGGGTCGAAGTGTGCCGTTTCGAGGTAATAGAGAGGCGAACGTCGCAGTTGTACCACACTAGGTCGAAGATTGCAGCGCCGTCGACCCGCCGGCCGCCGCGCCGGACCCGAATCGGGCATATTAGATTAGGGATGTCGCCTGCCACCAACTATTTAGCGATCTACTTGAATCCGGGCTATGTCTCGATGATTGAATTTTGTGGAGAAGGCTTTTTGTTTCATAAAAAAACTAGTTCTGTGTCAGTATAAAAGGCAAAAGTATTTTTACATAGTAAATTGTAAACTATTTTCAGAAACCAATGAATTCAATTTAGCGAAACTTTAACAAAGCTCTTCGTCTTTTGTTTCTTCGTTTATTTATGTTAATTGATACGTATAGGCTCGAGGTATCTCCAAACAAATGTAGCCCTAGTTTCAGCCGCGAAAAAGAAACTGGCTTGGCTTTATATCACTGTCGCACGTAAGTAGGTAAAACAGATAATCTATTTCCACCGTAGGCTATAATGTCTCGACATAAATTCACCGCCCGACTCCGCCGGTGCCTATAATCACCCAAGCGAGTTGACAAATATCTCGGTCACACGTATTTCTGCGAGAAACCCGAACGATAAAGCAGTTTCGCCATATACTTCAGAAAATAACCTGCTAAATCATTTAAGCCAAATGCCACAAAATGAGAATGGCAAAGCCGTGTCCACAAAATGTCCGCATTGTCCGAGCAGGTATGTGACATTTCCTCCAGACACTGACATGGGTCCTCGCTGGTTTGGTGCTACCACCACCCCCTTGATTATGATAAACGACTTATGAAATTAAAACGGTCTCGTACAACAAGTTGCCATTCAAATGAATACGCCCTTTGTTGAAATTCATTCCCTTGACAAATCGCCGCTCTGCACTCAGTATACATTGTCTGTTAAATTAAATAGGTCGACGGCCATTGAAATCGTTTCTACGAAGGCTATTCCAAGACAAAACTATAATACGTCAATCGTGTTCGCGTGGCGTGTCCGTTCGGTTCTAACATTTCTGAAATAGTCTGGTGAATATACAATGCCTGCGATATATCGATCTGGTTTACGAGTGGAGGCAATCTTACAAATGTCTGTCCTATTATAGCTCTCTCTTTAACAGCCTTATACTGGACAAAGGCTTAGTGAACGAAGCTCTGGCGGTTTTCCGTAGCTGACCGTTGTAGCTTGATGCATTTTTATAAAAACTATTTTCTGTCTTTGGGATTTTCTCTGTGTCGTAGCAGATGACAAACGAGGCAAGCTTTTAAATCCTTAATTAAACATTGATTATTTCAGTAAAGATAAATATTTAAACAACTGACAAGTAAGACATACTTCAGCCAAACCGAATCACATCGTTTAGTTAACGCATTATTTAATGTGTCGTTCAGCGAACATTTAATTAAAAAGCTTTTGAGTAGTCACGCTAATTGAGTCGCAGTAAGACAGAATACGAATACCGATATAAAAAAACTCGAAATTAATTAGAGCGATCCTTTGTTTGAGAGGGTAGAGAACGAAACGAGTGCAAAGGTAGATAGTGCGAGCGATCTCTGACACCGTTCCAATAAGTTTGACGCTCCCCGCGACGCTATCGCTCCGAGTCCTCTCCCGCGCTCGCTCCCGCCTCTCCCCCGCCCTCACAAATTTTCGGCCGAAGCGGACTGTAGTTTGTTTTCTTTGTGTCATTTCCTTATCGCTCTGCCAAAATACGTTTCATGACTGTTACGTCAGCCGAAACATACTTCAGGTGAAACATATAGCGCGTGTTAGTAGTCTTGGTGCTTTTATGCACTGAATTACTGGTTAATTAATTTTGTGTTGAAAATGATTTTTAATTGTTTGGCAAATTCATAATTATATTATAATGCTTTTTCAGTTAAATTTAAAACTTTACAGCAAGGTATATCATAAGTTACCTTTTAAATTTTCCACGCATACGAAGCAGCCATTGCACGTTGCTAGTGACAAATATTTTCACCGCAACTTCGCGTACATATAAAACCAGGAACAATTGTGGAAAGTTGGTATAAAAATAATGTTCACATTCGCTAACGTGTTGTTTTTGTTAAATATTCCGTGAAAACATAGTACTACGCACAAAAAGCTATTATTTATAAAAATCTCTTTGAACTGCACAAGTGTTTGTCGTAGCCTCGTAGGTAACCGCAATATTTCCAGAAATATTTTATGTTGTTACAAGCCCATCGCACTCACCCTCATATTTCACATTATTCCGTTTTACAACAGTTTGCAGTTTATTTTTAACGTTAAATAAGTTACTTTGCTTTCACATTTTGGTTTCAAAGCGTTCGTAAATTATTGCTTTATATTTACTAAGACTTTTACGGTTCATATTTCTGAAACGTAGCTTTTATCTCAACACTCATTTGTCTGTCTGTCAGACAAATAAATATCTTGAGATCACCGGAGACGAGACTATTTCACTTTAGTGTCTATATAATACAATTTGCTAGGTAGGTATGTTTCTTCTAGTAGCCCACATTTGTTTCAGTTATGAACCATGTGATTGTCTAAGTTGTACTTTGGCATAGATAAATACGGGCATAACTTGGGGATTTAACTGTAGTTTATTCAACAGCAGTCAGCTTATGACCAAAACATCTATATAATAATAGTTAGGTAAGTATATTTTATAAATAATGACTTGTTTTTCAAGACCATTGAGGGCTAATTTTTCAATAGTCAGATAACTTTTATCTAAGGAATCAAAATGGCGGTTTGACAGCTTTTGTATAGAAAATATGTCAAACTGGTGTTTATTGGTGTTTATTTTTGAGTTAACAGGTATTTGGCTATTGAAAAAATTGCCCGTCAATATTTATATTATTATGTCCCGTATTAGTTCTGTAATTCAAATTTTATAAGTGACAACCTTACTAGTGCTCGTTTCAAACAGGTAAAAGCCGACCAATATTTTGGCCCAATATTTTCCAAAACTGCAACGTCTTAGAAACTCGAGTGTTCTCCTAACCTAGTAAAGGAAAAGAGCTCCGAATATCCCAGAACAGCAGCCGTGCGGTAACATATTATCCACTAGTGCTACAATATCTTAGCGCAAGTGTCAAGACGTGGCGGTCGCACGTCAGCACGTGCATATGGCCGTGCGACAGAGCGCCATGCAGCGAAACAACATCTATTTGATTCTTATCTCATCCCCCGCTACACACACTCCCACCACTACACCCCCATCCCCCCACAAACATCCAAAATATAAACAGGTAAAATGCTTTCTTTGTAAAGAAAAAGTCCATTTCAAAGACAAGATCGTCCATCTTTTTTCAGGAAATCTGTACCGTACTTTTACTTTACAACAATTTTTAGTATACAATTTCTAACTATTAGAGTTTTTCATACTCTCTCTGGCTACTTAATAGGAATACTGATTTATAAGAACGAAAACAAAATCCGATGTTAGGTTTATGTTATGTATTTTTACCCGACTGCAAGGAAAGAGTTATGTTTTTCGGGCGTATCAGGTATGTATGTAATATTCTTTAGTACCTCATATCTTGCCAACCGCCAGACGGATTTATTTAGATACTTCTTCACTGCCCAAGTGTTCCTAGATAAGTGACGTTAAAAAAAAACCGGTCAAGTGCGAGTCGGACTCGCGCACGAAGGGTTCCGTACTTGGGAAATTGCGGTTTACGATTTATGACGTATTAAAAAAACAACTAACTTACTAGATCTCTTTCAAACCAATTTTCGGTGGCAGTTTACATGGTAATGTACATCATATATTTTTTTTAGTTTTATCATTCTCTTATTTTAGAAGTTACAGGGGGCGGGGACACATTTTACCACTTTGGAAGTGTCTGTCGCGCAAACTATTCAGTTAAGAAAAAAAAATATTAGAAAACTCAATATCATTTTTGAAGACCTATCCATAGATACCCTACACGTATGGGTTTGATGAAAAAAAAAAATTTTTAGTTTCAGTTTCAAGTATGGGAACTCCCAAAATTTATTGTTTTTTTTTTCTATTTTTGTGTGAAAATCTTAATGCGGTTCACGGAATAAATCTACTTACCAAGTTTCAACAGCATAGTTCTTATAGTTTCGGAAAAAAGTGGCTTTGACATACGGACGGACAGACATGACGAATCTATAAGGATTCCGTTTTTGTCATTTGGCTATGGAACCTTAAAAATGGCGGCTTTTGGGCGCCATATTGTGGAGGTCACAAAAAATACCACTTTTATGTTTAAAAGTTATTCGAAAAAAAAAAAAAATCTAAAAAGTTGTAAATAAAAAAGTAATTTTAAGATTTTATAACAAATCCAACAACGAGGTCTATAAATAGCACGATACTTTTGCAATGTTATTTTACAACGGCACACAATACACACGGGCGCTAACTATTGTTCTGTCAAAAAATCTGTCAGCCAGTACACGGGATTTAGAGTAAAAAGTAACAAATCCTGTCGCTGTAGAGCTTATTCTGTAAACGTCAATAAAGTGGAAGTATCGTCCAAACAGGCTTGAATAAATTACGAATTTTATAGAACTCATCTCGCAAAATGTTTCCAAAATCATAGCGGACAATAAAAGTTTTATTGGCTCGCTATTGTCTCGCGGCAGCCGCGCGGCATGGCACAGGTTTATAGATAAGCAGGCGCGGTACGACATCGGCACAGGGATGCACGGCTCGGGGTCGGAAGCGACCGGTCGCTGCCAACAACCACCAACTTCCAAGTCGCTCCTCACTGGACACAAGAAACTTCGATAATTTTTGCGACACGACACGACCTTCTTCTAGAACAAAGTCGAACACACGCCAACTTCTCAAACACTACCCTTCACCTGAACTACAATGACACAATCGTAAAACTACAATTTACCTATCGAAGTAAATTCATTACTCGATAAAAAAAAACAAACGTAAACGAGTTTCCATTAAGTGCCGTAGTTTTATTATTGTTACAGTAAAAGTAGAGATGCCGAGAAAATTGCAGCCATTTCTATATTTCTCGAAGGCGAGGCGCGCGCGATCCGCGAACTAAAAGAAATCGAATCTAAATTCATCGAATACAAATAAAAGTGTGGAACTGTGAAAGTTCTACCATGCAATTAAACCGCACTTTACTGCTACAATCCCTTGAAATAAAGAACTTTAAAAGAATGTCCTTTTTGTTCCGGTTCCTTTATTTCTTGCCGTGCACCCGTTGCACAGAAAATAGTGGGCACTGCAATAAAGGTGCTCGGTTCTGCTCAATTGCGCACCACCGACCCACGAACACGTGGTTTGCCGAAAGTCTCATTCCTTTCATACAGCTTGTGACCAAGGAAATAATAATTAAGTGCAGCTTTTGTTAAAAACCTCTTCAGTTCTAGTTTAATTACGTTTGCACGTCACGTATAAGTAAGGTGGTGCGCGTGTGTGCGCGACGGTTAATTACGTAGATTACGCAGTTTTATTGTTAAGCACTTCGGAAGCGAACCTGGTAATAAATAATTCTTACTGTTTGCTGTTAATAATCCCGAAAATCCGCACCGGGTTTCACTAAGACCGCTTTGTATTATCAAATGGGCAGGTATTCAATGGTTTGAACCTTGGAAAAATGGAAAAGACATTTCCTTTTCATTGTCGCAGTAACAAAGCGAGGAGGGCTCACGTCTTCCGGCATTTAGCTGGACTTTGTACTTCTACGCAGTAACGTGTGATGTGCTGCTGCCTACTTCTCGTTCTCAGCCAGTGCAGGCGATATATTTAAACGTTTCATGGAAAAATGCGCGGAACACATACGTGTGAGATTAATTAAATTTTGTGATAACTTTTTACACTAGCTCGGCACTTGGAAATGTAAAATTGTGTTACTCTGTATTTCGCAAAGAATTTTACGATTCCACGCAGTGATTAATAACTTTTTTATAAAATATTAAACTTTCTACAATTTCATCTGTGCGCCGTTACCCAGTGGGTTTTCGAACGCGGCTTCAGCATGGCGTACTTTTATTAATAGAGAAGCGAAAGACGAGGATTCTTTATTGCATTATTACAGGCTCTAGCTCACAAGCCTTATGATCGCTTTGATCGCATTTGAATTGAAGTTCTTTTATAGTTGGTTGGTTGAGAGATTAATTTCCTAAGTTGACAAATATTCGTTGGGTAAAAGAGAATTATGGCTCATAAGTTTCGACACTCATATCGCTTTTCTTCTTAGCAAGCTCTCAAGACAAGAGTGGGGAAGGGGCCGCGCGCATAAATATCGTATAATTACTACTCTCCGCGAACAGGGACGGACTTAGAAGATCCGAGTAACAGAGTAACACTAAAGAAGGAAATATCGGAAATTCTTCAGTATTTTTATCTCAAGGGAATAACTCGTAGATCTATCGCGTGTCAGTCTAGTAATAAATTGTTTGTTTTGCGTAGTTCTGAATTGAATCAAAGAATGTACGTAGTTGAAATTGATTGATAATCTCAAGACTTTTCTCAGACAAACTCGTAATAGTTCTATAAATGAAACCATAATTTACCAGATCATGATTAGGAAACATCATGATTGCAAATACACTATGAAAATAGATTCATAAATATATAGCCATTCTCCTCAAACAAAACCGAAACCAAAAATAAAAACCCCAAAATCCATCTGTACCTTATCCTCTCATCTCGAACCGTCAATTTTCCCTCTCCACGTTCAAGGGGGACCCTTTGAACCGTTTCTTTCGCATTAAAGTCTCGTGGTTAAGTACAGTCCTGGCCGCAAGCCCTAATCCTCGCCAACGAAACATCGCTTGCATCCGATACAAGTATGCTCTTGTGGACCCTCAGTGAGGCATTGTTGCCAGTGGAACAAAGCGAAGGGCCCTCTGAAGCTGGCGTGACCTCGCTCTCCCTCCGTCCCTCGCTAGAACGATACTCTTTGTGGTATCACGTTTTTAGGACACGACTTTATGAATTGACTGTGTTGATAACAAGTGTCGGGTATTCGTGAGTCGTGATTGGTTGTAGATAAGGGTTCGCAAATGACATTTACAATAATTTTTGGTGTGCTATGGTGTGGAAATGAGTTTGTTTGATCGGAGAATGGGTCCGGTCAAATTCGATAACATTTTGTCATCGGAATGTTTCTGTTTCCGGCATTGTAATGCATTGAAATATTGTTAATTTTATTCTGGAATTCGACCTCATTTAAACTAATTAATTTCTATAAATACTTAGTATCTTGCTTGTTTGTTTGTGACCTAAACGAAATCAATTTCATGGCAAAAACAAACAATTGCCTAAATTACAAAATTTTAGGAATAAAACACGTGGCATTTTGTTGGTGTTTGTCAATCCTATATGTTTTGCACTTTCTGACAACCATTATCGCCGATAGAATAGCAATTTGACAAGGCCCTAAAAAATTAAACCCTAAGGCAACTGCTAAATTGCATTTTATGATACTGTAAGTGTAACCGATCGCCAGCAGGTGGCCCGCCAGTCGATTGCATACCGCTGCCCGGCCACGTCTAGTTTTTAACCGACTTCGCAAAAAGGAGGAGGTTTTCAATTCGACTGTATTTTTTTTTTTATGTGTGTTACCTCCGAACTTGATGATTCTTTTTTTTATTTGAACGCTGGTGCTTGTCATGTGGTCCCATTTAATTTTCAGAACTTCGGAGATATACATCAGAACTTTTCAATAAATGACGGAAAATCACAACACTACAAAGTGAAAAATAACTTCAATTTCGGAAGTCGGTGTCAAAAAACGAAGAAACGAAAACAGGAACACCGACTGACGAAATTGAAGTAATTTTTCACTTTGTAATGTTTTTTTTTTTTTATATTTCGAATTCCGTATCGCGTTTGGTAATAACCTTCAAACTATTGTAGAACCCAATTAAATAATCAGTATTGGATAACCAAACTTTGTTTGCACCTCCTTTCATCGGAACCCTGAATACAACACGCACAACACCCTTTCCCTAAAACTTCCTATGCTTCCTAGTGTTATTGTTAAATTCTTATAGGTGCCATTAAATAAACACATCTTTGCCACAGACGGTGTACAGCGTCTCTAAACAAAGACATAGTTCGCACGCCGCGGCCACTTGACTCTGACACCTCTCAAACTTACCGCCGCGCCGTGTGACATTCCAACTACTTTTTGGCACTATTACTTGCTTTGGAATGGAGGTTATAATATTTATTAGTTACTTGATGGTGTTTTGATCTAAGATTAGGAAAGTTTAAGAGAAGGGAGCTGTCGATAAAATTATTTATCTACACTCACAACGTAATGTTCTAAATATGAATTAAAAAAATATTGTATAAACACGTACTTTATATTTGTGGATAGGTAAAATAAAATAAAAATACCATTACAGTGCAACATTTCCCTTCGATTTTCAAAAAACTGCATCATAAAATAACTTTTTAATTTTTATAGCACACTTTTACTTTTTAATTTATTGGCGCTTAAGGTCTCATTGACATTGACAGTCATGGTGCAATGAGAAGCTAAATTGCCCGCCATACTGCATATTTTTTCCGTTTCCACTTTTATTTTATTTCAACTGTATTAGTGAAGATAAATAATTCAGCTTCGCCTCATGTGATAAACCCACGCTCGTGTTTTATTAACCCCTATTATAATTATGACCATTGCATAAACTACTATTTTCTTGGGATACCGGCTCTTTCAAAAATTGCACATGTGTGTGTGTGTATATGTGCGGAGGGCTGTGCCATGTTTAGTTTTATGAAAAAAATACAGGATACAATATATATATATATATATAGAATTATGTATTTATATCTAAACAAAAATATACGTAAATATACGTTCGCACGCCGCGGCCTCTTGACTCTGACACCTCTCAAACTTACCGCCGCGCCGTGTGACATTCCAACTACTATTTGGCACTTCTACTGCTTTGGAATGGAGGTTATAATATTTGTTAGTTACTTGATGGTGTTGTAATCTGAGATTAGGAAAGTTTAAGAAAAGGGAGCTGTCAATAGAGTTATTACAAGCCTTAAGTTACTTTTACCTCTACCGGTATCTGTGATCAAATCTTGCAAGTTAAATTTAACTTACTTCCCAGTGCTCGATTGAGTTAAAATTTGGCACACACGGTTCTCGTGACGATGCAAAATTTAATATAAAAACTTATTTAAAAAAAAATTAAAAAAAGGTTTAGGAGATTATAATATTTATTAGGATAATTTATGAGCCGTCGATAAACTTATTTTTCTTGAGAAACCTGAGGCCGTAGAGACAACGTGTATTTATATATTTTTTTTTAATTGGGGCTGTCCCACCGCACTATTCCCAAACCACTGCAACTCCTGAAAGCCAGAATCAACAGTGGCGACCACCAGAAAAGCATCGAGGCAACGAAGCTCGACAAAGTCCCGGAGAATGAATTTGTCTTGGATCCCGCAACGAAATTAATCAGAAAATAATAACGGAGAACTAGAAAAAACTACAAATTTCCACTTCCAAGACAACGTGTATCAGCGATGGCGATGGTTGATATGTCAAAATGTAAGTGTTTCACATATCGATAGCGTTTGACATTCCCATACATTTTTTTACATTTTTTCAATCGCTATCGCCAAGCTTTTGATGATAAAATGTTACTTGCTAGACTCTGCTCGTTCAAAAATTGCACATGTGGCGTGCCATTATTGACTTTGACGAACAATAAAACCGGGCAAGTGCGAGTCGGACTTGCGCACCGAGGGTTCCGTACAAACAGCAACATGCAGCAACATAATTAGGTAAAAATTCTGAAGTTCATAAATAATATGAAAGCACCGAACATTGCTCCAACGAAAATAAAATTTTATTTTACCATTTTGCCGGCTTGATTAATATGTATATCCATGCCAAATTATAGCTTTCTAGTAGGTACTAAGAGTATCTGAGCTAAGCTGCAGACGGACGGACAGACGGACATATGGAGATACTTTAAGGATTTTTGCTTGACTACGAAATCTTAAAAAGGATACTTGTACAAATATTTTGGATTAAATATTTATATAGAAAACGTATTTTTTTTGTTATTTCTCGGGTAAAGATTTTCTTAAATCAAGCTATGACGTAAGAAAATCGGGCCTTGAAAAAGTAACACAAGAAATGGTTCATAAAACATAGGCCCACAATATTACACAGTGTGTACACTTCAAAACCTTGAGACGAGTAAACGAAATTAAATAAGTCCGCACAAAAAATATGACTACGAGCAAAACTAACAGCATAACGCTGTACCAGCTACCCGCTCTTAGTAAAGTACTCCAACATCTGTCGAAAAAAGTTCGTGCGCCAATAAAATATAACAAGTCTGCTCATTTGATAAAATGCTGCGATTGTTACGGTAAAATTAAACGAAAACTTTCCAAAGTTACGATAAGAAACTTCTAGAATCGACCGTGTTGACTGGACAGCGGACACTGCAGTACTACCATCCTCCACAGTAGTTCTTCAGTGCTGCCATCAAGCGGAACAAAGAATCTTAATTATTTTAAGCTGAGCAAGCTCTCTCGTAATTTGTAGTTTAGTCCCTGAGTACTACTTATTTTATTGTATCGTCAGTTAGGGACGGGCTTAACTAGTGCGGCGGTATTATTTTACAGATTTTCACGGCGTCTGCACAACTGAAGAGCGGTAACAATTGCGCTTGTCTTTTAAGACCTATTCTTTTTTAAGTGCTCTCCATCGGAATTAAGTAATTCCTGTCTGTCAGCATGGTTTCGAGTTGCTACAGTGTTTCTTGGTAACTGGAGAATGCTTTACAATGATGTCTCGTTTCTGAATAGCACTTAATAAAACTCGGTGCGGTTGCGACTTTGAAACCTACAAGGAATTTGTAATTTACGTGTAATTAACGATGTTTGTCTCGCGGGTTGTTTGTACCGGCACGTGCACTGCACGACGGAATTCAATTAGTATTTTGTTATTCAGTCTTGGCTTTTAACGGGGTAAATTGACCTATGTAGGAGTTTATATTTGTTTGGCTTCTTTTATGATTAATGGCTATAAATAAATATATTTTTTTACAAAAAAAAACTTCATGGTTATTGGTATTGGTACACTCTCATTTCACCGGTTATGTTCAAGTTTCATGGTATTCGGCGCGGGTAATCTATTCTGACATAGAAAAAACTTTTTAGTTAGACCTTAGACCTAATAGACAAGTCTTAAGAAGGTACTTATAATGTCTGAATAGATTACCCGAATACCATTAAACTTGAACATAACCGGTGAAATGAGAGTGTACCAAGGTGAACTGCTGCGTGGTGCGTACCCCTTTAGAGCGTACTGGCATGATGTTATGTTATGAAATGGTATAAACAATAAACAGACATGCGATTGCAGCAATACCGAGAGATTTGCCGTTATTTATTGAAGAGTTCTGTTGTATATCGCCGAAGGTCTTCATCAGATCTTCACCCAATAAAAGAAATATTTAGAAATAACAAAAACTTTGTTATTTCTAAATATTTCTTTCATTTACAACTTTTTAGTTATATTTTTTTTACTTAGGTACATTTAAATATATCAGTATTATATATTTTTGTAATCACCTCTTAAAACTCTTCATTTTGATACCCCACACGATGGGTTTGGAAGAAAAAATAAATTGGGTCCACATAATATGGCGCCCAAAATCCGCTATTTTTCTATTTTGCAATTTTAATATGGCCAGTGACACTCGCAGGGTTAAGACGAATCAATTGACGTAAGAATCATCAAAATCGGACAACGCGTTTGGTCTGTAGAACGCAATATAGGAACAAACAAACATTCATATATAGTTACATGCATACATACATAAACTGATAAACACATTACCCTCCTTCGGCAGTCGGGTGATTAAAATGGGACCAATTTCGTAACATATTCTTTCAAATAAAATAAAAATTTCAAAATCGTTCAACAGTTGTCGGATATATAGGTGAGAACATACAAAAAAGAAAGAAAAAAGTCGAACAACCATAGAACCTCCTCGTTTTTGGTAAGTTGGTTCAAAATAGGCAATCATGGGGCAGATGACAAAAGTGAAAACATAAAACTTTGCAATAACTGTGTTTAATTCGTGTATTGCCCATGGTCCACCCGCTTAGTTCACCTAGGTGGACTACGGGAAATTATTTTTGCCCATAGTTCACCAGAAAGTCCATATGTTTTTGTCGTAGCATTACGAAAGAATAATAGTGATATTAAATGTTAAAACCAGCATGAAAATTTTGCAATCTATATAGCTGTACCTCATTATACGTTAGACATTAAAAATAAATAACTGAATTAATTATATAGGCTTGCCTTTTATTTATTTAATAACAATTGATTGCTCTACTAACAGTTTGCACCAAAGCGTACAGCAAGCCAACAACATAAACACTTATAAACTAAATAACCGCCACCGTCAAACATTGTTTTTTTACCGGACTGCCGAATGAGGATAATGTGTTTACCAGTACATGTATGTATGTTTGTTCCTATGTGGCGTTCTTGAGACCAAACGCGTCCATTTTGATGATTCTTACGTCAATCGATCGTCTTAACCTTGCGAGTGTCACTACAAGCTACATTAAAATTGGTCATTTTAATGTAGCTTTTGCATCATGATCCCATGGCGTCAATCCGGCAAGGAGGTTCACCGCCTCACCGGAGACCGTGCGGTATCCCCGGACCAGCCGGATGGCCATAACCCTTTGGGACGCGTTCCACCGGCGGGCTGGTCATCGCCTCAGGGAACGCGCCCATACCGGTGCCCCGTAAAGGGCCATGGACCGCACGACCCCCGCGTAGAGCCTCCGGGAGGAGGCGTTTGGGCCCTGGGCCGCTCCATTCTGAGAGCCTAACGTCAGAAAAGCCCCACGAAATTCTACCGGTTGTCGAGGACAAGTCCCAGGTACAGAGTCCGTGACTTGGCTGCGATTTGGTGACCTTTTCGGGGAAACCGAAAGTTTTGTCTTTGCGATTATGGACGAAGTTACGATGAAATACATTTTGAAGGACAGCACGATTGACATCTGTCGGGCATATCTTCGGCCGGGGGAATCCATTCGTTATATTATCGCCGGTTGTTCTAGTCTAGCTATCGGATACTATTTGCAAAGACATAACCTAGTAGCAAGGATTATCCATCAGCAACTTGCTCTTAAATACAATCTTGTGAAATCGAAAGTGCCTTACTATAAGTATGAGCCCGACCCAGTTCTCGAAAATGGAAAGGTCAAGTTGGGATCGGTCTATCATCACTGACAGGACTATTGTTGCCAATAACCCTGAAAAAGTGGTGAAAGACCGACTAGAGCGTCGCGCAATGATTGTTGATATTGCGGTCCCCCATGACGAGAACCTCGTGAAGGCTGGCGAGATAAGAAAAGTAAGTAAATTGATCTGGCTTGCGAAGTTATCGACATGTGGGATGTGAATACAGCAATCATTGTGGCTATAGTCGTGACACCCAATGGCATAATAGCCAAGAGCCTCGACGTACATCTGACGAGGCTCTCGTTGGGCAGCTGGATCAAGGACTTGATCCAGAAAGCGGTACTCCTGGACACGGCGCGTATCGTTAGGAGGTTCCTCTCTCAGGAGCCTTGACCACCGGTAGCTTTGACCCTGTTCCCGATACTGGTGGGCTATTTTTTTTTTATATTTTGGTATTTTTTTTATTTCATTTATGTGTTTTATAAAAATATTCGACGAGAAGATTATCTCAAGTAGCTCCTTCTTGAATTTTCTTCTTCATCGTATCGATGATTCCATAATTATATAAGTTTTGACCAGAACTCATTACAAATTAATGAATGTTGAATGTTGCATAAATAATCAGTGTTCTACGGGAAAAATATATTTCCCGTGGTCCACCCAGGTGAGCTATGGGCAAAAATAATTGCCCGTGGTACACCCAGGTGAACTATGGGCAAAAATAATTCCCCATAGTCCACCTAGGTGGACTAAGCGGGTGGACCATGGGCAACAAACGGTTTAATTAGCATGTTGATGACGCTGTCACAACGCGGCCAAAGAACTTTTCACTTCAAAACTTCTTTCTCAATTAATAATTTGGACGGTAAATTTTTACAGTGGTAAACTCGCAACTTCTTTTAATACTCTCCAAGACCTACAAGACACAGTAAAACCCTAGCACAACTGCAGCAAAAGAGCAACAAAACAAAATAAAATCAAAATGGCCGAACAAGTAAGACATCGGCCCATAACTAAGGGACCGTGCTCACTGCTGCTCGTTCGAGTGAAAATCTAAAAACCTTACATGTCGATCGAGCGCCAGTAAAAGATGTTTCGTGAAAGTTTTCCGACACTTACTGCAGTTAGGCGAAGCCGGGACGCGGGCCACTGCGACCTTCAGCCAACTCTCTGAATAACACATTCCTTTTTACCCGACTGCCGAAGGAGAGTAATGTGTTTATCAGTGAGGGTATGTGTGTATGTAAGTATGTTTGGTTCTATGTGGCGTTCCAGAGGCCAAACGCGATTGTCGATTTTGATGATTTGTACGTCAATTGATTCGTCTTAACCTTGGGAGTGTCACTGGCAACATTAAAATGACAAAATATAAAAATGGCGGCTTTTGGGTGCCATATTGTGGGGGCCCAATTTTATTTTTTGTCCAAGCCCATCGTGTGGGGTATCAAAATAAAGGATTTCAAAAATATAAAACACTTAAATGTACCTAATTCAAAAGGGGTCTCAAAAAATTTTTTTATTTAAAAAGTTATAAGTTTAATAAAAATAAGAAAAGTTAATAAAAAAAATCTAAAAACCCGACTGCTTAAAAAGCGAACTAAAAAGACGTAAACAAGAGGAAAATCATGCTGTTCAGTCAGAGGATACATCTGGTTTTGGTCAGCCAGTTCGTTATGTTCGTTGTATCCTCCGACTGAACAGCATGATTTTCTTCTTGTTTACGTCTTTTTAGTTCGCTTTTTAAGCAGTCGGGTTATTAGATATTTTAATTAACTTTTTTTTCTAATTGTTTCCAAAATTTTTAAAATACCTGCTTATAAATTAAATAAGTTGGTTACAAAAGTTTGTTTATAAATGATTAAATTCTGACTGTCTTGGTCGTGTCTGCCCTGAATAACTTAGTTCTTATTTACTAAAGGTTTGTTCTGTTTATTTAATAGTTGTAAATAAACTCGTTATGATTTAGCTTTAAATAATATTCGGCCTCATCACCATGGCCTTTTCCCACCCTTTTCAATTAAAATACAATTGTCTTCGCTGGAGAAAGGAAAAAGTACCGTTTGTAAGTGTCTCAAGTACAAAAGAAATATGCAAACCCGGCAGGAGAGTAGATTAGATGCGTATCTTTAGGTGCAAATTGTGAGACTAAATAGAAGGAAATAAATGGGTTTAACGGTAATGACATTCGCTGTTGTTTTAGCTGTGAGAGGGATTTTTACTTATCCTACGAGAGGGATATACTGTAACAATGTCCAAATGTATACTTCCTTAAGTCCTCAGGACCACATCAGGACCGATCGATGTGGCAAATACTTGGAGGAGGTCTTGGTCTAGCAGTGGACATCTTTCGGCTGAAATAAAGCTAGGTTCTATAAAATTAGAGTGAACAGGTTTCTTCTGGGTAAGCTCACACCCACATCGACTTTGTCTATGTAACCTCTGACCTAGAGTCAAGAGCAAACCCATTTCAAATAAAAAAAGAATATGATGATGATGAGTCGTCATATGAGTTAAAAAAAAGACCCAAGAATTTGCAGAACATCAAATTATACCAACAACCAAATAAGTGTGATACATAGCTATATCTAGTTACATGCTAGCAACCCTCTCACTTTGTAGGTATTAACAAAACAGTTACCCTTTACTTGTGAATCGACAGACATTTACTACTACATAGCACAGGGTGATAAGCAGCTGATACACTCAAAATTTCTTTACAGACATAACCCACTTGAAATTATAAAACAATCATTTTTTAATGAAAATTACAAGATAAATCGACACATTATTGTAAAACCTTCACAAACTATCTAAACAGTTTGAATTTTCGAATTTAAGATTCAATTTTCTTTTTTTTTTGTCGTAAGTGCCGTGCAATCAACGAAAGCGTCGCCAAAGCGATTAGAAATAAAATCATTTTATAAAAAATATTTTTATTAAAACAAGCTTTTTTCGAGTTCTTCTCAGCAAACACGGCAGTGCACAAAAAAAAACGAATCCGCCATCTTGGGCCGTCCGCCAAATTGGATTTAGAATGAGGTCACTTAGCTAACCATGCATTGTCATCCAAACTAAACGTGTATGCAAAATTTCATATTAATCGGTGGAGAATCACTTCTTTAAAATTCATTTGCAAGGTTTGACCCGAACACACTTACATACATACATTGCAAGTAAAATAAAATCTTGTAAAAAGTAAATTATGTATAGGAATGCCAAGCGCTATCAAAATGTACCGTCATCAACCCCTTACCTTTTGGAATTTCGGCCTTCGCCGTCGTTGATAGAATGACATTTTGTTTACATGCTCTTTATACTGTTAAAAAGTGAAAAGTGATGAGTCTGACCATCATCAGTCAATCGAAAGAATCAGACACAACACACCTTCTATTCAAGTCTTTATCATAGAGGCATATGGCGAAACTTTAAGGATGCCTTGTTGACTACAGAACCCTAAAAAGGATAAGTACAAATGTTTAGGATTAAACATTTTTTTTTTAGTTACTTGTCAGGTAAAGATTTTCTTAAATCAAGCTATGACGTAAGAAAATCGGGCCTTGAAATAGTAACACAAGAAATGGGTCATAAAACATAGGCCCAACAATATTACACAGTGTGTACACTTCAAAACCTTGAGACGAGAAAACGAAATTAAATAAGTCCGCACAAAAAATATTACTCAGTGCGGTTGCGACTTTGAAACCTACAAGGAATTTGTAATTTACGTGTAATTAATGATGTTTGTTTAGCGGGTTGTTTGTACGGCACGTGCACTGCACGACGGAATTCAATTAGTATTTTGTAATTCAGTCTTGGCTTTAAACGGGGTAAATTGACCTATGTAGGAGTTTATTGTATTTGTTTGGCTTCTTTTATGATTAAACGCTATACACAAGTAAAATTTCAAAATTAAAAAAACCCCCGACACATTTATCTTGCGGAAACACCCCGATTCAAACAGTAAAACGCACATAACTTTTGAACGGCTCAACCGATTTTATTCAAACATAGCTAAGAACACTTTCGACAAAATCACCTTTCAAACAAAAATAAACTAAATCAAAATCGGTTCATCCGTTTAGGCGCTATGATGCCACAGACAGATACACAGATACACAGCAACACACGTGAAACTTATAACACCCCTCTTTTTCCGGCGGGGGTTAAAAATTGGGACATCACTACTGACAGAAGTGAAAACTTAAAACTTTGCATTATCTGTGTTTAATTAACAAGTCGATGACGCTGTCACATTTCGCTGAGTTTTGCCACAAAGTACGTAAGCGGTGGCGCGCCGCATACTATTTTGTGGTTTTGCAAAGTAAAGCGCCTGCCTGGGTTTGAACCAACGACCTACAACTTGTAAGTCGCGGCCGTTACCACTAGGCCACCAATGCTCCTTTTTTCCCCCACAAAAAATCACTCAAAAACGCGGCCAAAGAACTTCTCACTTCAAAACTTCTATCTCAATTAATAATTTGGACAGTGAAATTGTACAGATGTAAACTTGCAACTTCTATTAATATTCTCCAAGACCTACAAGATAAAGTAAAACCCTCACACAACAACAGCAAAAGAGCAACAAAACAAAATAAAATCAAAATGGCCGAACAAGTAAGACATCGGCCCATAACTAAGGGACCGTGCTCACTGCTGCTCGTTCGAGTGAAAATCTAAAAACCTTACATGATCGATCGAGCGCTAGTAAAAGATGTTTCATGAAAGTTTTCCGACACTTACTGCAGTTAGGCGAAGCTGGGGTGTAGGCCACTGCGACCCTCAGCCAACTCTCTGAATTACACATTCCTTTTTACCCGACTGCCGAAGGAGGGTAATGGGTTTATCAGTCTATGTATCTATGTATGTATGTATGTAAGTATGTTTGTTCCTATGTGGCGTTCCGGAGGCCAAACGCGATGGCCGATTTTGATGATTTGTCAATCAATCAATCGATTCGTCTTAACCTTGGGAGTGTCACTGGCAACATTAAAATTACAAAATAGAAAAATAGCGGATTTTGGGTGCCATATTGTGCGGGCTCAATTTTTTTTTATCCATGCCCATCGTGTGGGTGGTATCAAAAACAAACATTTCAAAAGGTGATTTCAAAAATATAAAACACTTAAATGTACCTAATTCAAAAGGGGTCTCAAAAAAAATAAATATTTAAAAAGTTATAAATAAGAAAAGTTAATAAAAAAAATCTAAAAACCCGACTGCTTAAAAAGCGAACTCAAAAGACGTAAACAAGAGGAAAATCATGCTGTGCAGTCAGAGGATACATCTGGTTTTGGTCAGCCAGTTCGCGAATATGTATCCTCCGACTGAACAGCATGATTTTCTTCTTGTTTACGTCTTTTTAGTTCGCTTTTTAAGCAGTCGGGTTATTAGATATTTTAATTAACTTTTTTTTCTAATTGTTTCCAAAAAAATTAAATTACCTGCTTATAAATTAAATAAGTTGGTTACAAAAGTTTGTTTATAAATGATTAAATTCTGACTATCTTGGTCGTGTCTGCCCTGAATAACTAAGTTCTTATTTACTAAAGGTTTGTTCTGGTTATTTAATAGTTTTAAATAAACTCGTTATGATTTAGCTTTAAATAATATTCGGCCTCATCACCATGGCCTACTTTTTTCTTTAATACAAATCTTTTCAATTAAAATACAATTGTCTTCGCTGGAGAAAGGAAAAAGTACCGTTTGTAAGTGTCTCAAGTACAAAAGAAATATGCAAACCCGGCAGGAGAGTAGATTAGATGCGTATCTTTAGGTGCAAATTGTAAGACTAAATAGAAGGAAATAAATGGGTTTAACGGTAATGACATTCGCTGTTGTTTTAGCTGTGAGAGGGATTTTTACTCATCCCACGAGGGGGATATGCTATAGCAATGTCTAAATGTATTCTTCCTTAAGTCCTCAGGACCGATCGATGTGGCAAATACTTGGAGGAGGTCTTTGTCCAGCAGTGGACGTCTTTCGGCTGAAATAAAGCTCGGTTCTATAAAATTAGAGTGAACAGGTTTCTTCTGGGTAAGCTCATTCCTACATCGACTTTGTCGATCTAACCTCTGTCTGACCTAGAGTCAAGAGCAAACCCATCCCAAATAAAAAAATATATGATGATTAAGTTTTTAAATTAGTTGGATTATAACCGTTTGACGTGTTGTTGACCGTTTGTTGTTTTGGTAAGTCGGTTCAAAATAAAAGGCAAACAAACAATGTTTGCCTTTTATTTTGAACCGACTTACCAAAAAGGAGGAGATTCTATGTAAGTTTTTTTTAATTATTTTCACCGATATCTCCGTCAATTTTGGACCGATTTTTAAAATTCTTTTTTTTTCGGATAGACTATAATGTACCAAAATTGGTCCCATTTTAATTTGGTGAAGATCTGATGAAGAACTTCGAAGATACACACCAGAACTCTTCAATAAATTACGGCAAATCTCTCGGGATTGCTGCAATCGCATGTCTGTTTATTGTTTATATCACGCCAGTACGCTCTTAAGGGTTATGCAGTTCTCTCATTTCACCGGTTATGTTCAAGTTTCATGATATTCGGATAATATATTCTGGCGTTATTTTTGAAAGTCGGTGTCCAAAACGCAAAAAAAATGTACCTACGAAAGACACTGACTTCCAAAATTAAAATATTTTTTCACTTAGTAGTTTTTTATTTGGAAGTCGGTAGTATTTTTTTGCAAAAAAGTATTTTTGCTCCAGCGAATAGAGTATAGGTATAGTAAAGCTGAAAATCGACGACGTCCATTGCGTCAGACTCGAACACTACAAAACACTAAACACGCCATATTTTTTCGATATCGTTTCATATCCGCCGAATATTCAGCTAATCGGCTTTAGTACCAAACTAGTATAGATTGAATATTAATATCAGGAACCCGATTGGTTTATTGCGTGCGTGTCCCGTAATTTGATCAGCTATATAAAGTTTAGATTTTTATATGCGAAAACTATGATAGAAACGGATTTGTTGCTGGTGATGTTCTAATTTGACTACTTTTTAGTCCGTGTGATCTGTTTCTACATATTTCATATACTTTTTATTGCTATTTTCGATTTGTTAACGTTTAATCAGTCACAAATGCGGCGAAACATGTTTGAAATTATTCAATCAATAATAATTGAAGGGTACAGGCAAAAAACAGGGAATGTCCTAAAAAAAAGATTTTGAGAAAACGCAGTTAAAAGTTTAGAAGTATGTAATTTTCTCTTCTTTACCGGTATGTCATGGACATTCCCGGTTCTTTTCGCTTCGGCCATAAACAAAAATGTCTTTTTTACGCCTTACGTTTACTTTTTTGAAAAGTTAGTTATTGGGAATAAAACTACCATAGACATTGATGTATTAAAAAGAGGAAGATACGTTACACGCTAACATGGTGATCAAAAAACCTGGGCTCGGCGCACGACTACATGCACCGAAACTCACACATCTGTGTTCAGTGTCATCACCAGTCCCAAACCTACAGTTACCGATAGACAAGGACAAAGATATGGTAAGGCGCTGTAGTGCAAGCGAAATCGCGTTAGCCGCCGAATGTTGGCCGAATCACCGAATGTTTACTATTATGAATGAAATGACATTGCAATATGTGCGTATCGTGTCTCTCACGCATGTTTGTAATATCTATCTCGCTCTCACAAATATGGCGAAGCAAACATTAAATATTATTGTAATTTTCAACAAATTAACCTTTTTATCTGTACTTACGAGTGGTAAGTGATCCCGTGTGACTTATTTTTCTTCCTAGTATTATTTAAACACTGTTTAGCTACACAAGAAGTCATTTTGATGCGTATTTATTGCAAAAAAAAACGTAAAAACACTGAAATTAATGAGCTGTGTGATCAACAATGTGCCGTGCGCGACTGAGTACCCGCTACGGGCATTCACTTAGATTAGTAGGACCAAGCGCTGTGAGCAGTCCCGTATCTTCCTCTTTTTAATATATCAATGACCATAGATAAAGATTTGCTTGCCAATAAAACATAGAAAAATTAAACATTTGTGACATTCCTGTTCTTTGCCTGTACCCTTCAATTACATGTTTTTTTCAATCTATTTATACAAGCTTTTAGCTTAACGTGCATTGCCATCCAAACCAAACAAAGGTTTATACAAAATTTTCGCACAATCGGTTGGTAATTAACTGTTTTAAAATTCAGTTGCAAGATTTGACCCACACATAGGTATTTACTAACGAACTAATAATACTTAACGATAAATAGCGAAATTATAAACGCATTTAATTTAAAACCTCCATTCCCTCCAAAATCCCTCTAAACAGACTTGAAGTTCATTAGACGAGGTAACAAGGGGTAAACTGGCAAGTTGAGGCAGACTCGAGTGTGGGCAGCATGCGGCGGACCACGCTGTTCCAACTATGTCCTGCAGTGTACGGAAACCGCGACGGTAAGAAGTCAAAATGCTCAACAGTGGAATTAATGTAGCGTTTTGTTTAGTAGGTAATGTATGCAGGTATGTGGTTGCGGGATCGGCATTTTGGATGCAATGCATAGAAATAAAACGATGCGTAAGACTGTTTTCTATAAGAATTACTATACTGTTTCTGTAGGCACAAAGAGGGATAAGCCCAGTTGCCTAGCACCACGGATAAAAATTAGCACTAATATTAATGAGCCTTTTTTGTTCTGTCCTTGATATGGAGGGAAATGGTTTTTTTTTATTTTTGCCTATTTCTCCTATATTATTTTCTGATTAATTTCGTTGCGGGATCCAAGACAGTTAAATTTGTTCGCCGGGACTTCGTCGAGCTTCATTGCCTCGGCACTTTTCTGGTGGTCGCCACTGTTGATTCTGGTTTTCAGGAGTTGCAGTGGTTTGGGAATAGTGCGGTGGGATTGTCCCAAAACTACTATTACTAAATGTAAAAAATTTAGAAAAATTACCTAACCAAGGTAATTTTTATGTTTTGGTGCTTCAATTCTTACCGGACACAGTTGAATACCAGTATTTTAAACCCCAGGCGGCAAAAGAGAGGTGTGGTGTGTTTTGGTATTTGTGTGTGCGTGTCTATTTGGGTTTGTGTATTTGTATTTGTATATCTGTATGTGGCACCATACCTCCTAAACGGGTAAACCGATTTTGATTTCGTCTTTTTTGTTTGAAAAGTGTATCGAGAGTGTTCTTAGCTATGTTTGATGAAAATCGGTTCAGCCTTTCAAAAGTTATGAGCGTTCGAAGCGTGTCTACTACTAGATCAATTTTGTAGCGTGAAATAAAAATGTATCGGGGTTTTTTTAAATTTTACTTGTACATGAAGCGAATACCTATCTACCCTCCACAACCCAGAAACTAGGTGACACCATACTCATGGCATTGATAAGACTGGTTACTTAGTAAAACCATGTGACCGGCAATTCGATGCAAGACACAAATACACAATAGACATCATTTGGGAATTACGTATAGTGTGACAAGACTATTACATTATCAATAATGTGCTATGCTTATCTTAGATGGAGATGTGTGTCATGTATAATTTGCAGCCGCGAATAGCTGAAATCTATGAGAATTATAGATCGCATTTGTGCATAAGCCTTGATGGATAGGTTGGTTGACAGTTTGACAGATTATTCATTGCACTTGAAAGTTAAAATATTTAGTGAATCTAGAATACTCGCCAAGTGCAAGTCGGACTCGCGAACGAAGGGTTCCGTACCATTCTCGCAAAAAACGGCAAAAAAAACACGTTTGTTGTATATGGGAGCCCCACTTAAATATTTATTTTATTCTGTTTTTAGTATTTGTTGTTATGGCGGCAACAGAAATACATCATCTGTGAAAATTTCAACTTTCTTGCTATCATGGTTCATGAGATACAGCCTGGTGACAGACAGACGGACCGTGGAGTCTTAGTAATAGGGTCCCGTTTTTACCCTTTGGGTACGGAACCCTAAAAAAGGGATTAGAAATTTTAAGTCTTGTTCTATGTTATATAGTCATTTTTAATTCAGATATTTGTAATAATGTTGGTAATAAATACTATCTTCCTATACCCATAAAATGTTGAAAATTTGTAAGACAGTGCGAACATTCCAACAAATTTTCCAAGATTCCTATCTATGCATAACAAACAAACAACAATGTTAATGAAACCAAACAGAAATTCGGCGATTCAATAACACAATTTAACATTTCATCCAAAATATTCAGCGTAAATACCTACATTGTCCGTCGGAGCGAAGATTCCGAGGTTCGATTCTCGATGCAAAGCGATAAAACGCGTGAAAGATTCATCACAGCCCCCCAGGGCCCGATTCCTCTTCAAACTTGTAGCCAACCCTGCCGCGCCCTCTTGCCCCGTTATATCATATTTTTCAAAAATTCGCCTCAACTTAGTTCTGAATTTCTCGACCAGTGCGCCGGCAACTTCTGGCATTGAATTGAATTGTCGATTTGTTTGATGTCATCTATGCGATAACTTACAAACTATATTGGGACGCTTTTTGTGTGTTCCGTATTTAAATCTCGTTTTCGTCGCCGCTGCTGCGAATATTTTGTTCGTGTGCGAGAGAGAGTTCATGTTTCATGTGACTTCTGGTTGCCTGGTATCTGTGGCGGACATTTTGATGTGGTGTTTCGTTTTTATTCGAATGTTAGTTGCTGATCATTGGTTTTTACCTATGTTCTTATGCTTTAGCTAGTTTTAGAATTAAGCTTTCCGATTTTTTTATTTTGACAGAATCTGTGTCTGAAGTTTTTAAAATGCAGATACAAAACAATACTGTCACTACCATTGATATACATATCAGGCCTTAAGGTTACACTAGTCGAAAATTCTTCCATACAAACGTAGCCTTGAGATTACTCCTCTGTTTGACGATGTATGTTCAAAATAAAAGTGATATCAATTTTTCTCATCATTATCTAGCCCTGTATGGAAACAAAAATTAAAAAAAATATATATATTTGAAAGTTATGAGCGTCGAAAGTTCCATATTTCAACACTAATTTTAACGCATCCTTGGGCGGAAATAAATACCATAAGAAGAAGGTAAATTGCAGAACGACCTCCATACTGGGATAGATTGGTAATTCAACCATGCAAATAATTTTATTTTATAAATATACATTTAGTTGTTTATTCATGATATCTAGACTCCCAAAGGTCTGTTTATAAAATTTCGCGCGCTCGTTTTCTTCCTAAATCATCATTCATTTCGATACAAATTTGCAAAAGTTTTAATTCGTATGCGAACTAGCTTCTTACTGCTCATCACAGCATCTATTTCTTTCGCAAGTATTGTCGGATAAGATAGCATGCATTTTAACCTTGCGCACAAACATCGACCGCCGTCGACTAGGTCAACCTTAAGTACACCGTTCTACTAAATAAAATAGAAACTAAGCTGCAGTCTAATAAAGCTTAGGTACTTTAAGGACGTGCTATCTCCTTACCTATTTAAAAAAGCATATTTCGAATGCTAAGAAATATTTGAAGATATTTTTGTTTGGTTTTTCATGTCACTTCTGTAATAACCGCCTTAGGCCAGGCAAGTTGTTGAGTCAATACAAGTTAGAAGTAATTTTTGCCTATCATTTGAGCTTCCTGAACTAAGCACCCACAGTACCTACTCCCAAAATCCCGAAGCTATTTAATAAATCAACTGTAATCCAGGAATGGTTCTCAACAAAAAGCCAATAACTCACTGAACGCGTCTATACTGTTCACTAAAGTGCATTTACGTGTTGCATACACTGCATTTAATTAATGCTGAGCCAATGTCCCGGCTTTCAACTGTCGGCCCATGCCATATAATCCGTATTAACATACATACGCACAGCTTGTCTTCGTCGTAGTAACTAGCCGTCTTAGTGGGCGTGCGACGGGAGTCGGACCGACAAATTATAACCTGTTATTCTCCTGCAGAGTAAGGCTTCTGAAACACAGAAGGACCCACAAATGATCAGCAGAATGTTTAGTTTCTTACTATTTTGGTTATTTCAGTCTAAGGGTGATTTTCTTTGCTGGAAATAGTGCAAGATAAGCTTCAATCAATAATTCACTAGATGCCCGTTAAGCGCTTCAAAATCGGGCCGAAAAAGAAGAGCACAAAAACGGTTGTGGTCTTATTTCAAATTAGTATAGTCCAATCAAAGCCAAGATTAAGACGTCAAAATGCAGTGTGTGTTAAAAAAATATGGAAATAACCACAGTAACACCGACATTTTGAAAGGAATATCTTTCGGTAATTTTGTATAATTAAGTGTTTTTCATAGTAAAAACCGAATTAAATAGTATTATGAATCAATTACCAAATATTATGATTGTTTGACCAACGTTTGCGTCGACAACGTGCCAACTAATCCAACAAACATCGACTGTTCTAGAACTATGTAATTAAGACTTTAAAACATGTGTATGGTTATATATTTTTTTTAAAAGGTCGGAACTTTTTTTTTGTATTTTGTACATTGCTTTGTGAATGAAACTTTAAGCATTGCATTTAAGGTTGAATTTGCATTAAAGTAAATTTATTTGAACAAGAATTTTTATAATTACGTAAACACAATTAGCTAAAGTTTTAAAGAGAAGTTTTGTATGGGCATATAAGTCAAACAGTCTGATAGACGAATGTGAGAAAAGTATGGGCAACACGATCATCTTCGCTCTTAAGAACAAGACAAGTAGCAAATTAGGTACCAACAAGTAAAATTTCAAAATTCAAAAACCCCCGACACATTTATCTTGCGTAAACACCCCAATTCAAACAGTAAAACGCCCATAACTTTTGAACGGCTTAACCGATTTAATTCAAACATAGCTAAGAACACTCTCGATAAAATCACCTTTCAAACATCCGTTTAGGCACTATGATGCCACAGACAGACACACAGATACACAGCAACACACGTGAAACTTATAACACCCCTCTTTTTCCGGCGGGGGTTAAAAAAGTATGGGCAACACGATATCATCTTCACTCTTTAGAACTAGTAGCAAATTAGGTACCAAAAAGAAAATCGATGAAAATTAGACATCCGATCCTCACCTACTAAAACTAAATATTTCACCAAATAAATCGAATCGATGTAAGGCCTTTAAACGATAAGTGGAACCATTAATACCGTACAAACAAACGAAGAATATAGGAGCAAATGAAATACTTATAATGACGTCACAGTTTTGTGACGCAGGCAAGTGACGTAGGTAGCGTGAACAAACGTCTTTAAACAATCTTTTTTACGTATATAATAATAATTCATGTTTATAATAAGAGGTTTTCTGCTGTTACCTGTTGTAATTAAAGGTGGGTAATATTTTTCTAGTCTGAAAATTATGAGTTATAGGCAAATATTATAACGCCTACGGTTCGTAAATCAGAAGAAAATTGTTTAAGTGATTATTTTAGTGTTTTATGTGCAAAGGCCTTTGTAGGCTTCATATATTACCTACTTTGATAAATATCTGCCTTGTTGGTCTAGTGGTTACAAACACTACTGCTAAGCACGAGGTCTCGGGTTCAATTCCTGGTCGGGCTAAGTGTTATTGGGTTTTTCCATCTGAGATTTCTCAATAAAAGTCCGGAGTCTGGACACAGTATAAATAAGGACAAAAATTAAAGAAAATGCGCATCGACGACACCCGCAGGCTTATTACGTATCTTTTGCAAGAGCAAAACGATAGCGATTTTTGCGCAATAATTGCTCTTCAATACAAAAGTTTTAGAGTTGTTGGCGGTATTTTTGTAAAATAAGTGCATTTGACAAACAGCGAGCGTTTAGCAAAAGATTGTGTAGGATCTACCATACCTACACTGCAGGTAATGCCGACTTTTATGACATAAAGCGTTTGATCGCTATCGTTTTGCTCTTGCAAAAGATACGTAATAAGCCTGCCGTAAGCAGCGTCCGAAGTGCTGTCAGTAGTGCGAACCGCTTAGAGGTCTCGGCGATGCGCATGTTTGTGTGAGTGTGCCGTTTCGAGCGTTTGTAGGTAGTTGCCGTACTGTTTGTCCATATTCATTCTGTGGTGTGGATTTGTGGCCGCCCACTATGATGATGATGATGATGAAGACTCCCTTTTCCGCTTTTAGACTCTCATTCGGACCGTTGTGCATGGGGGTTCTAGCTAACAAAGCCAGCCTAGCTCCGCCTAAAAGCTCAGAAGCTTCACAGGCTTCGCGGAGCGACCTCGTTGGTCCAAGGATTTCTTCACGTTGAATAGCCACGGCCTCGCATTCTAGGATGACGTGGCCGGTTGATTCCTTGGCGTCAAGGCAGCCCCTACATAGCGGGCTGTCTGTGCTTGCATTTCATAAGACTTTAACATAACCAGTGAAATGTGGATCTACTATAATACTGCTATCGTATAACTAGAGTGTCACTATCTAGCTAAATCATATTTTCAGAAAAAAAAACAAAAAGCCGCGACAATGTCTAATGACAATGTGTCAATTCCTAGAGTGAGGGTAAAAATTTTAAAAAAAAAACGATCGAAACATCTGCGATGCTTTTTATCAACTATTAATCAATGTGAAAGTTGCCGGTGTCAATAAAAAAACAGGATCGAATTGCGCACTTTCGAATAGGCATTGTTAGTTTCAATCAATTACTTAAACATATCAAAAATAGGTTTGTAAACGTAGTATTTATTTAATACTTTATGCACACAAACGTACAGAGGCGGACTTAATGCCTAAGGCATTTTGTACCAGTCGACCTTAATAATTTGGAGCGCTTTTATTTTTTATCCGGAATTTATTGATAGTAGAAAAATACTGCATAGGTTGATCTATAATAGTTATTTATGAAACTGTTGTATAATAAGGGGTATTAAAACACGAAAATGGGCTTATCATTTAATACCTAATTATAACAGTTGCATACAAGACTTTATCTACACCCATGATATGAATCCTCTATAAAGGTTCTGAAACCATAGGGTATTAATACTTAGCGTACTTTTCAGCATTGAATAGAAGGTCCATAGGGATGAAGATTTGAATTTTTCTGATAATTCTTGAAAATGATGTACAACTCTTTGATATTTTCCAATTCATGAAATTTTGGTACGTCTTTTCATAATGTTTTCTCGACTTTTCTGGTAATAATTGGTTAGAAATGTCCTTTGCTGCATTAGAAATATCTGGTGGTGTGTTATCAAAGCTTGTATCACTCATTTTTGTAAACAACAAAATTTATTTTTTCAATTCTATTATTGAACAAAAATGGCGGGATACGACGTCAATTCAAAAGTTCGAATAAGTTTTTTTTTTTAAATTACGGCGGTGTGGTAGTGAAACGTGCGTGCATGACAATGTTCTTTTATTGAAATTCATAAAGATGCCATGAGAATGTGGCTGTTCGATGAGTAAAAAACCGGCCAAGTGCGAGTCGGACTCGCGCACGAAGGGTTCCGTTCTTGGTAAATTGCGGTTTACGATTTATGACGTATTAAAAAAAAACTACGTACTAGATCTCGTTCAAACCAATTTTCGCTGGTAGTTTACATAGTAATGTACATCATATATTTTTTTTAGTTTTATCATTCTCTTATTTTAGAAGTTACAGGGGGGGGGGACACACATTTTACCACTTTGGCAGAGTCTCTCGCGCAAACTATTCAGTTTAGAAAAAAATGATATTAGAAACCTCAATATCATTTTTGAAGACCTATCCATAGATATCCCACACGTATGGGTCTGATGAAAAAAATATTTTTAGTTTTAGTTTCAAGTATGGGAACCCCCAAAATTTATTGTTTTATTTTTATTTTGTGTGAAAATCTTAATGCGGTTCACAGAATACATCTACTTACCAAGTTTCAACAGCATAGTTCTTATAGTTTCGGAATAAAGTGGCTGTGACATACGGACGGACAGACAGACAGACAGACAGATAGACAGACAGACAGACAGACATGACGAATCTATAAGGGTTCCGTTTTTTGCCATTTGGCTACGGAACCCTAAAAAGGAGTTGCATTATGAAATTTTGTACAACATTATAACACCCGTTTGGATGATATTATGGTTACTATGACACTGGCTGTTTTAATGTTGGCAATAAGCTAACTGTTTCAAGAACTTTTATAGAGGATTTATAGCATGGGTGTAGATAAATAATGTTTTGCTGATTACGAGGGTATTAAAAACTCAAAATCGGCCAAATGTCATATAGTGTCACTCTGCTACAGGACGGCAGTGTGGTTGCACCTCTGCCGTACCTTTTGGGGAAAGCAGACGTGATGTTATATATATTAAATATTATGTTAAATTATTATCATACTTATCTTCCTTCCTACTTCCTTCCATTAATTACGCCAGTTCCGATAATGTGACCACTTAGGTTCCTACCTAACTGACTAAATTGAACTGACTAATTTGTCCATCCATTTGCGAATCGTGATGATTGCGGTTAGTTGGATTATTGTAATACACGCCTGTGACAGCATAATATATCTACTACAAGCTGACCCGGTGAACTTCGTACTGCCTCAGAAGAAATCAGTCAATCCGTTTCTCGAGATATCATCACAAAATCCGTTCCTTACGAAATGTATGGGAAAATAAATTTACTCATTCTGATGTGTTAGTATAACTCCAGTACAAATCAAAGATCATGATAATCGGTCCAGTCGTTCTTGAGTTATAAATGGTATAAGTTACCCGATTTTGTTTTTGTTATATAGATATGTATGATATGGACCAAGTGATTAATACAGCATTATTCATAATGTTCGGGCGATTTGAAAAATGCCCAATATCAGTAGGCAATATGATAAAAACAATTTAAATGGCTAAATGGTATATTTATTTACATAGATACAAGTATATACAGTGTATAAAATACTTAGATAACTAATAGGTGGAGGAGAAGGTGGTCAATGATGGGGAGGAGTTTTTCGACGCCATATTTTAGTTAAGTATATTTTTAGGTTTAGTTAGTGAGTAGTTTTTGGTTAAAGTGTATATGTTTTAGACTATTTAAATTGACTTCAGCTGCTGAGCGACGCCGCTACTGCTGAAGGGTCGAACTGTCCTTAGGTCCCGAGCTCGCTTCGCTCGCTCTTGGACTAATTCATTAACCAAAATTATCGAATTGCCCAACCGTTACGTAGCAATATTCATAATGACCAGACAATGTGATAAATATAGAAGTTTAAATCAGTATTCATTACATTGCCCGATTTGACTTGACTAGATTCATAATGCCTGGGTACTCGTATATACGCACACATACACACACATCCATATAAATCACTTGGTCTATGACATATAGATGTGGGTCAACGAACTATTATTATACGAAACCTAAGCTCATGCTTCTTCCATCCTTTGAGTGCAACAAAGTGACATTTGTCACTTGACGCCTTTTTTTTTCTATTGTGTCTGCTTATTAAGGTTCCCCTAGTCGACGGCACGAACTATTTTGTGCGCGAGGCTAAGGTGAACGCGCACCTATCCGCGCCCAAGAGCCGCACGCGCCGCAGTCATCGCATTTTCTCTTGGCCCCCGCGCTATCCGCGCCGAACGCGCCGCACGCATTGTATCCACTTCTGTACATCTTGAACTAAATTTTCATACGAATACGGATCATGTTTCCGCGCCGCCCGCATCGCCAGCCGAATCTGATGACGTCATCCGCATGCGCTGGTGGAATCCGTATACCTACAGCATTTTGATGAGATGCGGCTCGTGCGGCGCGGATAGGTGCGCGAGGATGCATACGATTTCATATAAAGATTTATAAAATGCAATGACTGCGGCGCTTGCGGCTCCTACGGCGCGGATAGGTGCGCGTCAACCTAAGTGCATAATATGCTATCTCATCCGAAAACGCGTGCGAAAGAAATAGATGCTGTGATGAGCAGTAATAAGCTAGTTCGCGAACGAAATAGCACTTTTGCAAATTTGTATCGAAATAGATGATGATTTAGAACGTAAAACGAGCGCGCGAAATTTTATAAACAGGCCTTTGGGAGTCTAGATATGAAAAAACGACTAAATGTATATTTTCCAAATAAAATGATTTGCTTTGTTGAATTACTAATCTATCCCTTTTTCCTTCTTCTTATGGTATTTATTTCCGCCCAAAGATGCGTTAAAATTAGCAAGAAACGTGGAACTTTCGACGCTCATAACTTTCAAATATAATTTTTTTTTACTTTTTTGTTTTCATACAGGGCTAGATAATAATGAGATAAATTGATATACAATTTTTATTTTGAACGTACATCATCAAACAGAGGAGTAATCGCCAGACTACATTTGTATGGAAGAATGATCGACTAGTGTAACCTTAAGCGTCCAAAAGAAGATCACACAAAACTCTTCATCAACACCTCTCAATTCATGATCTAAGATTCTATTTCCATTCAAATGTAATCGTAAACAATTCCTCCCTAATACAATTGTGTCAGTGCAGACCTACTATCCTAGATATAATTTGGAATATTCTGCCTAGATCCAGTCGTCGCCGTGAGATAAGTCTCTGGAGGTTGAATCATAGACATAGGCGTCACACGAATCTATTATCAAATTGTGCCGGCACATTACTTGATTTGGTTTACCTAATACCTGGAGGATTTCAATGTAATCGTACCGAAGGTTTAGCGGTTTTGGGTTTGTTTGATGCTGATATAATAGTAGGAGTGGATTCAATGGTAAATAATTAACAAAGTAGTAAACAAAGTAAGGGGATAAAAACGGAGTCGAAAATTTGTATGAAAGGAGATGTTCGATTTTGGACCATCACTATGTACACTACATAGATAAATAGGAAAAAATAGGGAAATTCCATAAAAATACTCACAAATTAATTTGAAGAAGGGTACAGGAGTAACAAAAATTATCATTTATAGTTTTTTAATTAGATAACCCTATTTTTAGGGCAGCCATGACAGTTGTGTTTGACATGACGTCTGACGACTTTGACAGTTTTAAAAAGTGACTTCTTTGAGTCATTATTTGCTTTGACTTTGAATTGGATATGTTTCGGAGTTTTTAGTGATTGTTTTACTACTACGGACATTAATTGATTGCTTCTCTATTGCAATTAAATTAGTGTTGTTTTTATTGACGCAGATATTACGATGACACGTCAAACAAATGTCATTGTCAAAATGACATTCTGCGCATACAGTCATTGTCAAAATGTCATTCTTCGCATACTGTCACTGTCAAAATGACTTTTTTCGCCTACTGCTGATCTGACCCACCATGTTTAATTGTAAATTGTGTTGCTCTACTTGACAAAGTTAATTTGAGTTTACATTGAAACGAAGTGAAATTAAAGAAAATTAACAATAAAAAACAGTTACTATTATATACAGCAATTTTTACATAGAGTGTACATAGACCTGGCCCAGGCTCCATACATTTCTGGAACATCTCCTTTCTACAGTTTGTAAATTTGACACGTTTAATTTTACATTTACAGTCTAGATTGATAAAAAGAATTCACGTATTTATTGGTTTTTAGAAATTCCACCCGTAAGGGGGTAAAAGGGGGTGAAAGTTTGTAATTTTTTTTTGTAAGTTGGACACCTGATCTTTTAGATTTAAACGCTTGGTTAATAAAAAGAATTCATTTAACTATTCGTTTTTGGAATTTTTGGAATCCAACTTTACCTAATTTAAAGTAATATCTACCTATAGTTTTTACAGAACTGATATACTTACCCATCTTTTTTACGGTAAACTGAAAGACTATGATGCTGTATTGCTATCTAATTTTATTGTAAACAATGGATCACTAAGGTAAATAGCTGCAATTCTAAAGACTTAAGTGCCGCTTAGAGGCCTAGTTGAAATATATATATTTGACTTTGACTTTTGTCTTTGACTTTGACTTTTGTCTTTGACTTTGACTTTTGACTTTGACTGTAACTTAAAAGCCTCTCCCAAATTGTCAATCTATATACATTGATTGATTTTTGTTATGTCATTCAAACCCCGGACAGTATTTTATTATTAGGATAAAATTTTCTTCCACAGTATGATCGAAAATGTATTGGCAAAGTTGTTAAAATGCAGTTGGAGATTGTATCTAAACTCATAGATACATTTCTCAGATATCCTGCTCCAAAAATCAGAATAAAAATAAACGTTTATAATACAAATTCTTATTTTGTTTAGTGCGAGTAACGCCGGAGTCCGGACGGATAAGCAATGGCTGCGTGCCATCCACGCAACACTATGACAGCTTGGACATACTTGTACAAGTTCGTTCTATTAAACTCCAAGACTTTTACTCTATATAAAGATTTCTATCATTTCGTGGAAATATTTGATAGCTTCTGTTGGAAGGTATTGGTTTTTTTGTTGTTTGTATTGTTGGTAAAGGTAGGTTTCTAAATAATAAATTGAGTAACTTGGCAGCTGTTTAATACAATCATACTGTCACTATCGGCACTGACTAAATGGTAACGATTTCTATACTCTTTGCGCTGTAGTATGGTGCGGGTGACAGTTTCAATAAAATAAAATACGCATACAACTACGTATACGCATTTTTTGTAGTTTAACGTCATACAGGCAACTATGGTATATGGTATAACCATGGTATGACATTAAACTACAAAAAATGCGTATACGTATATGCGTAAAAAATGTTATTGAAACTGTCACTCGCACCATGCTACAGCGCAAAGAGTGTAGTTACTGTCTTAATAAGAAAAAGTTGTCAGGAACACAAAGGACCAGTTTCTGAATTGAGTATATATCTGTGTCAAACTCTACTAATACCAAAGTTTGACAGGTTTTTAGCTTAAAGTACAGTTTGAGAAATTGGCGTAAAACTTATTTACAAGGTCATTAAACGTTAACGTCAAACAAGACGTCGTAATATTAACATTATTTATTAACGTTTCTTATTGTTAGTCTAATTTGATTTTCTGCAAAAACTTTACGTCAATACTAGAAAGAACAGACCTCCTTCCTCTGTTACGTCGATTTTTCAACCTATATCTTAATAGTTCTAGACCTAAACTATTAAGACATAGTTGGATATATCAGTAGAATCGCCTAATAATAACATCAAACGGAATTTACAGAAGGCGTTATATCGCCCGAAGCCAAATTGTGCAATGGCGTTTATGCTCCATACATACTTGATACTGTAGGGCTATCGGTTACTAACACGCTTTGATGCAATAGGAGACTTGCAGAAGACAATAGTCTCAAGATCGGCTAACACGTTGTGGGAATTCAATCGAAAATTATCAAACATACGATGGTTTGAATAGCGTTGATTATGTTGTAGAAGTTTAGTTAGCTACTCATCAACTTCTTGTTCTTGTGCCATATTACTCGCCATATTAGTCTGTATCTTCGTACAGTATCTCCTGTCAACACACAGGAGGCTGGCAGGAGATACTGTCTTTTCTTTATACATTCTACCACCCAATCTTTATTTTGGCCTTTCTCTCCTCTCCTTCCAGCTCCTAAATTTTGAATTAAATAAATGGTCTACGTCTTTGATCTACTTGGGTCTACTTTGTTCGACCCTATCTATTTTCAACAAGTGTGAAGAACTAGATAGTTTGCACGTCACTCTTGAACGGGATGTTTTCAGACTAACGGAAGGTTCCGAGAATTACCTTTTGAATTTTTCATTTGTAAACGTTTTCGTCTCTTTTATCGGCAAAAATGACTTCAGAACAATACATGCATGCATTCCTAGTGATTTTTATCTCCTTTGTAATCAGTTATTGTCGAAAATTAGTCAAAATCTTATTATTTATTACAGATCCTACTACTATAATAGAATAGAATAGAATAGAATTTTATTTTGCAAATATGGGTAATATACAATAGTTGTTATGATATCAAAGCTCAGCCATATTTTACCATTCAAACGAAACGTGAAAGTGTCTGAGGATGGATGGATGGATGTGTAAATTTTACAGAAATATAGTTTATACAGTAGAATAACACTTAGGCTATATATTATAAACATATTAAGAGAAGTACATTAGTATTAACCAAGCGGGTGGAACCGAAGGCAGTAGCTAATATACTCTATAATTAGCTTGTCATTTTACAAGAACAAGTAACTAAAGATGAACATGGACTTACCTAAGGCCTCATTACCTACGTAGTACTCATCAAGAAAGAAACACAACGCAGACTCATCCCTTTTCATAGTTACCACAATATAATCGATTACGAAGCTAATAAACTAATAGAAGCCAATCCTAGGCCAGTCGGAGCCACGCAGTAACTAGACATTAGTGCGGACGCCACTCAAATTGGCCTGCTCTCCTTGATTACAATTAACTGGCAAGTCGTAGCCGCCGGCCACAAACTGCCAGGCGAGGATCATCGTGTGAATTTAGGATACAAGTGTTCTGCTACATGAAACTAATTGATGGGGCGTTTATTGGTGAAAAGTTACCATATTAAGAACCCAGTACGTGTGATTTGAAGATCCATAGTATGGTAAATAATCTTCTCTTCATTTTCCAACGCAGAATTCAAAGCGTAAATTTTAATAAGCAAAGCAATTAGGTTTAACCTACCCATAGAACAGAATTTGATTATAAGACCCTTTAAGATCAATAGACCTAATATCTTTATTCTGATACTAGACAAGGCCTGTAGCCAGAAGTACAAATAACATTCTGTAGGTATTGTAATAATAATAATAATAAAGTGGTAATAATAATAATAATAATAATAATAAAACAACCACACGTCCTGATTGACCATCTAATCACGTGGGGGGCGGACACACGATTGAGAAATTACTGGCGTGGCTAACGTGGCTCTGGAAACCCATTCAACATGGAGACACGTTCTAAAAGAAAACGTATAGGACCGCTGCCCGGGGGCGATCGCCGGGGCGCACCTGGAGCTGACGCTGGGTGTCACAGCATGCGAACCGTCAGCGGTCAGGAGTTGAACAGGCGGGCTCCCACCGACAAAGATACTACAGCCGAAATCATTGACGATGGTGACAGACTGACTAACAGGACAGACACCCCTGTAGAACCGTATAGTCCAAGCACAGTGTCTTACACACCTTCAAGAACATCATCGCCATCTATATCATCATCACCATCTTTACCATCGTCACCCCCCATTAGTATTTTAAATACAGTTCCACCCACACCGGCCTTGAATGTTGCGCGGGAAGTATCTAACTTCTTACCCGCGTCCACCAAGGCTGGGAAATCAAGAGTTCGCATGAGATGGAGTAAAGAAGTAAACCTATTTATCATGCGAACCTATCTATACATAACTAAATTAGAGACCGATATGACCACCTACAGACAACAACTGCACTCACTTTTCACACGACAATACCCAGAAATTACAGTTACGGAGCAGAGAATCTCAGATCAAAGAAGAGCTATAGTTAGGAATAAACTCTTATCTCAAGAAGTTATAGACCAACTAAAAGAAGAAGTACGAACACAAATACTACAGGAAGAATCAGTTAATTCTGCAGACGATAACACCATCAGTCAAAACATAGGCGGAAGTTCTCTTCAAGAACAACCACAAGCGCTCGTTCAATTACAATTTAATAATTCTATTGATTCTCAATCTTTACTATGCAACCAATCGCAACCATACACGCAAATGTCACATATATCTACACAAACTGAATATTTAACCCTTACGCTAGAAAATGATATTCAAACTCTAGTTGTCACAGATCAAAACCTTACAACAGATACGTATATTCAAGAAATTCATGACAAATTTAGAACAAAAATAGCACAATTCTCTGGAATGGACCCAGCAGCTCGACCTAAATTACCCAAACTTAAATACACTCCTGAACTATTTCGATTAGTTAATTTATTTAATGAAAATATACTTGTACAATTTCTTTCTGACGACGCACAACTTTTAGACATTCACTTAATGATATATTGCACAGCGGTAGTTATATCTGAAGAGCTTAATTTTAAAATCACAGACCACACAGTAAATACATTAAGAAGACACAACAAAGAACCAGCGTGGCAACAAAGGCTAGAAAAAGACATCGAAAAATTGAGAGCAGATTGTGGCAGACTCACACATTATATCAACGGTTGCAGATCAAATAAAGTGGTAAGAAGAGTTGAGGCTATATTCAGAAGCAGTTTTATTCACACCAGGCACGAAGATAGCAACAGAAAGCCTGAAGAATTCTTAGACACATTAAAACAAAAACTAGCACTTAAGGTTCATAGACTAAGAAGATATAAAAAAGCCCAACAGCGCAAAAACGACAATGCTATATTTTCCAAAAATGAAAAAGTATTTTATAGAAACATAAATAAACCACATACGGATACAAATAGCGAGAATAACTCAGAAACTGAACAGCCTACAAAAGAACAGTTAGAAACGTATTGGTCTAGCATCTGGGAAGAGCAAATACAACACAACACTGATGCAACTTGGATAGCGGAAGAAGATGCAAAATGGAGAGATATTGACGAAATGGAATTCATAGAAGTAACAGAGTCAGACATTATACACATAACAGCTAGACTTCATAACTGGAAATCACCAGGTATAGACAACATACATAATTTTTGGTACAAAAAGTTAACTTTACTACATAAATATATTGCAAAAAATTTAACAGATATCATATTAGGACAACAGAACACACCTGAATTTATAGCAACAGGAATTACTTACATGTTACCTAAAACTAAAAATACACCTCAACCTTCCCAATACAGACCAATTACATGCTTACCCACGATATACAAAATATTAACTTCAGCAATAACGAGAAAGATTAACTCACACATAGAACATAATAACATCATAGCCGAGGAACAGAAGGGATGCCGGCAGGGCCATATGGGATGCAAAGAACAGCTAATTATTGATTCCACTATACACAAACATGCAACTACAAAAAACAGAAATCTTCATTGCACCTATATTGATTACAAAAAAGCTTTTGACAGTGTCCCTCATTCCTGGTTGATTAAAATATTAGAAATTTATAGAATAAACCCAAAAATTATCGACTTTCTGCGCCGTATAATGTTACAGTGGAAAACCACACTTCAGTTAAATAGCAGACACAATACCATTACAACTCGACAGATATCTATTAAAAAAGGTATCTATCAAGGTGATTCTCTGAGCCCCATGTGGTTTTGCCTTGCCCTAAACCCTCTGTCACATTTACTTCAGAGATGTAAGGCTGGATATTGCCTCAAGCACACTACACAGGAAACAACAGTATCACATCTTATATACATGGATGACATAAAATTGTACGGAAAAACAGAGAAAGATATGAAAAAATTAGTAGAAGTAACAGCAGAGTTCAGTAAGGATATAAATATGCAATTTGGTCTAGATAAGTGTAAAACCCTTCACATTGTGAGAGGCAAGATACGACCCGGGGACTATGTAGTAAATAACACCGACACTATAACAGCAATGGAGCCGACAGACTTATATAAATATTTAGGGTACGCGCAACTAAAGGGACTCGATCATGTAAGAATTAAAAACTCACTAACTACAGAGTACAAGAGAAGACTTAACGCCATTTGCAAAACCCAACTCTCCAGTAAACATCTAACTAAAGCTATTAACACATTTGCCGTCCCTGTGTTAACATACTCATTCGGAGTTATAAAATGGACCAAAACCGACACACAACAATTAGAACGAATTACTCGAACAACTCTTACGAAACACAATAACTTGCATCCTAAATCAGCCATAGAAAGACTAACCATCAAACGACAACATGGAGGAAGGGGCCTTATAGACATCCAGCACCTTTGGCGGAAACAAGTTAGTCGGCTAAAAACATTTTTTCATGGCAAATCTCGTACTAGTAACATACATAAAGCCATTGTAACCAACGATATCAACTACACTCCACTTAACTTAAACAGTCAGATAGATTCAGAAAGTACTACCAATGAAGACCCGCAGGCCCAAAAAACTGAAGATTGGAAGAAAAAAGTTCTTCACGGCCGGCATCCTTATGACTTAGAACAATCTCACATAAATAAATTAGCGTCCAATAAATGGCTCAAAATTGGTAACTTATTCCCAGAAACTGAGGGATTTATTATAGCTATTCAAGATCAGATCATTAACACAAAAAATTACAGAAAATACATAATAAAAGATCCTACAGTAACTAATGATAAATGTCGAAGATGCCACATCCAGCCAGAAACCATTCAACATATTACTGGCGCCTGCACAACACTCACACAGACTGACTACACTCACAGGCATAACCAGGTAGCGAACGTAATCCATCAAAAACTGGCTCTCAAATACACTCTCACACAAAGCACTAATACTCCTTACTATAACTATGCACCAGAAACCATTTTAGAAAATACCACACATAAGCTCTACTATGACCGCGCCATTCTCACCGACAAGACCATTCACTATAATAGACCGGACATAACCTTGCAAGATAAAGTAAATAAAGAAACTTACCTGATAGACATCGCAGTCCCCAATACGCACAACATTCAGAAGACAATCACTGAAAAAATAAGTAAATACGCAGAACTCAAGGACGAAATAGTTAGAATATGGCGGCAAGAAAAAGTTTATGTAGTCCCCATAGTCCTTTCTACAACAGGCGTTATTCCGAACCACCTTCTCCATAGTCTGAAGTTACTTGATCTAAACGAAAATCTCTATATCACCCTTCAAAAAGCTGCCATCTTAAACACATGTCGAATTGTCAGAAAGTTCATGCAAATTGATGAAAACGAAATAGGACAACATCATTCATCCTCAACATAACACACCACACGCTGTATTTACTTGGTCTCGGCCCGTAAATGTAGCTTAAACCAGCCTAAAAGCTGAGAATTTGGACACTTGAAAATAATAATAATTTCATACATGGCTCATGAGGGTGCTAGAATTGTATAAAATAGATACAACTCTACGCACCTTCCTGATGTCGTGTATGAGGCAATGGAGCACAGTCCTTTGCTATCCAGGATGTCGAAATATCCAAAGGAATAGCGAACCTGTAAGGATCGAGCGAGGTATATTCCAGGGCGATAGTTTGAGTCCACTTTGGTTTTGCCTGGCCCTGAATCCTCTAAGCATGCTGCTGGAAAATTCAGGACTAGGCTATCGGTTGAAGAGAGGTGGTCAGGTTATATCTCACCTCCTTTACATGGATGATCTGAAGCTCTTTGCCCCCAGCAATCTTCAGCTGATGGAGCTACTGAAGGTAACTGAAACTTTTAGTAGCGCCATCAGGATGGAGTTTGGCGTGGAAAAATGTGCGGTCATGCATGTAAAGCGAGGCGAGATTGTGGAATCCGTGGGAATTCAACTCGCGGATTCCATAAACCTGAGATCCCTCTCTCCAAACGAAACCTATAAGTATTTGGGTATGTCGGAGGCGTTAGGTATCAGCACTACTGACATGAAGCAATCGTTGAAGGAACGCTTCTTTGGCCGCCTGAAAAAGGTTTTTAATAGCCTTCTTTCGGGTGGAAACAAGGTGCGCGCCTTCAACGGTTGGGTCATGCCGGTATTGTGGACTCAAACGGAACTCGACGCCCTGGATAGGCGGGTCCGTACACTGCTGACTGCATATCGAATGCATCACCCACGATCGTCGGTCATGAGATTGTATATCCCGCGGAAGTGTGGAGGCCGAGGCTTTTTAAATGCCAAGAACCTCCACAACCGCGAGATATGCAATCTCAGGGAATATTTTCTACACGCCGACGTGGGAATGCATCGAGATGTAGTAGCAGTGGACAAGGGACTCACCCCGCTCTCCTTGGCGAATGAGAACTGGCGCAAACCTGTAGTGCTTGACACTAACGACCGCAGGGAGGTATGGCAGAGTAAGGAGCTTCACGGACGCTTTTTCCGGGCCCTACATGGGTCCGATGTAGATCAGTCAGCGTCCGTAGCCTGGCTGCGTTTCGGTGACCTCTTTGGGGAAACCGAAGGTTTTGTCTGTGCAATTATGGACGAAGTTATCATGACGAATAACTACCGGAGATTTATTGTGAAGGATGGCACGGTTGACATCTGTCGGGCATGTCACCATCCGGGTGAATCGATCCGCCACATTATCTCTGGTTGTTCTCGTCTAGCTAACGAAGAGTACTTGCATAGGCACAACCTTGTAGCCAGGATTATCCATCAGCAACTTGCTCTGAAATACACTCTTGTGGCATCGGAGGTGCCGTACTACAGGTATGTGCCCGACCCAGTTCTCGAGAATGGCAATATCACATTGTACTGGGATCGGTCCATCATCACTGACAGGACCATTATTGCTAATAAGCCCGATATAGTGGTGGTGGACCGAATCGAGAGGCGTGCAATGATTGTTGACATTACCGTCCCGCATGACGGGAACCTCGTGAAAGCCGAGAAAGATAAGCAAATCAAGTATCTTGACTTGGCTCGCGAGGTTGTCGACATGTGGGATGTGGACACAGCGATCATTGTACCGATAGTCGTGTCAGCCAATGGCTTAATAGCCACGAGCCTCGACCAACACCTTAGGAGGCTCTCGTTAGGCGGCTGGGTCAAGGGCCTGATCCAGAAAGCAGTATTGCTGGACACGGCTCGTATTGTTAGGAGGTTCCTCTCTCTGGAGCCCTAACCGCCGGTAGCTTGGACCCTGTTCCCGATACCGGTGGGTCTCTATTTTTTATATTTTTAAATGTTTTTTTTTTTTGTATGTTTTATAAAAATATTTAAAAATGTAGACAATAAGAAAGAATATGAATAAAGGAGATAATAATAATAATAATTACCGTCCCGCATGACGGGAACCTCGTGAAAGCCGAGAAAGATAAGCAAATCAAGTATCTTGACTTGGCTCGCGAGGTTGTCGACATGTGGGATGTGGACACAGCGATCATTGTACCGATAGTCGTGTCGGCCAATGGCTTAA
Source organism: Orthosia gothica (assembly GCA_949775005.1). NCBI lineage: Eukaryota > Metazoa > Arthropoda > Insecta > Lepidoptera > Noctuidae > Orthosia > Orthosia gothica. Next base: position 5,173,144 of record OX459049.1, read on the forward strand.
TAGCCATGAGCCTCGACCAACATCTTAGGAGGCTCTCGTTAGGCAGCTGGGTCAAGGGCCTGATCCAGAAAGCAGTATTGCTGGACACGGCTCGTATTGTTAGGAGGTTCCTCTCTCTGGAGCCCTGACCGCCGATAGCTTGGACCCTGTTCCCGATACCGGTGGGCCTCTATTTTTTATATTTTTAAATGTTTTTCTTTTTTGTATGTGTTTTTTAAAAATATTTAAAAATATATAAAATAAGAAATTAAATTAAATAAAGGACATAATAATAATAAAATCGTTTATTTATTTCTTAAAGTACAAAATTTACAATAATTTGCTTATGTTCTAAAAAGTGCTGATGTATAATTTGCCTGAACTAGGTAGAACCTGTGCTTCAGGCGTAAAAGTGCTTATTTATATTTAATAATGTAGGTATTGCAATAAATTAACAATTTTAAGTATAACTAGGACACTGCGGAAATATACATAGTAGTGTTATTTTTAATCATGCTTACGTAGTTTTAATCTAATTTTATTTTAATACTAGAAGCAGGTCTTCAGTCTGGTCATATGACAAACCTTGCAAATAGTTTAAAACAATGCTTTTACAGTTAAAATAATTTAAATTATATATACTTAGTATTCCATTTAATCTATTATATAAAAAGGGCCCTAAAAATGTAAAGAATCTATATGTAAATGCAAATTTAGAGGTAGAGGTTGAACTGCATACTATATCGTTTCGCCTTTTGTTAGTTATATCTAGGTTATATTTAAGCATTGCATGCTGTTTTAGTGTTATGTGCAGTAAATAAATTTGCCGAACAGTCAAGACTTTGCAGGATTTAAATAACTGGTGGGTAGGGAAAAGGAAAGGTAGAGAATTTGCTACTTTTAGAACAGCTCTTTGTGCTCTTTCAAGAGAGAGAATGATAGTCTTTGATGCTCCGCCCCATGAGGTTATACAATATTGAAGTATTGATTGACATAGAGCAAAATAAACTTGTTTGACTAAGTTAGTGTCGGCAATGGAGCGCAGTTGTTTGAAAGCAAACATCAGTTTACGTACTCTAGTAACCAAACTGTCAATATGTTGCCTAAACGAGAGCGTGTTATCAACAAAAACTCCAAGATACTTGAGGCACTTTGTTTCCAGGATCATAGGGCAGGTACAAGAAGTGGCTGACTGATTGTTACATTGGTGTGCATATAAATGGGGATTAGTTTTGTTATTAAGATTGCGCATGTTGAACTGAATATATTTTGTTTTATCTGCATTTAGTGTTAGTAAATTACAACGAAGCCAGTTTAGAACGATGTTAAAACCTGCCTGTGCAACATTATACAGCTCGGAGTTAGTTTTTGCGGTGAAAATAAGCGCAGTGTCATCAGCGTACGATATTATTTTGCAATTTCCTACATTTAAATTACAAAGATCATTAATGTAAATGAGGAACAATGATGGACCAAGGATACTGCCTTGTGGAACTCCAAATCCTAGTGATTTTTCATCGTTACTAGTTATATTTCCTATTCGAACACATTGCGATCTATCGTTTAAATAATCTTCGAATAGTTTCAGCTGTGTACCTCTTATACCCAACGTTTCCAGTTTATTTAAAAGCAAAGGAACTGATACGGTGTCAAAAGCTTTTGCTAAGTCTAGGAAGATAGTCAGCACCTGGTTTCCATCGCCGAGTTCTTGTGCAACGAGATCTGTCAGCTTTTGAACCGCATCTGCTGTGGACAATCTGCTTCTAAACCCGAATTGTGAAGAAGATAATAAGTTGTTCGTTTCCAAGTAATTGACGAGTCTTTTGTTAATGATTTTTCTAATATTTTGGATAAAGAAGGCAGTATAGATATTGGTCTATAATTATTCACAACATCTCTATATCCAGATTTAAAGATAGGGATGACCACCGCTTTTTTTAGACTTTTAGGGAAAATTCCTTCTCGGAGGCACGCCTGAAATATACATGTTAACGGTCGGAGTAAAATGTGTTTAAAACGCTTAAGTATTTTATTATCAATATTATCCCAGCCGACTGCACAGTCATCTTTCAGAGCTGAGATGATTAGTTCTACTTCACTTTCGTCCGTATCCAAAAGTGCAAAAGATTTAGCACAGCTCTTGAGAGAAGTCTGAAAGTGCGCGGCAGACCGATAAGACGATTGCTTCAGGAGTGGCTCCGCGAGGGATTTCCCTACATTCACGAAATAGTTATTTACATTATTAGCTGATGATAGGGGTGAAGAGTTAGTGAGCAGTAAACTTGAAACGGGTTCCCGTTGTTTAGATCTGTAAGTCAAGTTTTTAATATGTTTCCATATCTGTTTACTATTTTTGCCTGCTTTCTGCAATTCGTTCCTATCGTATTCAATCTTAAGTTTTTTCAAGAGATTATTACAAAAGTTCCTGTACCTCTTGTATATTACAAGAAGCATTATATTATCAGGGTAGCGTTTGGTTTTCTGATGTAATTTGTCTCTGTGCCTTATACATCGAACAAGGCCCGGAGTAATCCACGGTTTAATATTATAATGCTTCCGATTTAATGTTATTACGGTCGTATTATGTAATATTGCTTGCTGGACGTTTTTAATTAAATACGACAAAGACAAATTAGCGTCAGGAAAATCGTAAACAGGGCTAAAATCAATGTTATGCAGGTCATGTTCTAGTTTGTGCATGTTTAGTTTGGACTTTGTCAGTGGACGATTTTGCTTAGGTAGCGTTAAGTTCATTGTTAGTAGGACAGCATTATGATCAGTAATTGTTGAATTAGTAACTAGGGTAATATATGGTAGGCTAGGTGACGAGGTAGTGATATAAATATAATGAAGTCTTAATTTGATATTTTTAAAGTGAAAATAAAGTACAGACTTCTAGAGATAAAAGCATCAATTGAAACTAATCTTTAAAGACATGTCAAAGTCAAGTAGGTAGGTAATGAATAGATTTCACACACACAGACACAGTTTAACATCTAAACAACGAAGCACACACTTACATTCAGATTAGACGAACAGAATTTCCACGTTCCCTTGGTTACAAAATCCTATCAAAGACTTAACTTACACAAGCAGTCAAAGACAGCAAGCCTGCATACAAATATTGAAACAAGAAATCATAAGCCATGTCCCACCCACTATAACGACGGAATATTAGTCATCCGGCATCCGTTGCAGACAACTTCTAAAGACTAATATTATTCCGTAACGTTCTGGACCAGTAACCTTGGTTCAAGTGAGACAGGGCAGTCGAATCACACGTTCTACACATTTGTTTTGGCAGAAGTTCAATAAATGCTCCAACTGCGGACAGGCAGGCCAGTTGATTCAGGACAATCTTGGAGATTTTTTATTGGTCCCAGAAAACGCTGGACTAACAATATAAGCACTTAGTTTTAGGTTACATATGGCACTGTATAGAAAACGGAAGGAGAATATTCTAGCAATTTGTTTAGCATATCATAAAGAAAAATTATATACGTACATAACAGTTGTGAAAATAATTGGATAGTTCAAACAAAATTCGCTAGTGTTTTCATACTAACAGATTCCTGTTCAAATATTTCTCTTCAACTCGAGTTTTTCGTGCAATTAATATAAACAGAATCCGAATCGGATTATAAAGTTTATAAAAAACCTCTTGCATTTCTAGTCTACATTCATTTTAATACTTTTGAACGAAAAGTCCATTAATAAAAACTAAATCTTTTATAGATAAATCTTAAGTATTAAATCCAAACTTTAATTAGAGCTGTAATAAATGTTCAAAGTTTATTTGAAACGATAGAGAGCTTTTTTAGTTGTTATTTTTTCAACGAGATTGGAAAGCCAGTAAAGATTCTTATTACTAATTGAGTTTTAGGACTTCTCAAGATATTCAGTATTGAATTGTTTGAATAGGTGTCTGTATTTCCTATAAGCCGCTGGTTCCGCTGGTTGCGATATGCGCGGGACCGGTCAATGTGGCGACTCTTGGGGGAGGCCTATGTCCAGCAGTGGACGTCTTTCGGCTGATATGATGATGATTTCCTATAAGCCATGATTTTTGTCGTATTGTGGGGTATGCAGGAAACCAGCAGCTAGTAAGAAGTAACCAGCGTCATTATAGTAATTTTGCAAGTCAAACTATTTATGAGATAATTTAGACCGTAGTTCGTATCTAGTCTTTTCATATTCTTGTTGATCCTCAATTTTAGAAAAATGAAATTGTTATATCTATATTATGCTATTGCTATGCATCTGTTAACGTCTGTATGTCATGTTCCCACCACCATTTAGTCGCAAATAAACAGTCTTGAAGTAAACACGCATTTTAACTTACCAAATTCCTGCTAAGCAAATAACAACATAGTGGTCCTTCGAGCCGGATGATAAAATAAACCGCCGGAAAACGATGATAAAATGGACTTGACAGTATTTCAGTTGTTTTTCACGAATCGACATTGTGCATATTGATGACTTATTAGTATTGAGGTAGATACATGAAGTTTTGTCTCTCTGTCGATCGATACAAAGCCTTTCATCTAAAATTCACGAGAATGAAACCGTAGGCATAGTAATGATTCCTAGAAATTCTACTCCAAAATTACCAATTCCATTCGGTACAGCGTCAAAGCATACGGTGCATCCGTATGCTTTCCAAAAGTTAAACAACGTTCACTAAACAATGCACATACCTACAGTGATTAGACACCACAGACGAACACAATCAAATTGCTATTCCATTTCGCAGTTTAATAAGCATACCGGGCTTAAACTAATAAATCAAACTGATTTGATTATTTACTGCCGACTGTACCGAATTGTTTGATGTAGGATTACATTAGGTATCTTGTGGGGTGGGTTGTAATGTAGAAATCCAGGCTATGATTATGTAAAGAAGATTTTTGTAGGTAGACTTTTCAGAGTGACTCAGTTTTTGTAACGAAAATTATTATGACTAATTTTCAAACGTGTGTTAATCTAGATACATTGATTGATTTTTCTTATGTCCTTCAAACCCTGGACAGTATTTTATTATTAGGATAAAATTTTCTTCCACAGTATGATCGAAAATGTATTGGCAAAGTTGTTAAAATGCAGTTGGAGGTTGTATCTAAACTCATAGATACATTTCTCAGATATCCTGCTCCAAAAATCAGAATAAAAATAAACGTTTATAATACAAATTCTTATTTTGTTTAGTGCGAGTAACGCCGGAGTCCGGACGGATAAGCAATGGCTGCGTGCCATCCACGCAACACTATGACAGCTTGGACATACTTGTACAAGTTCGTTCTATTAAACTCCAAGACTTTTACTCTATATAAAGTTTTCTATCTTTTCGTGGAAATATTTGATAGCTTCTGTTGGAAGGTATTGGTTTTTTTGTTGTTTGTATTGTTGGTAAAGGTAGGTTTCTAAATAATAAATTGAGTAACTTGGCAGCTGTTTAATACAATCATACTGTCACTATCGGCACTGACTAAATGGTAACGATGTCTATACTCTTTGCGCTCTAGCATGGTGCGGGTGACAGTTTCAATAAAATAAAATACGCATACATCTACGTATACGCATTTTTTGTAGTTTAACGTCATACAGGCAACTATGCCCTCCGGCCGTTTTCGCAACTGCGATTCGTAACCAGTTGCGAATTAAGAATTTTTATTCCTTGTTTGCAATCGGTTGAGACTCAAGCAAATTTTTTCCTTAACCGCAACTTGGTTTTCAATAAGAACTTTGGAAACTTGCATAGTTGTGATGGGAGAAAAGCATTTCTTAATTCGGAATCAGTACCTAGCCACAGATAATATAATACCAGTATAAAGATGCCTCATCCCATACAAAGAAACCGTGCCGCGCCATCTATTGGAATCAATTTTAAATGATCCGTTCAAATAATCTTTGAAATGTGAATTAAGAGCCCAATATCCCATAATTTTGTGCTTAGAAGAGTAGATTAAAAAAGAACATACAATTTTTATGATCAATTGTAGAAAATCTTGATTTTACACACAATTCAAAAACATATCGAAGCATATCACGCCATCTAATGAACATTCACATTTATTTGAACTAAATTTTGTTTGTAAGCGCTGGGTTCCCGTGAATAAAAAAATGTAAATAAAACGAAAAATCCCAATCTACGTATATATATTTCACTCGTCGTAAGTTATTTCACAATAGTATTTTATCTGTTTGATTAATTACTATTGTGCCCATTTGAGATTATCGAAATTTTTAATTTGATAATCTCAAACGGGCGAGTAGCTTTCAGTAGCAAACTTTCAGTTTTATAATAGTAATAAAATAGAGTGCAAAATCAACAAAATAGAGTGTCAGCAAACAGATAACGAAGGTTGCGTATAAGGAATAAAAATCTTTTTGCGTAACTGGATACGAAACTTTATCATCAGGAGGCCTAGTTACGGTTAAGAAAAAAGTTTTCATGATTCGCAACCGGTTGCAAACAAAGAAAAAAAATTCTTAATTCGCAACTGGTTACGAATCGCAGTTGCGAAAACGGCCGAAGGGCAACTATGGTATATGGTATAACCATGGTATGACGTTAAACTACAAAAAATGCGTAAACGTTATTGCGTAAAAAATGTTATTGAAACTGTCACCCGCACCATGCTACAGCGCAAAGAGTGTAGTTACTGATTATTAAGAAAAAGTTGTCAGGAACACAAAGGACCAGTTTCTGAATTGAGTATATATCTGTGTCAAACTCTACTAATACCAAAGTTTGACAGGTTTTTAGCTTAAAGTACAGTTTGAGAAATTGGCGTAAAAACTTATTTACAAGGTCATTAAACGTTAACGTCAAACAAGACGTCGTAATATTAACATTATTTATTAACGTTTCATAATGTTAGTCTAATTTGATTTTCTGCAAAAACTTTACGTCAATACTAGAAAGAACAGAAACCGTAATTCCTCTGTTACGTCGATTTTTCAACCTATATCTTAATAGTTCTAGACCTAAACTATTAAGACATAGTTGGACATATCAGTAGAATCGCCTAATAATAACATCAAACGGAATTTACAGAAGGTGTAATATCGCCCGAAGCCAAATTGTGCAATGGCGTTTATGCTCCATACATACTTGATACTGTAGGGCTATCGGTTACTAACACGCTTTGATGCAATAGGAGACTTGCAGAAGACAATAGTCTCAAGATCGGCTAACACGTTGTGGGAATTCAATCGAAAATGATCAAACATACGATGGTTTGAATAGCGTTGATTAAGTAGTAGTAGTTTAGTTAGCTACTCATCAACTTCTTGTTCTTGTGCCATATTACTCGCTATATTAGTCTGTATCTTCGAACAGTCTCTCCTGTCAACACACAGGAGGCTGGCAGGAGATACTGTCTTTTCTTTATACATTCTACCACCCAATCTTTATTTTGGCCTTTCTCTCCTCTCCTTCCAGCTCCTAAATTTGTAATTAAATAAATGGTCTACTTCTTTGATCTACTTGGGTCTACTTGGTTCGACCCTATCTATTTTCAACAAGTGTGAAGAGCTAGATAGTTTGCACGTCACTCTTGAACGGGATGTTTTCAGATTAACGGAAGGTTCCGAGAATTACCTTTTTAATTTTTCATTTGTATACGTTTTCGTCTCTTTTATCGGCAGAAATGACTTCAGCACAATACATGCATGCATTCCTAGTGATTTTTTATCTCCTTTGTAATCAGTTATTGTCGAAAATTAGTCAAAATCTTAATTTTTATTATAAGCAGATCCTACTACTATAATAGAATAGAATAGAATAGAATTTTATTTTGCAAATATGGGTAATATACAATAGTTGTTATGATATCAAAGCTCAACCATATTTTACCATTCAAACGAAACGTGAAAGTGTCTGAGGATGGATGGATGGATGTGTAAATTTTACAGAAATATAGTTTATACAGTAGAATAACACTTAGGCTATATATTATAAACATATTAAGAGAAGTACTAATACCAAGCGGGTGGAACCGAAGGCAGTAGCTAATATAGTCTATAATTAGCTTGTCATTTTACAAGAACAAGTAACTAAAGATGAATATGGACTTACCTAAGGCCTCATTACCTACGTAGTACTCATCAAGAAAGAAACACAAGTCAGACTCATCCCTTTTCATAGTTACCACAATATAATCGATTACGAAGCTAATAAACTAATAGAAGCCAATCCTAGGCCAGTCGGAGCCACGCAGTAACTAGACATTAGTGCGGACGCCACTCAAATTGGCCTGCTCTCCTTGATTACAATTAACTGGCAAGTCGTAGCCGCCGGCCACAAACTGCCAGGCGAGGATCATCGTGTGAATTTAGGATACAAGTGTTCTGCTACATGAAACTAATTGATGGGGCGTTTATTGGTGAAAAGTTACCATATTAAGAACCCAGTACGTGTGATTCAGGTCCTTAGTATGGCAAAAAATCTCTTCATGTTCTAATTCAGAATTCAAAGCGTGAATTTTAATAAGCTTAGCAAGTAGGTACTTTAGAACAGAATTTGATTATAAGACCCTTTAAGTTCTATAGTAGTCCTGTATTCAGATACTAGACAAGGCCAGTAGCCATAAGAAGTTAAAAAATATCATTCTGTAGGTATTGTGACGAGGTACTGATAGGAATATAAGAAGTCTTAATAAGATATTATTAAAGTGATAATAAAGTACAGACTTCCAGAGATAAAAGCATCGATTGAAACTAATATCTAAAGACATTTCAAAGACAAGTAGGTAATGAATAGATTTCACACACACACAGTTAAACAACTAAACGACGAAGCACACACCTAAATAGATTCAGATTAGACGAATAGAATTTCTACGTTCCCTTGGTTACAAAATCCTATCAAAGACTTAACTTACACAAGCAGTCAAAGACAGCAAGCCTGCATACAAATATTGAAACAAGAAATCATAAGCCATGTCCCACCCACTATAACGACGGAATATTAGTCATCCGGCATCCGTTGCAGACAGTTTCTAAAGACTAATATTATTCCGTAACGTTCTGGACTAGTAACCTTGGTTCAAGTGAGACAGGGCAGTCGAATCACACGTTCTACACATTTGTTTTGGCAGAAGTTCAATAAATGCTCCAACTGCGGACAGGCAGGCCAGTTGATTCAGGACAATCTTGGCGATTTTTTATTGGTCCCAGAAAACGCTGGACTAACAATATAAGCACTTAGTTTTAGGTTACATGTGGCACTGTATAGAAAACGGAAGGAGAATATTCTAGCAATTTTTTTAGCATATCATAAAGAAAAATTATATACTTATGTAAATAACAGTTGTGAAAATAATTGGATAGTCCAAACAAAATTCGCTAGTGTTTTCATACTAACAGATTCCTGTTCAAATATTTCTCTTCAACTCGAGTTTTTCGTGCAATTAATAAAAACAGAATCCGAATCGGATTATAAAGTTTATAAAAAACCTCTTGCATTTCTAGTCTACATTCATTTTAATACTTTTGAACGAAAAGTCCATTAATAAAAACTAAATCTTTTATAGATAAATCTTAAGTATTAAATCCAAACTTTAATTAGAGCTGTAATAAATGTTCAAAGTTTATTTGAAACGATAGAGAGCTTTTTTAGTTGTTATTTTTTCAACGAGATTGGAAAGCCAGTAAAGATTCTTATTACTAATTGAGTTTTAGGACTTCTCAAGATATTCAGTATTGAATTGTTTGAATAGGTGTCTGTATTTCCTATAAGCCGCTGGTTCCGCTGGTTGCGAGATGCGCGGGACCGGTCAATGTGGCGACTCTTGGGGGAGGCCTATGTCCAGCAGTGGACGTCTTTCGGCTGATATGATGATGATTTCCTATAAGCCATGATTTTTGTCGTATTGTGGGGTATGCAGGAAACCAGCAGCTAGTAAGAAGTTACCAGCGTCATTATAGTAATTTTGCAAGTTAAACTATTTACGAGATAATTTAGAACGTAGTTCGTATCTAGTCTTTTCATATTCTTTTTGGTCCTCAATTTTAGAAAAATGTAATCAAATCAAATCAAATATGTTTATTTGTTCGAATATGGTAAAATAGATGTTACAATATTGGTTCCAGCTTATCCTGCCATAATATGGCGTACAAATATTTATTAATAATTATGAATTATAGTATATAATCTGAATCTGTTATAGAAAAAAAAATTTAATGTTAATGTATCGTTATAACGATGATAAAATTGACTTGACGGTATTTCAGTTGTTTTTCACGAATCGACATTGTGCATATTGATGACTTATTAGTATTTACGGTTTTTTATCGGTTACATTTCGGGGAGTGTGCGATGGAATTGCATGATCTAATTCCACCTAGCCCGTTTCATCATCGGACTACCAGACATACGGAGAAGCGCCATCGGTACATGGTAGACATCCCACTCATACGCACTAAACGTTTTGAGAATACTTTCATTATGCGTACAGCTAGATGTCTAGGAGTCTGTGTTTCCCGATAGCTACAATCTAGGGGTCTTTAAGTCAAGAGTGAATAGGTTACTTCTAGGCAAGCGTGCTCCACCGTCGACTACATCATCGCTTACCATCAGGTGAGATAGTGGTCAAGCGCAAACCTATATTGAATAAAAAATTAAAAATTAGGTAGATACATGAAGTTTTGTGTCTCTGTCGATCGATACAAAGCCTTTCATTGAAAATTCACGAGAATGAAACCGTAGGCAACTAGCATAGTAATGATTCCTAGAAATGCTACTCCAAAATTACCAATTCCATTCGGTACAGCGTCAAAGCATACGGTGCATCCGTATGCTTTCCAAAAGTTAAACAACGTTCACTAAACAATGCACATACCTACAGTGATTAGACACCACAGACGAACACAATCAAATTGCTATTCCATTTCGCAGTTTAATAAGCATACCGGGCTTAAACTAATAAATCAAACTGATTTGATTATTTACTGCCGACTGTACCGAATTGTTTGATGTAGGATTACATTAGGTATCTTGTGGGGTGGGTTGTAATGCAGAAATCCAGGCTATGATTATGTAAAGAAGATTTTTGTAGGTAGACTTTTCAGAGTGACTCAGTTTTTGTAACGAAAATTATTATGACTAATTTTCAAACGTGTGTTAGCTCTGTGATTGGTTGAATTATATTTTTTATCAGTTTGCGTTTAATTTATGATGCGTTAATCGTTTCTTTTTAAAGACCATGTGTGTCTTTCATGGCCCTTGATGGTGATTAAAATTACAGTCTGTAAGTTTAGAATGGATAAAGTGAGAAATGAGTATATTAGAGGAAGATTGAAAGTGGCGCCAGTGACAGAAAAGTTGAAAGTAAACCGTTTTGCCTGGTATGGTCATGTGATGAGGAGGGATGAAACGCATGTTACTAAAAGTGTTATGAATATAAATGTGTGTGGATGAATGAAGAGGGGAGGAAGGTCAAAGAAAAGATGGATGGACTGTGTGAGGAGTGATATGAAAGAAACGGGAGTCAGTGATAGCATGACAGGGGATAGGACGGTATGGAAGAAGAAAACCGACCCTAAGTAACATGGGACAAGGACAGGAAGATGATGAAGTTTAGTAGAGAGGGAGACTGCTCATAGACTCACAGTAGGTACTCAAGTCAAAAGTGTTAGTCATATTTGCATTGTAGTTTTATATGATCATACGTCAGTCTATAGTCTATAATACCATAATTGCCAATTTGTGCTCTAAACTAGCCTAGGTTTAATATCATAAGCGATCTGTGTAGAATGTATCTAACAGAAACAATTTGGAGAAACTAGGTTTTCGAAGGTACTTCTGAGTTTAAAACCTCGCTCGTAAAACCTAATTTAAAGATTACCTACATTATATTTAGGTTTAAGACAGTGAAACCTAGAAATTAAAATAAGATCGATAAGTATTATAAGTACTTTTCCTATTCGATAAAGATTTTTTTTTTTAACTTTGGCCCACACTAGGAAAGAAACATGGAAAATATAATTTATAATTTTCGCTCCCCTTTTTAGAGTTCCGTACCCAAAAGGTAAAAACGGGACCCTATTACTGAGACTCCGCGGTCCGTCTGTCTGTCTGTCTGTCACCAGGTTGTATCTCATGAACCGTGATAGCTAGACAGTTGAAATTTTCACAGATGATGTATTTCTGTTGCCGCTATAACAACAAATACTAAAAACAGAATAAAATAAACATTTACGTGGGGCTCCCATACAACAAACGTGATTTTTGTGCCGATTTTTGCGATAGTGGTACGGAACCCTTCGTGCGCGAGTCCGACTCGCACTTGGCCGGTTTTTAGGTACAACCTCGATAAAAAAAATACTGCAGTATGCATTATCTCCATAGCTAAATTAGGACGGCAGTTACCTTGGCAAATAATAACTATATCACAATTTCCTATGACATTTGCGTACAGCGTACAACGATGAAATCAACTGAAAGTCTGTAGCAAAGGTGACAGGAAGCGGGGTGCAACGGAGCGCGCCGAACACTGCTGACTCAGGATAGAGATACCACTATCAGGCGAACTCGAATCTAGATTGCGGATGAGAAATGAGGACACTTTTGGTCGATAGTTTTCGAGTTAGAAACGGTGATGCGGTTGTCTTCAAGATTGGTTAGTAAAGTGTAGGATGAGAAATCATGGGTATTATCGTTGGATATTATGAAGGGATCACTAGGTTATCTTTATGAGAGATTGGTTAATAAAGGCAATAGAAATTGTGGCGTGGAAGACGTAGGGGGGAATCTATGGCCAGCTGCTCAGTAAGACTCTGATAGCTGGAGAAATGGCACGGTTATGTTTATTACAGACGAGATAGATAAAACGGTCAGAGGGTCACTTTAGGGACTGCTTCAAATGCAACAAAGAGAGAGTTGTTGAACGTTCAGAGGTTAGGAGCCCTTTCCAAGAGTGCTGCATTAAAGCTGAAAAAATAAATTCTTTAAGACTTTGACTCTCTGTGGCAAAACCATCTGCGCTTGAATATAGAATCAACCTAATGATAACTATGGGGCATGGGCCTAAGTTTTTAGGGTTCCATACCCAAAGGTAAAAACCAGACCCTATTACTGAGACTCCGCGATCCGTCTGTCTGTCTGTCACCAGGGTGTATCTCATGAACCGTGATAGCTAGGCAGTTGAAATTTTCACAGATAATGATGATTTCTGTTACCGCTATAACAACAAGTACTAAAAACAGTATAAAATATTTTTTAAGTGGGGCTCCCATACAACAAACGTGATTTTTTTGCGATAATGGTACGGAACCCTACGTGCGCGAGTCCGACTTGCACTTGGCCGGTTTTTTAGTTCTTGGTGAAAACATGCAAGTTTGACATGTATGCCGGCGGGATTTGTCTTATCATCATCATCAGCCTTTTAATTTTCCCACTGCTGGTACTCAGGCCTTCTCTCGTAGAGAATGAGTAGGCTTTAATCTACCACACGGGCCCAGTGTAAATTGATAGATGTCACAAATTGAAATTTATGGTTCTAGGACGTGCCGGTTATGTCTATTGCGTTGGTTAAGGTTGCCATTGTCGACGGCACGAACTATTTTGTGCGCAGGGTTAAAATGATGTGACCTGACAAAGTGTGTTCAAAGTTTGACACCGCTAAAAACTGTTTTCAACGTGAATAAATTACAAGATTTTTAGAACAAAGTGGCGCGCCGCGCCTCACTACACCCTGTTAAAATCTCTTTTAATTTATTCACAATATTCAGCCATAAAGTGTATGAAACAAATGTTAGTGGTGCGGAGCCGCGAGTAAGCGATTTGGCACATTGCGCCCGAGAGCAGGCGGGGGCGGCCACGGCATAATTACGTACCTACGAAATGTGAGCTGTCGTTTAAATCTTGCACTGCTTAAATTTGAAGCGAACTTCACTGAGGCCGTGTTATTAATTTAATTTTGTTCGCCTCTCTACTGGAACACGGCCATTGTGCTCCCGCTCACACGTGCCGCTCTACCACCGCCTCTAAATCACCCCAAAAACAAAATCCCTTCGCAATTTAGATACAATTCTCTTGAAAAGAAAAGGATATTTATGCTTCAGACCTTCACAGATAAAGTCGCCTCAGCACTTATCAGGAATCTCACAAAAAACACAATATTTTACCCGCAGCCGAAAGATTTCGACTTTTTCGAGAGCAATAACGCCCACATTCAAGATGAAAGTGGACGAGAGTAGACTATTGCCCGGACGCATTAGACTACCAAAGCTGAACAATTTAATGACGATTGACTATTCATACCACATTCAAGCGGTTGACCGCTTTGCTACTCTTGATTTAAAGTCTAATTATTCTGCGATCTCAGCCGTAGCGGACGCTCGCAGGGTACGTAATGAGAGGGGCGAGGCGGCGCGGCGCGGGGTGGCGGCGGGATGCAAAATGTTGCAATTGCATTTCCCCGTCAGAAAAACAGCTTACACTAGCAAAAATAATTAAGAGTATTAGTGGAGTCGGCGAGCGGAGTGTCGCGCAGTAAATAGTCTGCTAAATACCCACCTACATTTATTGGCGCTGGGACTTTGGGAAGGCCAGTGTAATGGCGGAAACAATTTTGCCTTTTAAAACAGTGGACGCCTTTGTTTATAAACGCTTCCGTTGAACGAGTACATAACTGCGAGTTTCACGTGATTTAAAGTGATGTCAAAGTGAAAATAATGAGACTCGACTTTGGAGGGTATGTTGGCAGATTGTTATTCAGCTTTTGAGTGATTAATATAAAAGGGCTTTTTCAAAGTTCGAATAAAATGTTGCATAACTAAATCTTCTTCTTTGTGTGTCAATTTGGCTCAAATTTTGTCCGACCAAAATGTGGTCACATGCAGCCTTATTGCGTAATGAATTCGGCAAGGCAAAGGGCAAAGGGCTTGAAAAATCGACCAATACATGCGAGATGAGAGACGTGATGTAGATTTCCGTCTATGTTATTGGTCGATTTTTCATACTCTTTGCCTTGCCGAATTTATTACGCAATAAGGCTGCTGGATAGCTGTCGTTGGCCTCGTTCCAGTCTTGGAAAGTGCAAGTGGTTGCGCAGGCTGGGCAAGACAGGAGTTGGTGCATATCCTGTAAAGGGGCTCCACACTGGCACCTTGTTTGGGATGGATCTCAGGTTATCTCTACAGCGACCAACCTGGGCCCGCAATCAGGTCTGAGATTTCGAGATTGGCCACTGCAGTTCTTGCCCAGGTGAGAGATGCTCTACCGGAGTGATGAAGTGTGGCGGAGTGGGATGTATGTTCCTCCATATAGTTCATATCTCTGGCCTGAGTGTCTGACGTGCTGTTCTCCGAAGAGGCCGTAAATCTTAGGAAAACTAAAAAAGAATCAGATATGCATAGGTAACTTAGTAATTAAACGATATCTAACCCCCGATTTCTGGACTAAGAATTTGAAATTGTGTCAAATTCGAGTCTGTAAACCTGAATTGGCATTAAAGCAGGGTTTGGCACGAACTTACCTTCAATTTATCAATTCGGAAGCTGGCCCTAAGTTGTAGGCTGACAGCTGTTAGAATAAGGGCGGTTACAAACTACATCTGATCCGTGTCCATGAAATTTCGGTGCCGAAGTAGCAGTAGTACCTACTTCTTGCAGGGAAGCTTAATAATTCATCATAATTCAGAACTTTTTGAGCTCGGAACTCAAATCATGGATACGAATCACGGACAAGGACGTGTAGGTAGTGCGTAACCACCTAAGCAACGCAATAGACAAAACCGGCATATCCTAGAACCATAAATTAGAATTTGTGATATCGATCAAGATACACTGGGCCCGCGTGGTAGATTAAATCCCACTCCTTCCTATGAGAGAAGGTCTGTGTACCAGCAGTGGAAAAAATAAAAGGCTGATGATGATGATGACACAAATCCCGCCGGCATACATGTCAAACTTGCATGTTTTCACCAAGAATTATAAAAAGGCTAAAGATCTGCCTTAACAAACCTATAGGTTACTAGTATTATAATACTCGGCAGCTTCGCCTTGTTATGGACATTCCCTCCATTTGAGACTACAGCAGAGGCAGACAATGCATCTTTCTACAGACGATTTTGACTTCTGTATTCAGGTAACTATCTAAGATAGGCTTACAAATTATCTTAGTAACCTAGGACAATCAAAATAAAAAGCAACGAAGAAAATCTATCCACTCCAGCAAGACTTCCCAACACAACTCGCTCGGCAGGTGTAGGTATCCGCAAGGGTTGATAAATCCCTAGGGGCTATCGCCCAGGTATTTTAATACTTATCACCTGCCTAGAACTTAACTGGCACACATTAAACAATCGGCGTCGCATCATTTGTCGTCTGTCGCCGAAGCTCTTGACAACGGTCCGTCCCTACCAAAGCGGAAAAAAGATAATCCCCCAATTAAATTGAACCACTACCCATGAAATTGTTTACCTTTTGAGGTAAAGAATTTTTAGAATCAGACGTAGGTACATTTTGCAGTACAGGACAGTGAGGAAATATGTAAATGTAGATAAGGCAGGGTAATTATAATAATGTGGGATTTAGGAAATCGTGAAATAATGAGCATTGATGATGATTTGGGGGATTTTTTAGTTGAATAGGCCATTTTTAGGGTTCCGTACCCAAAGGGTAAAACGGGACCCTATTACTTAAGACTCCGCGGTCCGTCTGTCTATCTGTCTGTGCGTCTGTCACCAGGCTGTATCAAGAACCGTGAAAGCTAGACAGTTGAAATTTTCACAGATGATGTATTTTTGCCGCTATAACAACAAATACTAAATACAGAATAAAATAATATTGAAGTGGGCTCCCATACAACAAACTTTACTTTTTTGCCGTTTTTTGCGATAATGGTACTGAACCTTTCGTGCGCGAGTTCGACTCGCACTTTGCCAGTTTTTTTTAACAGATTGCGACTGCAAACGTTCCTATAGAATTGTAGATAGCTATCAAAGTTCATGAGATACAGCCTAGTGACAGACAGATATACAGACGGACCGCGGAGTCTAAGTAATAGGGTCCCGTTTTTACCATTTGGGTACGGAACCCTAAAAACACCTCTGATTGCCCTACATTTGACAAGTTTTAAATATTGATTTCACTATCGCCGAAATGATATTGCAACTTGAATTTGAACGTTGTTTAAGCACGAGAATTGAAAGAAAGAAAGAAAACCAGTTTATTTGGCACACACAGATACACATCATGTACAAATAAAAGGAAACGTAATAAAAAAAAAAACATTTTTTTTTTGTTTTTGTAGTGTTTAGTGTGTGTGTAATAATTGGACTTCAGAAACATAAACTCACACCATTTTTCCAGGTGCCTAGGTACGAATAAACTATAGAACTATAGACACGATCCTTACATACCTATACCAACTCCACAATTTTCATATTTTACCAATCTTTCGCTTAGGTTACATCATTTCAGCCGAATAACGTCCACTGCTGGACATAGGCCACCTCGAAGCGTCGCCACACTGATCAGACCTGTGCGTTTCGCATCCACCGCTTAGGTTAAAACATATTTAATTCTCAAAAAAGACACGGTCACTTACTTTCGCTTATATATAGATCAATGTCCAGTCCTTGAGGTTTTTTATCTGCCATCAATTCATCAAGCAGACATGTCCGGGTCTCGCCGAACATAGACGACAATAGGTGACGGGACCCGCAGACAGAACCCATCGTCAGCAAACGTGCTCAAATTGTGGGACTCCCTGTTATAAATTAGGATTCGACGCTAATGTACTTAATTGAAATGTATGGAGACCGTTGTGGAATGTTTTTGGCGTTATTTGGGTTTAAGGCCGCGTTTCCACTGACGCGGAGCTGGGCGGAGACGTGCGGAAGCGACCAATCACAGACGAGACGAGTGGCGCGATGAGGGATTTCAACCATTGTAATTGGTCGCTTCCGCACGTCTCCGCCCAGCTCCGCGTCAGTGGAAACGCGGCCTAAGAGTTGTCTTGGTGTGTTTAGATGGGTTTAAGAATAGGTACCTACCCCCAAGTTTTTGAATTAAGAACCAAAGCAATCTTGCCTCGGCTCAAACGTGTCAAATTTGTAGTTATGTCTAATAAATGTGGACCGCGATAAACGTATTATTCTCCTGGTATTGTTATGGCGACGAATGATGAAAAACAGAACCAATTTCATATATCAGGAATATGAGGCGTTGAAAATATCGAAACATCAATTGCCGAGCGGGTGCGCCGTAAGACATGGCACCGTTGTGATGTGTCCACGTCCTTAGGTTGACCGAATTTTGAAAATGAAAGGTACAGGCAAAGAACAGGGAATGTCACAAGTTTAAATTCTTATATTTTTATTGGCAAGCAAATCTTTATATAATGTAGTTTTATTTTCAATCACTAACTTTTTTTTAAAGTAAGTCGCTTATAGTTATTTATGATACAAGTGCGGAAGGTAGGTGATTTCGGATGAGTGGCATTTTTATTCACGAGCGAGCGAAGCGAGTGAGTGGATAAATCGACACGAGTCGGAAATCATCTTACGTACGTGTATCATACAACATTTTACTATGCATTGTGCGAGGAAATAAATAAATTAATAAAATGGCGGGCTTATTCAAGCCTACGATTCAAGCGCGTTCAGCATATCCACATATTAACTACCTAATAGTTCCTCGGGCAATCCTCGGGCATATCTACTGCGCATGTGCAAATAGCTGTCACATCGTAACGCAATAAGGCACGAGCAAAATATACGTTCTGCCAAACATATTTAATAAATATTTAAAATTAATTTATTGATCAAAATCTACATCTAGAGTAATTAAAAACGCCTAAAATGAAATATTAGTTTTATTTTACTTTTTATATGAATGATAATCTGAACATAACTAATTTTTAAAACTTTTCTCAAATAATAAAAACTCTATGCGTCGGGCTGACGTTGGAGTTAAAAATTAAAAAAATACAGGAAAGTAAAAAGCACTAGTGAAAAAAAGTGACACTTTCCGCACAGTTTGGCTGCTTGGAAAAACGCTCTTTTCGAGGACATGCATTGTAAAAGACTTTTTTGTTTATGGCCGAAACGAAAACAACCCGGAATGTCCGTGACATTCCGGTACATTCCGGTAAAGAAGAAGGATAAAATTACATACTTCTAAACTTTTAACTGCGTTTTTCTCAAAATCTATTAATTAGGACATTCCGTTTTTTGCCTGTACCCTTCAAATGGTAGACCAAAGCCGAATACGTGATAGAATATTGAAACTGCGACATAATGATTGCGCGTCGAAAAAAAATCCTTTCATCAATTATCACTTACGTCCTTAACTTTAAAAACTTATTTGATGACATCTCTGAAAATCTAATTAGGTCAAACATTTTAAGCAGATTGGAGACGTATCGAAGAATTTACTGTTGGTAATTAGTCCGGTCCGAATATGGGCACATTTACGGGAGCGAGTTGGCATCGGGGCTTCGCTGGCGAACACCCAACCCTTAGAGAGAAGTGGTCGCAACGTTTACCAGGCATTTGGCAGTCTTTCACTGCATGGTAATATGCGTTCAATGCATGTTGCATCATTATTGGTTTTGAATAATTTCGTGTCACCTTTATCTTGTTTGGGGGATGAAAGTTAAGCGGTCGTTTGAGCCCGTGGTAGACTTTTCAATTTTACATGATCATCGGTTTCCAGAAAACATGTGTCTTGTTGAGCCAAATTAAATTACCTACTTATATAGCGAAACTTCGCAGAAGTGATGGATATCGATACCTTATATGACTATATCTTCTATAATATAAAAATAAATCGCAAAATGTGTCGGTAAGCGCATAACTCAACAACGCCTGGACCAATTTGGCCAATTCTTTTTTTTAATGTTCGTTGAAGTTCAAAGATGGTTTTTAAATATTTTTTTTATTTTAGTTTTTTATTTGTAGGGTAGGGTAGTGTAGGGTAGGGTAGGGTAGGGTAGTGTAGCGTAGGGTAGTGTAGGGTAGGGAAGGTAGGGTAGGGTAGTGTTAGGTAGGGTAGACATGTGTTTGGTGTTTTTATGGCAAAACAAAGTTTGCCGGGTCAGCTAGTAATATTATAAATTCGAAAGTAACTCTGTATGTCTTTCCGTCTGTTACCTTTTCACGCCTAAACCACTGAACGGAATTCAATGAAATTTGGCAAGGAGATAGATGGTATCCTGAGGAAGGACTGGCTACGTTTTGTATAAAAAAAAATGTTAGGGTAGGTAGGTTGGTAGGTAGGGTAGGTGGGTAGTTAGGTAGAGTAGGGTAGGGTATGGTTGTAGGTAGGGTAGGTAGGTAGAGTAGGGTAGGTAGGTGCCAGTTGACGGGAGCGTAACCGCGGGGGACAGCTAGTATGACTATAAAACAAAAATAAATATTCTAACCTTATCTTTCAAGTAACTCATCATCATCATCATTTCAGCCGAAAGACGTCCACTGCTGGACATAGGCCTCCCCCAGGCGTCGCCACATTGACCGATCCCGTGCGTCTCGCATCCAGCGCCTTCCCGCAACCTTAACCAGGTCATCGGTCCACCTAGTGGGAGGCCTTCCAACGTATCGTCTTCCAGTCAGTTCAGTTCAAGTAACTACAGCGGACTAATAACAAAAACATACGGTATCCGAGTAAAATCGCAATAGTTCAGTGCTGTAGCTCATTGCTAGTGTAAAATTGTATGGTGGGTGCAGAATTAAAATTGGCGATAGCTAAGCGACGCAGCGTAAAATATGGCAAATACACTGAAAATCGGGGCCGTCGGTTGACAGGGTTGCTAGTGTAGTTACTCAAAATTATGAGATTTTTTCTTGGACGTTTAACAGGACTGGAGAGGGAAATTAAAAAAAAAATCTTAATAAAAAGGCTTTATTAATAATTAAATAAATACTTATGTACTTAATTACAATAAAAATATAATCTGAATCGATGGAATGTATGTAACTATCATATAATATTATTGTGAAACTATGATATGTATCTGTTTATAATCATTTATTGCTACATATTGCTTTTAATTCCTTTTTAAATAATTATTTCTCGAAACATAGCAAACATTATGATAGGTACTTATACATAAAATAACAATGTGGCTCAAGCAAGCAACTTTTTAAAACAAATGAAATCGCCTCAGGCAGGCGCGGATTCAGGGGGGCAATTGCCAACCAAAATTAGTCAGAAACACAAAATGAGACACAGAGATAGCTTTATCTATATTTTCATTTGTGGGTAATTACTTAGATATTGATTAATTGTCGTCACCCTTGGAAGTGGGAGCACATTGTTGAGTTTATGGAAAATAGGTCTTAAAGGTCGGCAAATTGTGAAAATTTTCTCCACTAGGGGCACTTAGTTACGCATATTTACCCTGTGGCCATAGATAATTCATTGGCACTACTAGTCTTCGAGCTTGCTGCGCTATAACTTAACTGTCTGGTTAAAAAATAGATTCATAATCTACTCAAGGCTAGGCAAAGTAAGATATGAATAGTCAACAGAAAATCTTAACATGATTTTCTTGATCTAGTTTCTGTAAAAATTACCAAAACTTTAACAAATTCTATCTACTTCATAGATAGAATTCTAATAAAAAATTATACAAATTCTATCTACTTCTATCTTATTTGATAGAAAATCAGGCAAAAATTTTGTTTTCGAGAACTCTATTGAGACAAATTGAGCGGGGGGGCCCCTGAGCGAAAACCTGGATCCGCGCCTGGCCTGAGGCACTTGAAATTGAACCTATCTTAATAGATATTTTCTAGAATGTAGTACTTGACAATATAAATAAATTCAACTATAAATGTCAATAAATTAACGTATGTTTTATAAGAAATATTTCGCTATTCACATTTTTCTTCAGATCTAACTTGAAATATTGCAAAATGTTTTATTTTTGTAATGAAGATTAGATGTGAGACGCACCACAGTATATCAAAATTTTATAAATTATATTTTTTATATCATTCATACAATTTTATAACCTGCAACGCTAACAAGCGTATGGGCCAAAGAGATTTTTTTTAATATTTTTCCATGCAGCCAACAAAATAACAAATACTGAAGCATTAGCACATTTTACTTCATTCCACGTCAAAAAACCGATAAAATTAACTATTTAATTGTATATTTTTCTACTAATTAGTAATTGATTAACTAATAAAGAAGGAAAAAAACTTTTTAATACATATTTAGAATTTCAATTTAGGTACATATTTTTATATATCACAATTTCGTATTAACATCGCCAATGAAGAAATGACTAATGTCTTTGGCACTCTGCTAATTATAATTTAATTACTCTTCCATAAAAATGCGTAGTCATATTTTAAAATAAATAAATTACAATCTCAATAGATGGCGCTACTGACTGTCGTTTGGCCCTTTTTAAAACCATCAAGCTATTAACACTGTATAAAATTCATTAATTGGTTTTCGAAATGGACGCTTTCGTATCATAAAAGCGTTGTATTTTATTAAATAAAAAGTTAATATTAATTTAGCTCGAAAAAAATCTCAAAACTATTACAATATGCAAATCATTTTGAATCTTATACTTACGTCAGAAAGCTCATAAATATTCGGCTTTGGGACCAAACGTATCACTGTCAGCATAGGGATGTCCAAGCCATGACATAACATATCGATATTAAAAATTAAAACAATTTAACGAAAACATTTTTGTGACAACTACACGTTAACAGATTTCTTGGGCGGAGGCACACGCGGTGAATGTGAGTACATCTTCTTGAATAACTCGGTTATATTGTTGTCGGGGAACAAATTCGTTAGCATCACTGAAAAACAATAAGTTTAATTAATTAACAAGAAACAAAAATATCAATTTAATGCCATTCTATTATATGGTGTTGTAGAATTCTTCTTTGAATCGATAACGACATTAGGTAACGACATATGATCGATATATATAGCTCCCACGAGAAGATTACAAAAATATTGGGCAAGTCTACTATCGGGTCACATTTCTGGTCGGCAACTAGTCGTCTGGTCAGCAAAGTCCATAAGCGGGACTCCTCTTTATTACCCTTTAATCCTTGTATTAGAATAGCCAATATAGATTTGAGTTAACTAATTCTGATCAGAAAGTCACGCTTTCATGTATTATAAAATAGTCGAATTTAGGAGTAGATGTTTTTCATAATAATCATTATTATGTCGGGTTTAGTCAATAGTACGGACGTCAAGTCAAATCACAAGCACGCCACCTGGTGGCAAATCAAGAACTACGCATTGGCGCGCTTTTTCTAACCACTTGCGTGGTGGGGACATCACTCATCAGTATAGGGCAGTTGAGTACTGACCGCTGTAGAGCTAAGACGTCATAGAATCAGTGTCGATCCGTAATATTAGTCAGCAAGATTGTAACTGTGAGTGTGTGAAATAGTCACTATTTGAATAAACCCAGTGTGTCAAATAATTGGTGTTATTTCATTTTCACGATTGTACCCACCGACCTGCCCACACACGATGTCTTAACCTAAGGGAAATGCATCCTGACTTCCCGATGGTTTACATCTATCGGCCAGCCTTGATGCGACATATATATTCTCGCGTTTCACCACTATCTCGCCTGATGTTAAACGATGATGTAGTCGACGGTGAAGCTCGCACTTACTTTCAAGCAGCACGAATATCAATCTCCTATTGATCTCCTGGTTTTGGAACAGATCGAATACTGTCAGCAAGCCTCTTCGAGCCGTGTCCGACCCTACAATGTGTCGCAAATCATCTGAAAATAAATCAAGTTTGGCATTCAGTTTTACTAACAATAATTGAATAATTGGGTACAAAACTAAGGTATCACCAAGTAAGTTCCAAAACTGGCTATATTTTTTCACCAGACTGTCGAAGGAGGGTAATGTGTTTATCTGTCTATGTATGTATGTTTGTTCCTATGTGGCGTTTTAGAGACCAAACGCGTTAACCGATTTTGATTTTTACGTCAATCGATTCGTCTTAACCTTGCGAGTGTCACTGGCACATTGAAAATCGAAAAATGGCTTTTGAGCGCTATATATTTTTCTTCCAACCCTATCTTGTGGGTTATCAAAATAAAGGGGTTTAAGAGGTGATTTCAAAAATATATAACACTTATATATTTAAATGTACCTACTTTGAAAAAAATATGTTAAAACTAAAAAGTTATAAATAAAAAAAAAGTAATTCAAAAAATCCAAAAAACCCGACCGCTTAAAAAGCGAACTAAAAAGACGTAAACAAGAAGAAAGTCATGCTGTGCAGTCGGAGGATACATCTAGTTTTGGTCAGCCAGCTCGCGAATATGTATCCTCCGATTTTTGATATTTGCAGCTTGAGCAGCTTTGAGCAGTTGGGTTTTTGATATTTGAATTACGTTTTTTGGCAAAGTTAGGGTATCATCCATGCAGCAGAACTGTGTTTAAAATCATTGCGCAGTTCTCAATATCTCCGCAACCAAAATAGCGTTCGGTGGCAAAACCATTATGATCACCAGTACCATCATCATCAGCCTACAGCAGTCCACAGTTGAACCTATGTTTAGCGATTGGAGAGGCACTATGCGTCTCCAATCCACGCCATTAATCTCAACTCATGGGCAATTCTCGTCTCGTCTCTAGCTGCTACCAGACACCCTGTAAAGATCATCGGTCCACCTAGCCTAAAGGATTCGCAGTCTCCAGTGTAAAACATGTATTTAAATAACAAATAATGCGGCAAAAATACGATTCACTTTACAAAAATACATACATAGTTACGTCCCAAATGAACCCGTATCAGTTGCATATAATTATATATTATTATTTATGTAGGTATTTATGATATTATTTAATATTTATTATTGTAATATTGCTCGCAGAACGGATGGCCGATGGGACAGAAAGGTTCTGAAGTAGCAAGCGCGAACCGGAAGAGGTTGCGTTGGAAGGCCTCCCACCAATTGGACCGATGACCAGGTGAAGGTTGCGGGGATCCGCTGGTTGCGAGACGCTCGGGACCGGTCAATGTGGCGACGCTTGGGGGAGGCCTATGTCCAGCAGTGGACGTCTTTCGGCTGATACGATGATGATGATGATGATTGTAATATTATGGGCCTCATCAGAAAGCTTACAGTCACCCAAAGGGCAATGGAGAGGGCCATGCTCAGAGTGTCTTTGCGTGATCGACTCAGAAATGTAGAGATCCGCAAGAGTAACCCTGGTTTTACTGACATAGCCCGAAGAATTGCGAAACTTAAGTGGCAGTAAGCAGCACATTACACGCAGAACGGATGGCCGATGGGGCAAAAAAGTTCTAGAGTGGCGACCGCGAACCGGGTGGACCGATGACCTGGAGAAAGTTGCGGAGATCCGCTGGATGCGGTACGAACGAGACCGGTCAATGTGGCGATGCCTATGTCCAGCAGTGAATGTCTTTCGGCTGATATGATGACTGGAATATATTAATATGTATGTATATATTAATTATTTATATTGTATTCTCATTTATTGTGAATTGTTTACGCATACATTTGTACCTATTTTCTGTTCCTTTTTCTTGTCTATTAATTATGTGTGTGTACATTAATTAAATGTAAATGCAAAATAAAAAAAATGTTGAAACTGGGTATAAGCTGGCAATATGCTAACATAACGTTCAACTGCAATACACGTGGTAGCATTTACCTGAACAAGCGGAAAGCAAGGCAACTTTAGCGGCAACTCTCGTCCTAGCTTTGGTTGCAGCGTCTCTGTTACCGTAACTTGAACCATTTCGACTGGTCAACCATTGTCTAAAACATTCATTTTTTTTATTAGGCACACTCAAAAACAATAAAAAGATCATTTATGTAAATTGATTGTAATTGCTTACTTGAATGTCTTCAAATATTGGACGACGTTTCGAGGAGAAGTTAGGGACGATACGAATTCCAGTACCTTTCTGGAAAAATAAATTATAATTATGATTTTATAAATTTCTTCGACATGTCTCCTGATCCTTGGATCCAGGACTGACGTAGGCGTACGAGTAGCCGAAGCCAACTCGCAGGTATCCCGTAAAACACTTCAAATGGTATTGAATATGGCACCAACCGTCAATTATACCTGTACCCCTTTTTTTTGTGGTGGGAAGTCATTCCATGACTTCTTCCGCTTTGGGTAAAGCGGGAGGGCGTGTCAGACTTTTACTGACTAAAACCTACCCGTGTTCCTTCAGTTACTTGCGCCAGGGCCGCGGTAACTCTCTTTCAAATTTATCCGCGACTATACCTGTACCCCTACCATAACGTGTTAAAACTACCATGGGTTTACTATGAGAGAGGGACAGAGCTATCAATCAATCTGCCTAGCTTTTTCCCAACTATGTTGGGGTCGGCTTCCAGTCTAATCGGATTTAGCTGAGTACCAGTGTTTTAAATGCAGCGACTGCCTATCTGACCTCCACAACCCAGTAACTGGGTAACATGATACCTCTTGGCTAGACTGGTGTCAGATCTCAGGCTTCAGACTACCCGTAACGACTGTCAAAGATCTTCAAATGACAGCCGGGACCAACGGCTTAACGTGCTTTCCGAGGCATGTAGGAAACTCAGTATGTTGAAATGGTCACCCATCCACGGACCGACCTCGTCAAGCGTTGCTTATCCTTGTTGATCGACCCGTGCGGCTGTTATTATTTAGCCACGAGCACCTCCAGAGAGAGGAACGGAGTTATATAAGAAAAATAACTCTGTCTCTTTTTCACAGTCGCACTATGGTAGTTTTGACACGTCATGGTACGGTCCCTATTTACACGTTATTTATTATTATCAACCTTTTCTTCTAAGCCAATATGTTGTAGCTAAATTTCAGTTACACAGACACAGTTAAAACTTATAGTATTTTCACGCTTATCGACATAACCTCCGTTATACGACTTAATATGGAGAAGGATTGGTAACGGAGTATCTATTTACTAATTAAATTATTCCTTAAATATCGTCAATCGGGGTGAATAGGAATGCAGGTGAATAGAAACAAAAATTTTAAAGGAATTTTCACGTTATTTTTTTTGCAGTATGTAAGTAGGTACTCCAATAGATTAAGGAATTATTTTAATAAAATGGTATCAAAGTTAACATCCTAATCAGAGTTTTGTTCCCATTCACCCCTGCATCCCTATTCACCCCGTTTGTATGTACTCATTTGCGACCCAAAGAAGAAGGGAAGGGAGAAGGTTTTCTCCTCTCTGGAGAACTTTTCGGAACGATTTTTCTAGGTAGATAAGCAATAGTAAACCTAAGTGAAGTAAAACACTTTGCATACGTACTTATTAACTCTATCTGCAATCAATGTCCTAATGGGGGCGAGCAGACGTCTTCTCAGCCATAAACCTCTTATTCCTAATACTTCTTCGAACAACTTTAGAGCGACACTTTCGTCGTTTTCCTGTCAAACACAATCAAACAATATAGTTTAAAACCTTATGCGATTAAATACTCTATTTATTTAGTTTAAAGTGTATTTCACTGCCTTACCTCCTGTCCATCGGACGAATTTCCACTTTTAAAACCATCGTAATAATTTTCGTCGTTTTTGCCTTGGAACACTTTTGAGATACCTGCAATAAGGACATTTACAAGATAATGAAGGCGTTAGAGAGTGTGCTCACTGAAAGCATCGCACAATTAAGGTTGCGGGACTTTCCACCCTGTTTCGAATATGCGCTTTAGGGATATTTAGTCCAGGCTATCTCAAAATGTCTTCCTTCACCATAAGCACAGATAATATAATACTAGCATACAGGTGCCCCATCCCATAAAAAGAAACCGTGCCGACTTAACTAGGATGTTTCCTCTATTTAAGATGATTATTTTACAAGTACTTCGATCGCGTTCCGTTCCGTTCCACGGATGTAGATGGTGTTAGCAGCGACTTGCAAGTAAAAGGGTTTTCTCGGTACGTAACAATTTTTCTTTAAATATAGTGACGATTTGTTAGATGAGTATAGTTTTTGCATGATTTTACAATTTAATTTTACCAAGATGTGTTAGAATACAAATTTAAATAAAAAAATTGAGTGGCATGCCTCAGAAATTTAAAACCGCGCTATCTATTGGAATCAATTTTAAATGATCCATTAAAAAAAAACTGAAATGTGAATTAAGAGCTCAATATTCCATAATTTTTTAGAGTTGATTAAACGAGAACATACAATTTTTATGGTCAATTCTGGAAAATGTTAATTTTATACACAATTCAATAACAAATCAATGCAAATCGCGCCATCTAGTGACATTTATTTGAACCAAATTTTCTTTGTTAGCATGGGTGGGTGTGGGTTCAGAAATTCTTGGTTACCACAATTCTACGTTATTATTTGCTTACCATCCATGACCCCATCAACTGTGTTCGCGAACTGATCAGGCATATTCTTCAACGTCCTCATTCCAGCCTTTAGGGAGTTTACAAGTAGAGCATCAAGCTGCAAAAAAGGTTTTAATGTTCATCCTCAGCCTTATTTATAAAAACTCGAACAGCCGATTCAACATTCAAATTTTCCGTGGAAATTTTGAATTTAGAATCTGCAAATCATTAAGGATCTTGGATCTATGGTCATGCGCATAGGAAATATAAGGGCGGGAAAGCCAAGATCACTGTTGCAGCCTTTGCCATTGTCAGCTACTTTTCGCATTCGGGAATCACAAGCTTGATGAGCATTCAGGAGGCGATTAAACTAATAATATAAATACTTTAATGTTAACTACTATTTATTAGTACCTCAAATGAAATTAGTTTTTCCTGTTAGCCGTTTGTCACATTGACATTATGCTTACAACTGCGGCGTCTGTTGAACGTATACGCTGCGTTAACGCGACGCAAACGTTGCTCCTACACGGCTTTAGTGTCTTTTCTACGCAGTTTTAGCATCGCGTCTACGCGGCTTCACCATCGTTTAGCACCCTTACAAGTACTCAAAAGAACGATTAATAAGAACTTACCGTGTTACTATGTTTTTCAGCATGATTCTCAGGGCTAAGGAATCCCCCTAAATACGCCGGGGATAACAAAGTCATATACTTTGCATCTCTAGACAAACTTGCCAAGGTCTGAAGGTAGGTGTTCAAACTCCGTTTCCGACTTTCCAAGACTGATCTAGATGTGTTCTGGAATGTTTTCTTTCCTGGGAACGGTAGACTATTCAGCTCGGGCCACTGTAGAGGAATTTAACACTTATAACTATGGTTTAGAGTTCAAAGTTGGTAAGCAAATTTTGGTACTACGGACCTTATCTTTAACAGATGCGTGTAGATCATAAAAATCGCTATATCTTCTGTATATGTGCCAAACTTCGTTATCTGATAGTCTTGTTACGGCTATGGCGTATATGCCAAATGTCTTGCCTTTATCTTGTACTAAAGCTGTAAAAACAAACAAATATCATATTAGCTAACATAGTAACTTTGGTATAAATAGTGTCGCTTTTCCAGCTGTCTTAGCATGGGTTCTTACTATCTCAAATTAATGACACTTTGGTAAAATTAGAAAATTATTAAAGTCGTCACAATCTAAGAAGCCCATTGACGTTTCTCATTTTACATGCCGCGATAACTTTCTACGTAAGAAATTGAAAAATCAAATTCATAATCCAAATTAATTACTATGTTACCCATACACAACAACGAATATCATTCGCAAGAATCAAGTTTAATTATTATTAAGTATTTATACTACACCTGCTCGGAAAGTACCTTGATACTTTATCAAATTTACGGTAGAAAGTACGTCATTGCATATCGAACAAATATGCGGCGAGAAAACGCATCTGAGCGGGAGAGAAAAGTGTATGAAAATCCATTTCTTACGTGGTTTTTCTTTTTTAATTTTAGGTAAGACTATGCGCTGGTAACCTAAATATCAAAAGACAAAAAGTTTTTACAGTGAGTTTTTATCTCCAAGTTCGCAAAATGACACTGGCCACTAGCTGTGTGTTGGATGGTGTCAAACAATTTGAAAAAAGAACATGTGAAAATTGCAGACGCCATTTTCAATTTGTGTGTTGTTTGAGGATTCAGTTTTCGTAGAAAAGTAAAATAAAACTATCAAAATGATAAGTAGTGATAGTGATGATGAAGATTTTCCTCGTAGGTGTAGTATAAAGCACTATGTATCACTCGAGAGAAAGTGCGATTCCCGATCTCGGGTGTTCGGGCTTCAAACGACACCCTCGACGGTAATCGGTCACTTTCTCCTCTCGGTGAACAATGTACTATTTTATAGCTGGGCCGGCCACATATCGCGCTATACCGATGGCAGATGGACTATACAGACTATGAGATGGAAAGGGCCAGCAGGCAAGAGGAAGGTGGGAAGGCCTAATAGACGGTGGGCTGATGACATAATCGAAAGAGCAGGAAAAGACTGGTTGATCCTAGGCCAAGAGAGAGAGTCGTGGAAGAAGATGGAGGAGACCTTCACCCAAGTAGGCGTCCATATCCCAAATCTAAATACTAACAATGACTAAATAAGCAAATTAATAATAAACACTAACAACATTTAAAAATGTACAAAAACGGGCCTTTTATTTTTTTTACAACTTTAATCGACTTTTAGAAAAATGGAACTTTACACGGCATTCCAAGGTTTAATCAAATCATATTAAACTTGGTTTATTTAAGTCTGATGATTTTAAATACGTACCAGTTTCAATAATACACGCTGATAAGGGCGACATCAAGTTTTTCGCGTTCCTACTAATTTCTGAGTGAGACAGAGATAAATTGCTAGTATTGGCTGATGATAAGTTGGAAGGTCCTGAAAGATAAACAAAAGGAGAAGATAATTAAATACAACCTACATTTAAAGTGGTATATTTATATACGATCCTGTCTAATGACGTCATTTGATATACTATCAACGTGGTTTGGCTTTGTTCAAAATTAAGGGTTTAAGTTTGGCAATTCTTCCTTTGGAGTACAAACTTCAAACAAACAAACTCCAAACCACAGATAATATAATACTAGCTTACAGATGCCTCATCCCATACAAAGAAACCGTGCCACGTGACTAGCGTTTTTCATCTGATTATACCGATTATTTTTTGTAAATCGATCGCGTTCGGTTCCGTTCCACGGCGATAGATAGATCACCATCTAATAATCAAGCGATGTCGATAGATAAATACAATAATCAGAATAATCAGTACAGTACGTCGGGACAGTTTCTTTGTATGGGATGAGACCCCACGCTCCAAACCAAACCAAACTCCAAACCCAAACTTCAAACTTCAAATTTCAAACTCAAAATTCAAACTTCTGTATTTGACATTATTTTTTTATTATATTTTAATGCTAGTTTTCTTTACGAGGTTACCCAAACAGATTAAGAATAGAACTAAGCCCTTTATAAAATGAAATAAGAAATGTAACCTGCACTTTCATTGATCATCCTCTGCGCTAGATTGCCAACAATGTCAGATCTAGATCTATTATGCCTCGTCCCGGGTACTGGCAACATATCACCTGAAAATAGAAAATATTTTGTAGTAAACCATCGACAGTTAATCTACTAATACTACGCACACATAGACGTGCGTAAGAAATAATCTGTAGAACTACACTATCACATCAGATCACTATTATAGTTTAGAGAGAAATATAGATTCTGTTGCAAGCGAAGTTGGGAAAGAAAAGGTGTATATTGAGGGGGGAATTTGTTTCATCGAGACTCAAACTTAGCCTGGATATTTGCTGGCCGATAAGTTGAATAAATATTATCCTGATAATCCATATCAAGGGCCAGGAAAGGTCTCTGGGGGTCATTTTGGGATATAAAGGACTTAAACGTGGTGTTTCTTGTCCGTTCTTCTCCATAACAAGCTACTTTGCCGAATGGACGGTAGGATCAATTATTATTACTTATAAATTTAAATTTTTGATGTCCAAAAATGCCGCTTAACCGCTTGTATGCCAGCATTCGAGACACAATGAAAAAGCCATTGTGTCTCGCTTAGATCTGCGTTTAACAAGAGGTTAATGGCCTAATTGAAATAAAGAAATTTGACTTTCGACTTTCAAAGAGATATTTTTATAATTTTTTTTTATATCTGAATCTCACAGAACGTATATCATGCATCGTCATGAGAAATTGATTATTGATGTAAACTTATTAGAGAACCTGCCCGTAAATATGATACCACACAACTTATAAGAAAGAGACTTTCTCACAAGCTGGAATCACAGAGGCGACACTACAAAATCAAACGTTTTCGTTAAACTCAAAATTTACCATATTTAATACCAGTTTACCATATTTGCAGCCAGGACTCTTAATTCATATTTATCACACTTCGCTCACAACAGAACTAAAGTAATAGGGGATGGACAAAAAGAAGTAAGAAAAAGAAATACAGTAAAATAACTAACTAGCAATATAATCAAGTTGCCGATGCAAAGATCTACAATACGCAAACAACTATGTGGTATGCTGGCACTTCACTTGGCGTATTTGACCAAATATTGGCGCCACTTAGCCAAAACAAAATAAACCTTATGATCACCGATATAAGGTTGCTATTGTATTGTCGATGTAGCGGGAACATTTGGGTAGATACGTCAAGTGAATTGTGGGCAATAATAATATACTCCGCCTGGTATTCTCATCCCACGATGGCCTAAGACCACACGATAAGTGTTACCATTGATTTTCCTTTTCAATAAAATTAGATGCTTTCTTATTTAGATAATGAAAATAAAAAAAGTACTAACTAGCTTAATTACTTTATAACTCGTGTGATACATCTATTTAGATACAAATTAATATATTGAATTATTAGCGCATCGCAACTGATGACATATTCTTTGGCCAATCACGTGACTCAGCTGTCATAGGAAGAGAATACCAGGCGGAGTATATTATTATACCATGGGCAATAGGATCTAGAACTTCACTTTGAAATGTAATACCAAACGCATTGCATTTAGGTAGTGTGTGGCACTTGTTACTTGGTACTCTTCGTGTGAGCGAGCGGGGAAACGTCGATGACTTGCTCGGAAGGTCGTACTTGTATTTCGACTTCAGAAACAACTTTGGCAACTGATTGAGACATGACTTCATAATTTTCTTGCATTTGTCTGCACATTTTGGATGGGTTTGTATGGTAAGTTAGGGCGCAATGGACAGTAAGAAAGAATTAGTTGTTCAAAGGAGTTTGGGTGTGTAACTTACCGCTGTATTTTCGTGTGTCGGTTTTTTCGTCCTTTTTTAGTTCACTACTGCAAAATGAAAAGTTTTTATTTAGCTTGAGGATGTGCATTCAAACAAGGTGTTTTTTTTAAAACCGTCGAACTAGACATTAAAAAAAATGAATTTCAAAATATGTTGCTAATTGGAAAACTCAAAAATGGCTGGACTGGTTTTGATGATTTTTTTTGTTTATGTTTAAGAGGGTGCCTCGATGGTTTATCTTTATATACACAATTCGGGCCCAGGAAGGACGTTTGTCGGGTCGGTTAGTTTGTAATAACTCATCATCATCTGCCTAGCCTTTTCCCAATTATGTTGGGGTCGGCTTCCAGTCTAACCGGATTCAGCTGAGTACTAGTGTTTTGCATGGAGCGACTGCCTATCTGACCCCCTGACAACCCAGTAACTGGGTAACACGGTACCTCTTGGCTAGACTGATGTCAGATCTCAGGCTTCTGACTACCCGTAACGACTGTCAAAGATGCCAGGATGCAAGAAAGCGAGGGAAGAAACTCGCTATGTAAAGATGGTCACCCATCCACGGACCGACCTCGGCAAGCCTTGCTTAACCTTGAACATCGACCAGTGCGGCTGTTATTATTTAGCCACGAGCTGTCACAACTTGTAAGTTGTGGTACTAGTGGGCCTCCACTGATCTTGCTATAGTTTGTAATAACTATGAAGTTATAATGAACTAGCGGACGCCGCGTAGTTGCCGTTCCCTAGGGAATTCAGGGATAAAAAGTAGCCTATGTCACCCGGGGATAGTGTAGCTTACCAACAGCGAAAGATTTTTTGAAATCGGTTCAGTAGTTTTTTATTTTATTTATTACATACAAAAATACAAATCTTTCCTCTTTATAATATTAGTATAGATATAGGAAAGTAATAATTACCTGCTTTTATCAGAACCATCTTCACTATCCATCATATAATCATTTTGCCATGACGGGTCATCCTGGGAGCCAAACAAAAAACATGACATAAACAACACATACAACAACATTTATTAAAAAAAAAAATCTGCATCAGTGTTTTTAACCCCCGCCGGAAAAAGAGGGGTGTTATAAGTTTCACATGTGTTGCTGTGTATCTGTGTGTCTGTCTGTGGCATCATAGCGTCCAAACGGGTGAACCGATTTTGATTTAGTTTTTTTTGTTTAAAAGGAGACTTACCCTCAGTTTCCCAGCTCAAAATTATCGGAGAATTAATGTGACAAATTGTCAAGCACACGTTATCTGCTGTGATTGGCTGTTGAAAATTCATTCAACCAATCACAGCAGATAACGCGTGTTTGACAATTTGTCACATTAATTCTCCGATAATTTTAAGCTGGGAAACTGAGGGTTAATCGAGAGTGTTCTTAGCTATGTTTGAATAAAATCGGTTTAGCCGTTCATAAGTTATGGGCGTTTTACTGTTTGAATCGGGATGTTTTCGTAATATATCGTGTCATAATAACGTGTTCAATAGATTGCCGATCGAAGCGTATCTACTATGTACTAGATAAATTATGTTGCACGAAAAAAAAATGTGTCGGGGGTTTTATAAATTTTGGAATTTTACTTGTTGAAAATGTTAATGCTTTTAGATAACATTTATTTATTTAGGCTAGTTAAAATGGTCAAGAATACGTAATTACACGAAAATTTTATTTTTTTTAAAAACCCCGACACATTTATCTTGCGAAAACACCCCGATTCAAACAGTAAAACGCCTATAACTTTTGAACGGCTGAACCGATTTTATTCATACATAGCTAAGAACACTCTCGACAAAATCACCTTTCAAACAAAAAGAAACTAAATCAAAATCGGTTCATCCGTTTAGGCGCTATGATGCCACAGACACACAGCAACATATGAGAAACTTATAACACCCCTCTTATTCCGGCGGGGGTTAAAACACTTTTTAACTGAAATAAGATAACCCACCTCTAACGCATCACAAACGCACTTCTGAACATCATCGAAGCATAACAAAGGGTTATTGGTGAACTCTTCGCCTTCAGTCGTGATCTTCCTCACGAGTTCACCGAAGCAGTTCTCCGGTAGACCCATCACGGCTGGTCGATTGGGGGCTAGGTAGAGGTCGCAGAGTTCTAGCGCGGATGAGCGAAGGTTGTCTAGCACGGCTTTTGATGTGTGGGGTGCATCTAGAAGTATGCCAAAACAAATTTATTATTCAGAAATATTTCCACATCGAAGGAAGGTTGAATTCTGAGTTATCGACTTATAGATGTAATACTTTTGCGGCAGTAGGCAAATATTGTGGTTACAGTTCAGTTTAACCTATTTTTTTGCAGCAACCATGATAATTGGTTTGAAAACATCAACGCCGTAATTTGCACACGCAAATGCAATATAATTTGCACACGCAAATGCAATGTAATTTGAACACGCAAATGCAATGTAATTTGAACACGCAAATGCAATGTAATTTGCACATGCAAAACTTGCACAGTAAACTTATCAGCCCTGCCAGGCCATTAAAAGTAGCTATCGTATAATTCGTACCCACATAGAACAGGATAGTACAGATAGTATAATATTCAATTAAGTGCGTAAACACAAAAAACCGGCCAAGTGCGAGTCGGACTCGCGCACGGAGGGTTCCATATCATTTTCGCAAAAAAACGACAAGAAAAATCACGTTTGTTGTATGGGCCCACTTAAATAGTTATTTTATTATATTTTTAGTATTTGTTGTTATGGCGGTCCAAGTACGCAGTACCCATAACCGGCGTGTGTATGACTAGATGTATGAATGTGTGTGAAGCAAAAGAAGAATGTAAGGATCGTAGCAGGTGGCGTTCTGTAGTTTCTGCCTACCCCCATGGGAAAAAGGCGTGAGTTTATGTATGTATGTTGTTATAGCGGCAACAGAAATACATCATCTGTGAAAATTTCAACTGTCTAGCTATCACGATGCCCGGTGACAGACAGACGGAAAGTGGAGTCTTAGTCTTAGTCCCGTTTTTACCCTTTGGGTAAAGAACCCTAAAATGAATGTTGTCAGATTGTGAATGTAGAAATCCGCAAGAGAACCAGGGTTACCGACATAGCCTGATGAATTGCTAAACTTAAGTGGCAGTGGGCAGGGCACATTGCTCGCAGAACGGATAGCCGATGGGGCAGAAAGGTTCTGGAGTGGCGACCGCGAACTGGAAGATGCTGCGTTGGAAGGCCTCCACCAAGTGGACCGATAACCTGGTAAAGGTTGCGGGGATCCACTGGATGCGGGACCGGTCAATGTGGCGACGTTTGGGGAAGGCCTATGTCCAGCAGTGGACGTCTTTCGGCTGATATGATGATGATGATGAATGATGTGAACGTGTGTAATTGACATATTTGCACAGGGCTGTTATTGTAAATCAATCATCAAACTGTAACGAAATTGCAAATATGCTGTTGATGTGTCTTATTGAAATAAATAAATAGTCACTTAGCCATCTGGCTAGAATTATCCTTGTCTGAATTCTTCATCAACTGCAATCAACTGACTAACTCATTTTTTTTTTAATATTGCCCCACACTAGGAATTTCTTCCTGAATCGTGGGTGCGTTTACAAACATATAAACTCACATACACAAACACCCAGAGCCGGAACAACTATCTGTAGGTCATACAAATATTTGTTCCGTGCGGGAATCGAACCCGCGACACGCAGCGCAGCAGTCAATCGCTCAACCACTGCGCCAACCGTGCGCCCGTAACTGTTACTAAACACTTACCAGCCTCGTTCAATTCGATTTCCAACAAATACTGTGCATTCGATCTCCATGCTGTAGTTGCTCTCAAAAACTTCAATGACCTTGAAACTTCTTCGGACACTTTGTCCACATTCGCACTATGGGCCAACCCTTCTTGAGGTCCTAATGTAGCCCTTCGTGCTTGGATAATACGGGTCAAGTATTGTAAAGAGGATAGCTTCTGACGGTCCTGCAACTCCCATTCGCCAGCACTGTCTCTGGAATGCTGAAAGACGTAGGAAATTATTATATTCCAAACAAATCAAGTGGGGTATCAAAATGAAGGATTTTTAAAGCTAATTACAAAAATATATACCACTTATATGTTTAAAAGTCATTCGAAAAAAAGTATAACTAAAAATTTGTAAATTAAATCAAAAAACTGCAAAGATGCAAAAAAGATAAAAATACATGCTGCGCAGTCGGAGGATATTTATAGTTTTGGTCAGCCAGCTCGCGAATATGTATCCTCAGACGGCACAGCATGATTTTCTTCTTGTTTTCATCTTTTTTGACCTTGTCTTGCGGACGTTAATCTGTCCTGACGACTTTCAGATATGATCAAGAAAGATCTCTTTTGAAGTAGTTTTTTTGTCGAAGAGGTTATAGTTCAAAAATACGAGTTAAAAATGTTCTGGAATAAACTTCTGATGAAAGAACCAAAAGAAAAAGGCTGCTTCTAGTTACCTATCTCGTTAGACGACACACATACATCAGTTATCTTGTATCTCAAACCTGTACCAAGTACTAAAGCAAAAGCTTGCGGTAATATTCGATAATGTACTTACTAATTTCTGTATATCTTTTTGAACAAGTTCTACAGTGGCGTCCAACTCTTCGGCGTCGGTGCAGCAGCGAATGACTACAAGAAACAGCTCTGATGGCAGACACGAATCCCGACAACACTGTTAACATAAAAAGTCAATAAAAATCACGTTTAATTCAGAAAAAAAAACTTTCAAATGGGCAGTTTATACATTAGGCTGTTATTAGAGCTTTCCAAAAAGCGGCAATTTGTCGGAAAAAAAAGTAGTCCATCAATGCCTAGTTGTGGCCAAGGCTTGTACAGTACTTTTCTCAAATAATGCGCGGAAATTAAAACTAAGTAGTACTTAGAACTCATTTTTTCAAATACTTTTCAAAATCAATGACGAACGAGGAACAACAATATTTTTCCGCGTTAAAGTGTTCATTTGTTTTTTTTTTCAATAAGCAGATTTCTATTTGCAAGCCAGTTCGAAATTTAAATAAAACCTTTAAGAAGTTATCTCCTAGATTGCCAAGTTTCGGAGGGAGATCGCTCCATTTTTAAATTACACGACAGATATGAGTTAACTATGTAATTTATTTGGCCGCTAAACCACGACAGATACGGATTTTCATACTACTTTTACCGGCCGCTGCTCGTATGTATTTAGCCAGTACAGCAATTTCGATTTATCTCGAAGAAGGTTGTCAAAATAATGCACATATTTCCAAGCATGTTTAGAATAAGAACTTACACTCCTAATAATGGTCCTGTTAATATTATCAGGGTCGCTCAATAAGTTGATCATTGGTCTCAGTACAACACCTGATAACAACTCAATCAGAATGACTTTCAAAGCATGGCATCGCCAAGCTTCTTCTGGGGCGATCAGATACAGCACAGCTTCGGATACTTCGCACAGCAACTCTAGGAAACAACAAATAATAGATTGTTATTCATGTATCATCACACTGGGATGGCAAAAGATGCTATGACCCATCTAAACAATATATTGAAGAAAAAAGGAAGGAGTAGGTTGAGGTGAATATGTCACCCACTTTTGCCAGAAATGCTTAACATACTCTGGCTATTATAACTATGCAGAACTCATAATCCCCAAAAAGTTTTGCATGTGGTATGCTTTTGTATTGTATGTCACTTTCGTAGTACTTGAGCAGTCAGATTGCTCACGCTGTACATTGTTTTTAAAAGCCAATTAGAAAATGGTTAAACCTATTAGAAGTGGAGTGCGGTTTATTATATTACATGTTATGCAAATTCCAAGATGTGAAGGAACAGCACGATGTCGTTCTTAGCCAAAAACGACAATGTTTCCAAGATATCGCATTGTTGACGTGTACGTAGATCTAATGATTTTGATATTTTGCCTTTTGATTTCTGCACACACATAAATTAAAAGGCAAAATATCGCACACACTCAGTGATAAAACTGATACAACTGTTATAACACTGTAATATAACTGTGATAAAACTGTATCAAATCCACAAAGCATTGTACTAAAGTGACTATTCTTTACTAGGGATTAATAAGAATATAATACGTTCCGTATGGTGCCGGACGTTAAGAATTTCACCATCCCATGTCTTCCCGTGGGTGTCGTAAAAGGCGACTAAGGGACAAACCAGAGAATGGGCAGCAGCGTTCTCTGTGCTCCTATAACAACCATACTGCGATCGCCAATCCGCCTGCCAAGCGTGGCGATTATGGAAAAACCCCCCCTATGAATAGCACAAATAAAAAATGGCCCCTAGTGCCCGGCAGCCCGCCTACCCTCGACTACGGTAGCGGTCGAGGTTACGGCATGGCAAGGGGTGCTAAAAATCTCCGGACGAGATCCGGCTACCCCAACAATCACCGACGACTGGACCTGGCAACGTACAACACGCGCACACTTCGGACCGACGAGAAGATCACCGAGCTCGAAGAGGAATTGAGCAGGTTGCGATGGAGCATTATAGGGTTATCTGAAGTCCGAAGAGAGGGGGAGGACTCGATAATCCTCAAATCCGGTAACCTGCTCTATTTCCGAGAGGGTGACCGGCAGTCCCAAGGTGGTGTCGGGTTTATCGTCCACAGGTCCCTTGTGAACAACGTGGTGAAGATCGAGAGTGTGTCGACCAGGGTGGCGTACCTTATACTCAGAATATCCTCTAGATATTCGCTGAAGGTCATACAGGTCTACGCCCCAACCTCGGCACACCCCGACGACGAGGTAGAGACCATGTATGAGGATATCTCCAGAGCCATGCATGGTTTCAAAACTCACTTCACCGTTGTCATGGGGGACTTCAACGCGAAACTGGGCAAACGAGACGAGGATGAGCTGCAAGTGGGGCAATTTGGAGTTGGACGACGGAACCACCGGGGTCACCTACTGGCCAGTTTTATGGAGAAGGAGGGCCTCTATATGATGAACTCCTTCTTCAAAAAGCGTGAACACAGGAAGTGGACCTGGCAGAGCCCCGATGGTGCAACAAAAAATGAGATCGACTTCATCATGTCAACCAAGAAGCAAATGTTCAATGATGTCTCTGTGATCAATTCGGTAAAAACCGGGAGCGATCACCGCATGGTAAGAGGCACATTGAACATTAATATTAAGCTTGAAAGGTCTCGACTGATGAAGTCTACGCTCCGTCCAGCACAGGTCCAAAACCCCGAGAGCTTTCAGCTCGAACTCTAGAATCGTTTCGAGTGCCTGGGGAGCTCCGTGGACGAATACAGCGACGGGTTCGTGGAAGCTGTCCATACGGTCGGGTCTAAGTTTTTCAAGACCCGTCGTACAGATAGAAACAAAAAGCTCTCTGATCATACCCTCAAGCTTATGAAGGAGAGGCGTGAGATGATCCCTGCAGTCTTCAGATGAGGCGTGCAAATACCGGCAGATCAATAGACAGATCTCTAAATCCTTGAAAAGAGACCTCCGCCGCTTTAATACCGAGCGTATTAAAGACGCGATTGAGCGAAATAAAGGCTCCAAGGTTTTTTCAAAGGATCTGTCTATTGGGCAGAGCCAGCTCACGAAACTGAAGACCAATGATGGCAGGATTGTATCCGCCAAACCGGAGCTTCTGAGGGAGATCGAGAGTTTCTATGGGCAGTTGTACACGTCAACCAGTAAACCCGTTGCGAATCTAGCAAACGACCCAAGAGCTAGATTGACCCGACACTATACCGAAGATATCCTGGACGTCAGCCTGTACGAGATTAGGATGGCTCTGAAACAGCTTAAAAACAACAAGGCGCCGGGTGATGACGGAATCACGGCTGAACTCCTGAAGGCGGGTGGAAAACCGGTCCTCAAGGCCCTTCAGAAGCTTTTTGATTCCGTCATACTCGAGGGCAAAACGCCACAGGCATGGTGCAGGGGTGTGGTGGTACTCTTCCTCAAGGAGGGGGACAATGCCCGGCTGAAGAACTATAGGCCCATCTCGCTTCTTAGCCATGTTAACAAGTTGTTTTCAAGAGTCATCACGAATCGTCTTGCGCGCAGGTTTGACGATTTCCAGCCTCCCGAACAAGCCGGATTCCGAAAAGACTTTAGCACCGTAGACCACATACATACGCTGCGGCAGGTTATACAGAGGACCGAAGAGTATAACCTGCCTCTCTGTTTAGCGTTTGTGGACTACGAGAAAGCCTTCGATTCGATCGAGACTTGGGCTGTACTGCAGTCTCTCCAACGGTGCCAGATCGACTACCGGTACATTGAGGTGTTGAAGTGTCTGTACAAAAACGCCACCATGTCAGTCCGTCTTCAGGATCAGACCTCGAAACCAATCCTTCTCCAGCGCGGCGTAAGACAGGGAGACGTCATTTCTCCGAAACTGTTCACTGCTGCGCTGGAGGACGTCTTCAAGGTTCTGGACTGGAAGGGGCTTGGCATCAACGTTAATGGCGAGTACATCACTCACCTTCGGTTTGCCGACGACATAGTGGTCATGGCTGAGACCATGGAGAGCCTCAGTAAAATGCTCGATGACCTTAGTAGAGCTTCCAAAAGAGTGAGTCTTGAAATGAACATGGACAAAACCAAGGTCATGGTGAACGCCCATGTAACACCCACTCCTATCAAGATCGGAGACTCTACACTCGAAGTTGTAGACGATTATGTTTACTTGGGACAAACGGTCCAGCTGGGTAGGTCCAACTTCGAGAAAGAGGTCAACCGTCGAATCCGACTCGGCTGGGCGGCGTTCGGGAAGTTGCGTGGTACCTTCTCGTCCAATTTACCGCAGTGTCTCAACACAAAAGTCTATGACCAGTGTGTGTTGCCAGTGATCACCTATGGGACCGAGACGTGGTCGCTCACAATGGGCCTTATCAGAAAACTTAAAGTCACCCAAAGGGCAATGGAGAGGGCTATGCTCGGAATTTCCTTGCGTGATCACATCAGAAATGATGATATCCGCAGGAGAACCAAAGTTACCGGCATAGCCCGAAGAATTGCCAAACTTAAGTGGCAGTGGGCAGGGCACATTGCTCGCAGAACGGATGGTCGATGGGGCCGAAAAGTTCTGGAGTGGCGACCGCGAACTGGAAGACGATACGTTGGAAGGCCTCCCACTAGGTGGACCGATGACCTGGTTAAGGTTGCGGGAAGGCGCTGGATGCGAGACGCACGGGATCGGTCAATGTGGCGACGCCTGGGGGAGGCCTATGTCCAGCAGTGGACGTCTTTCGGCTGAAATGATGAAACAAAATAGCCAATCAAAATCCTTATTCGTAGTATAGACGGTGTTACCTTTTTTAAAGTATGCATAGTTATAATAGCCAAACTCTATCCATGCAACCCTTATCAGTGAGGGAACGAAACTGAAGAGGAAGCTAGTTTATTCGAGGCTGATACGAAGAAAAGTGTTAATGGCAAAAACCAATTAACACTCGCCACTTGGGAATAGATCACGCTCTCAGCAGTAGAGTTTAAAACCACGAGACCAATGATGTCTTCCGTTTATTGAAAG
Organism: Orthosia gothica; assembly: GCA_949775005.1. Lineage (NCBI taxonomy): Eukaryota > Metazoa > Arthropoda > Insecta > Lepidoptera > Noctuidae > Orthosia > Orthosia gothica. The sequence continues at coordinate 5,215,798 of OX459049.1, forward strand.
CCACGGTAAAATACTTAAGCAATTTATCTCTTTTATTACCTTAAAATCACTGCCTATGACTAAAAAGAAGGTAAATATTGAGATGATGGTAAATCAAATATCATCATCATCTTCCTGCCCTTATCCCATGTTACTTGGGGTCGGCGTTACACGTCTTCTTCTTCCATACCATCCTGTCCCCCGTCACTCCATCACTGACGCTCTTTTCTTTCATATCACTCCTCACACAGTCCATCCATCAATGGTAAAGAAATATATGAAATGTGTTCGCGACGAGACGTCATCAGCCATCTTAGATGGTTTTATGTAAATAGTAAATAGTATTGACAGACACACGTCTGCTCACCCCAGCGCGCCATCGCATACTAAGCAATGTCGGTAGGCGAAAAAGCCGTTTATAGTAACGCCCACAAGTAATTTTCGTTCATGTTTTTGAGGCACTAAAATTATATTTTATGTGCCTATCAGTATTTAATAGGGTTATATAGTCTAATAATAATAAATTAGAAGCATTAATATACATACTGATTGTGTTATTACGGAAAGAAACAAGAATTCATACTCCGTAACACAACCGTCGTCAACGGCGGATTAGTTCACAATGACCCGTAAGATGGCGGCGCCTGTTATTTATACTAAAACACGTAAGAAACTTTTGATGTAGAATTTTGGTAACATTAAAATCATGTTTTAGGGGACTTTTATATAGCTTATAGTGCGCATATAGCGCTTATGTATTAGTATTATGCATAAGGAACCTTAGATATATGATGAATGTATAGTTTTAAGGAAATAAAAATATTTTGTTTACTTAATTTAGACCCCCCTGATTTTGGCAGGGTACGAAGTAGTGCTATGGGTATTATATTCACGTACCAATCATATTATTTCCTTGCACATAATTGTTTTGTTAGGAAACACCATCTAGGTGTTCTAGATAGTATAGCTGGATACCATGACTGAGAAATTATACATAATAACAGTACATGGCCAGTTTTAATGCAGTTTCACTCTGAAAAGGTAGATATGCATACATTTTCCTCAAGTAAGTGTTGAGAAAGTTCGATACAAGCCATTTAGCGCTTCTAGGTGACCTAGAATTCTATCTAGGCCCTATAAATTGATAGCACCTATGTAATTCTAGTACATAGACATCACTTGCTTGAGATAATGTGTCTGTGTATGCCAGCATGGACGTTTCTATGCGTCTGCCGATGGGTCACTATGTCCAGAGACATTTGGTGCCTGGTCAGCTATAGATATGCTGTCTATATAATATATAGCTATACACACACATACAGAGACGTTAAAGCTGTGGAACAACGAAATATTTCGTATTCGGCCGATTCACGGCGCCTTAAGCAGGAGAAAGGCTGGTGGTACACCCATCAGGGTACCGCCATTCGGTAGCCCAGTTCTCCAGCTACCCAACCACACTTCCGGAAGGAGCCTAGCTCTGGTGGTTGAGGAGCTAATCGACCTGACATAGTGCGAGGTTTCATGGTTTTTTCATGTAAACAAACATGTCAGAGTGAATGCTACTTCGAGGGTTGGATATGTATCCACCAAACTTCTACCTTGGGATAGCCCATCGCGAAGGCTATCCGATGGTGAATGTTTGGTGAGGATCCGCCCAGCAGTTTGAGTACAAACTGAGTTTATGTGCTAAGATTAGGAACATAAGCTAACTTTTCGCACCTTTACGCGGCTGTACACCTAAAGGTTGTAAATATAACCGTGACACGTATGTGTGTCGACGGCCCAGTAGGAGGGCTCCAAGTCCCTCGCTGGTACCCTAGATCTAAGGTGTCTAGTATTAGAAGAAAACCAATTGTAAAGCATTAAACTGGCGGGAATTCCATTTCTTTGGTGTTCTCCCTACGAGAACTCCCTGATTGTAGGGGTTCCATTTCTTTGGCTAGGGACCTGGATCAAAGACCGGAGGAAAGGTCTTCTCGAGACCTATCCAGAGGTGCAAATTTCATCAGAATCGGTCCAGTAGAAGGGTAGTTTCCGTCAGTTCCAAGCTAAGAGTCATAAGCTATATTTTTGGAAATAAAAAGTTTTTGCGCACGAAAAATCGTGGTCCTCGTTGCGGTCGAGTTTGTGTGAACGATAGTGCGCAGGCGCATTATCGTATTGTGGCCATTATTTCACCTAAAGTCGTTTCCACGGATCATTGTGTAACGAGGACCATGAAGAGACGTCGCTTCTGGTCATGAGCTCAAGTTCAAGTGACTCCAGGGTTCATAGTTACCAGATGACAACTGAACAATAGGTGCAAGGGGCGTCAACGCGTTCGAGCAGGAGCCTTACAACCTCCTGATTGCCTGTCGGCCTTGAACGATCACGTCCGTCCCGTACAAAATGAATATATAATAAATGAATTTATGAAAGAGAAGGCATGCTGGTTATGGCCAAATAAAATACTATAAGGGCAGAAAAGGATGATGATCTTTCACTTACCATACTCTTTATCAGCGTCCATACAGTAAATATCTCGACATAACTGTCTGTTCTCTATAGAGCATTCCAGTTCGAAAAATATATCCTTGAGTGTCTTCCCACTAATGTTCTCTGAACTGTCGTAAAACTTTGACTTGCCAAATGTTTGTGCTTCTGCAAAAAAATAAGGTTATACTAGTCGAAAATTCTGCAATGCAAACGTAGTCTAGAGATTACTCCACTGTTTGACGATGTACGTCCAAAATAAAATTATATCAATTTGTCTCATCATTATATGGAAACCTAAATGTAAAAAAATCATATATATTTGAAAGTTATGAGCGTCGAAAGTTCCACACTGATTTTAACGCATCGTTGGGCGGAAGTAAATACCATAAGAAGAAGGAAAATTGCAAAACGGCCTCCACACAGGGATAGATTAGTAATTCAACAATGCATATAATGTTATCTTATAGCTATACATATAGAAGTTTTTTCTTGATATCTAGACTCCCAAAGGTCTGTTTATAAAGTTTCGCGCGCTCGTTTTCGTCCTAAATCATCATCCATTTCGATACAAAATTGCAAAAGTGCTAATTCGTATGCGAACTAGCTTCTTACTGCTCATCACAGCATCTATTTCTTTCACACGTGTTGTCGGATAAGGTATCATGCATTTTAACTCCGCGCACAAGAGTTTGTGCCGTCGACTAGTTCAACCTTAAAAACACCATACTGGTTCATTCATGGCCGACTTCCGACTTCAGTAGACGACTTTGGCGACTGTCAACTATCGCTTTCGACTAGCCAGTGTCCATGCCGTTCGATGCTGAACTTGGTCGGCTTCGGGTGGAAACTGAGTCGTCAGCCGAATAAGTGCACTTCGTATGTTATAAATAGAGATCGGATAATCAAATACATATTTACATAGAGTTGTGCTGAAATAGTATGCACTTTGGTATCGACTAAGAATAGGTACTGCTATTTCGGGGTGACAGATTTAGGGGCAAATTTAGTGTTCTGATTATCACTTCGGATGTATATTGACTTACGTTCATGTGTTGGCTGATATAGAATGCACTTTGGTACCGATCCTAAAAATCCCGCGAGTCCGAAATTAATATAGGTATACATTCTTTTTAACCGACTTACCAAAAAGGAGGAGGTTCTATGTTCGACTTTATGTTTGCTTTTTTTTTTTTTGTGTATGTTCACTGATATCTCCTTCAATTGTGGACCGATTTTTAAAATTCTTTTTTTGTTTGAAAGAGTATGTTTCGAAATTGGTCTCGGGATTGCTGCAATCGCATGTCTGTTTAATGTTTATACCATTTCATAACATAAAATCACGCCAGTACGCTCTAAAGGGGTATGCAGATATCTCATTTAACCGGTTATGTTTAAGTTTCATGTTATTCGGGTAATCTATTGTGGCGTTATACGGACCTTACTTAGGTAGGTAAAACTAAAAAGGGAAAAATAAAAAAACTTTTTTGCAAAAAAATACTACAGACTTCCAAATGAAAAACTACAAAGTGAAACATAACTTAATTTTTTAAGTCGGTGTCCATATCCCAAACAAAATAGTACCTATGAGACACCGACTTAAAAAATTAAGTTATTTTTCACTTTGTAGTTTTTCATTTGTAAGTTGGTAGTATTTTTTTCAGACACCAGCAAAAGATAATTATAAAATTTACAATAGGTTCCCCTATTGTATATTATATAATAGCTTAAAAACTATTTCCTATTACCTTCCTTCCTTATGCCAGGTTTCTCGAAGCTCAATTATTGGGATGTTAACGTAATCGACGAATAATTGGCGGTTAACTGCTGTGATTGTTGAATGAATTTTCAACAGCCAATCACAGGTGATAACTCTTGCTTAAAAATTTATCACATTAATTTAGCTTTGAGAAACCTGGTGTTCGTATTTTTATACCTGGTGGCCAAGACACATCAGTTTCACTTTTATTTCTCCTGTGTGTCTTCTTTTCATCTTTCTTGGGACTCGGTTTAGATGTCCCGTTTGAGACATCTTTGGCACTCATCAGATCTACATGTTTCAACCTTACTCTTGACTGTTTAAATAGTTTTAAATGTGTCGTCAACTCTTCCGGAACCCGGGTGGAGAGAAGATGGATCCAATCTACGCATTTGACTCTGAAATAGTAGATAACATTTTGGACTTCACTTTTTTTTGTAAGTTGGTCATTAAGAATGCACTCATTTGAATATAAGTGGACTTTGTCACCTTTGAGCTAACTGCTCACTAATTTCTGTTTTGATAAGCAACAACATGAAAATATTTTAAATCTTTACTAACCTAATAAGATGTAAAATTGAAAATAATATATTAATTTAAAATAATTTTTTTTTTTTTTTTTTTTTTTTCTTTTCTTTTAAATTATTAACTGTAATTTTTATGGTGTTCAATACACAGTATTCTATCAACCTATGTTTATTTTTTCTTACTCAATATTTTTCAAGGCAATTAGGAGTAGGCATAATAAACCTGTAAGCAAGTAGTGGTGGCCCAGTGATAACGGCCTCGACTTACGTGTCGTAGGTAGTGGGTTCGAACCCAGGCAGGCACATTACTTTGTGTAAATTATTTCATCACCACTGCTCTAGAAACGGTGAAGGAAAACATTGTGAGGAAACTGACATATCATAGAACCAAATATTCGAAGACATGTGATATCCACCAACCTGCAATGGGCCCATGTAGTGGATTAGGGCCTGTTCCCTCTACACAGAGAGGAGGCCTGTGTCCCAGCAGTGGGAATTTTAAAAGGCTGATGATGATGATAATAAAACTCAACCATACTTACTCCTGATTGTGAGTAGATTTGTAATATTATTTAATATTGAATATTTTTTATATTTACCTATTAGCTACATTAGCACCAGTAGCCAGCACCAGTCGTTTTATAGAATGGTTTGTAAGTTCCTCGTCACTTGTCAGAATCTCGTACCACGGAGTCACATAATCATTGATGATGATTGTTATTATTTCATTCAGGAATGAATCCACCGTTTCACTACCTGTGATCCTGTTATCATATTTTGGCAAAGGAGTTTCTTTTTTAAATAGTTCCAATACCTGAAATACAAAACAAATTAGGTTATTATAAATTAGTAAAGAATGGTTATTTTGTAATATGTAGATGTATTCAGTATTTCAGTTGTTATTTATAAAATGTATATATGAGTCATTGGTAAAAGAGGTCTTGAGTTAATCATACCTTTTTAGATACAAATTACTCAGTAAAATTAAGTCACACAGTTTCTTTTTCATTGGACACAAAGAAAGACACATACCTTAGTTACTTGTATAGAAAAGTTCGACTGTTGTAATGGATCATCCAGACAGTCTAAATCAACAGAGAATATATTTTTGTTGTCATAAGTGAAGTAGAGAATTGTTATTATTCTGAAAATAGAAACACACTCATATATGTTTTGATGAATAAGATTAAGAAGATACTTTATTCGTTACAAATGTTTTGCTGCCACTAAGAACCCGATCTAAGATCTAAAATCGCTGAGTATTATGTGTCCTACATACCGACAGACGATTAGATAGTCTATCAACTTTCTACAGTACCAACGCTCTCCAGTGCGCGCATAAATAATATAATCATAACAGACCAGTCCCTAACAATAATATTATTATTTTAAAAACAATTTACGCCTTCTTATCAACTTACCCAGCCAGAAAGGAGACGATGAACGCAAGAAACGTTAAATAGAACCCAAAACCAAACAATCCAGTGATGATAATGGTAACAAGACCGAACCAACCGAAAATTCTAATAGCCATGTTTGTATTCTATATTGAATCAACTACAATTTACAATATAATAACAAAATAAAAGTGAAAACAAACTTCAACGCCTCAACTCTTGACGATTTATTTTTGTAAATCTGACATTTCTGATCTGTCAAAAGGCCCTAGTGATGTACGCTGCAAATTGAGTCACGTATTAGTTACAAAAAAATATTTGGTTACTGTTGCAAAAAAACAAAGGAATAAAACAACATCAATTATTAAAACAACATCTGACATCAACTAAATATTTTTATCTTTTTGAATCCTAATGCATGAGGTCTTTTTGTTATTACTGTCTATTCTCTTAATTTATTAAAGATAAGCTTAGATATTTGCACACCATATTTAATGGTGCAATGTAAAGGGACCGTCATAGATTTAAGATCATACTTTGTAAACCTACATTCTGGCAAATAAATAGATTTGAATTTGAAACATAATCGTAATATACCCGACTGTTTTTGGTTTTGCTCAACAAAAGTTGAGAGACCGATCGTTTTCAATTCATTTTCAGTACAGTCTTTAAAACTTTAAATGGGTACTTGAGGTACTCCAACAAGTGGTTTTGGGTACCCAACACTCCGGTAATAAGGTTTCTCAGACGAGTCTATAAAATCCCATTTTACCAAGTTGTGTTTGAACGCTACTGACGCTGCTATTAACGTAGCTGCTGGGCCCAAATTATTCAAGAAGTTAAACGAAGTCGAAGTTCGAACGTGTTTCAGAACAATGAAATTTATTATTTGTATCCAGCTCTTCAATTTACCAATAAAAACAGATCTTTGAAGCTTGACAGATATTCTAGATTCGTTACGATTTAATACTTACTTACATTTTAAAATGTAACCGGGTTCATTAAAAAACCCATCCCTAGCTTTGACGTTTCAGTGACGTAGAATCAGTTTACGAAGACTGTTTTGGTTTTTAATTCTTGAGTTAGTTCTATGAAATTAAGAATAAAAAGTTTGTAACCAAAGTTGCGCAATTCAAACGCTTTGAAGTTATACCTAAACTCCGTGATCTCTACAAGGTCTTTGACAACGAACAGAACAACAATAAAACTATAGACACTAAATTGGTTTTTAGAAATCTGGGCCCACTGAATATTCTATTTCATTATATTTATTATGATATTACGCTTGTTGGTATTCCCCTTTATTCCCATTTGCCACCTTCGAGCTTGCCATCGGGGCGGTGGATGGCACTAACTAGTGGCGTTTGCCACTCCGTTAGTAAATGGCACTCATTTAGTCCTCTGCCCCTATTATAATATAGGTACTCTGTGTCTGCCCCTTCATGAGTATATCGGGTGGTCGATTCTCATGACCGTAAAACGGGATGTATAGAAATTGCGGGGTGAATAGAAAATATCAAGAAAGTTTTCAAGGTTCATGTAATAAGGTTTTTTTTTTCTGCACAAGCAACGAACCCTGAGACACTCCGCTGGGCACGTTTACTCAACTAGACATATAATTATTAAGTACTACTGCTTATGACCTGTTATCAACGTAAGAAGAGAACCACCTCAAGAGGTCCCCACGGATGCCCAAGCAGCTTTGCTTCTTTATCAGGGTATCGTGATCGATCCGATCAAATGCCTTGCTACAATCTGTGTAAACCACATCGACCTGCTTACCATTATCCATTGCATCCGTAATAAAATCACAAATAAAATCAAATTAGAAGTGGTAGACCGTCCTTTTAAAAAGCCGTGCTGAAAAACACATTACCCTCTTTCGGCAGTCGGGTAAAAAGCTAGCAAGGGCGGGAATCGGGATATAACTGGTTATAGACAATCCTCTCAAATATTTTAGCTATAATGCACAGCTTGGATAAAGGCCTATAATTAGTTATCTCTCTTTTAGACCCCTTATTATGTACGGGCGCAATAAAAGCAGATTTCTATAATTTGGGGACTGACCTTGAGTCAATGACTTGGATAAACCAATTGAAATGGGTAGGGCAATGCAAGGTGCGCATTTTATTAGAAATTTAGATGATTATATCAGGGCCAGCACCTTTAGTTGGATCAAAGGTACGAAGTAATCCGGTCACAGCATCAACATTCACTTTTATGTAAAGTGTCATGAGAATCGACCAATTGACACTAATTAAGTGCCATCGACCACCGGTGTGGCAAACGCCATACCACTAGTTAGTGCCAGCCACCACCCCGAAGGCAAGCACGATGGAGACAGATGGGAATAAACCGGTATTCCCCTATAAGTTACGCAGAGGTGTACAAATGTGTATGTATGTGTGTAGTAGGTCTAATAATTGGATGAACGTCAAGATGACAGGATCCCGCCAGATTTTTCGAATATCATGTGAATTAAAGATTTAATACAATGTTTACTATTTCATACTAAAATTCTACACTCATAAAATTTCAAATTATTCTAGAAAGTAAGTGGTCCCGCTATTTTGATATCAAAATGGGACCACTATTCAGTTAATGAAAAACACATTTGGCGTGATCTGCCAAATTTTAATACGATATAATACGACTACGTTTGAATCGTTATTATAATTTTAAAACTGTAATTTGAATAAAAAGGTGATTAATATATTTACATCAGAAAAGCGCCTGAAGAAAAAGTATAATTTTATGGCTATAACAATTTATTTAGGCGTTTAGTTGGCGGTTTTAAAACACAGTTTAAGTATGTTACTATTGTAAAAATGTTATTTAACACTAAATGATAAATGATTTTATTTCTGTAAGTTGGTTTGTACAAACACTTTTACATGTCGATCGTATTTGAGGTCGGCGTTTCCTACTATCAGACTATTCTGAGAAGAAAGGCCGAAACAAACTCAACGGTCACAGTCTCTTTAAAAGTCCAGACAAAATATTGGTTAGATCTTGTGTAGGCCATGTAGATTGATGTCTGATATGGTCTTTTGAGGAAAGAACCACCCAGATTGAGTGGACCTGTCCAGTCAGTGCACACTTTTGTCAATAACCGTGCAGCTCATCTCAGAATTTAAGCAGCTCAACGATTCGACAAACAATAACAAAGAAAGGATCGTCGGGTAGGCCGCTTATATAAGACTCAAACTGCCAGACCATGATTAAAAATTAATTGAAAAAAAAGATCCACATAGTCTTCATAAGTTCACAATAATTAAAATACAATAATATAAAAAAAAAAACAAAAAAAAAAAAAATACTTTAAAAAGTAAGTTGCAAGAAAACCAAAAAAAAAACAAAATTTAAGATGCAAAAAAATACAACAATAAATTAATTGCCAAGCCTTTTTGTCCTCAACGTAATCTTTAACGGTATAAAATCAGGCACAATTTACGTTTATGAATGATTTGAATTTGGATGCCTAGATCTTGTACGTGGCTTGGAAGCTTATTGTAAAAGCGTAGGTATACATTGACACTACCATGACACCTTCCCTCTTACTAATAAACGCGGTATAAAGTTATACCAAGTATAAACCTAGGAAAATGTTATGGGTATACCTGTGTTATACCTGGTATAACTTTATTCCGTGTTTATTAGTAAGAGGGTTAGGATTTACTGCAGCGGCCAGCAAAAGAGACATTGATTGACGAACGTATAAAAATGTGGGCCGTGGCGAAGCCGAGGAAGACATACGTAAGTCCACAGATCAGATTTCTGTGCGTAAGTCCATCAATGCCTAGTTGTGGCCAAGGCTTGTATAGTACTTTTCTCAAATAATGCGGGGAATTAAAAACTAAGTAGTACTTAGAACTAATTTTGTCAAATACAATTACTTTTCAAAATCAAAGACGAACAACGAACAACAATATTTTTTCCCGCGTTAAAGTCGAAGGTTAAAGCACAGCTTTCTATTTGCAAGCCAGTTCGAAATTTAAATAAAACCTTTGATAAGTTACCTCCTTGGTTGCCGTGTTTCTTAATAAAAGATCGTTCCATTTTTTTTAATAACACGGCAGATATGGATTTTCATACAAGTTTTTCCGGCCGCTGCTCGCATGTATTCATGTATTTGGTCAGTACCTACAGCAATTTCGATTTATCTGGAAGAAGGTTGTCAAAATAATGCTCTTTCCAAGCATGTTTGAGAACAAGTAAAATTTCAAAATTTAAAAAAACTCCCGACACATTTTTATTTCATGCTACATAATTTCTCTAGTACATAGCAGATACGCTTCGATGGGCAATCTATTGAACACGTAATTATGACACGATATCTTGCGAAAACACCCCGATTCAAACAGTAAAATGTCCCATAACTTTAGAACGGCTGAACACTCTCGGCAAAATCACATTTCTAAAAAAAAAACGAATTCAAAATCGGTTCATCCGTTTAGGCGCTATGATGCCACAGACAGACACACAGATACCTACACAGCAACACAGGTGAAACTGATAACACCCCTCTTTTTCTGGCGGGGGTTAATAAAATGAAACTTGGCTCAAAAATTAACTTTATAAACGCGCTTTTCTGATTTAAATTATTAATCACCTTTTTATTGAAATTACAGTTTTAGTCATAACAACGATTCAAGCCTTACTTTATCGTATTTAAATTTGGTGCTTAAAAAAAAGCTATTCAGTTTAAATTTCATTATCTGAATAGTGGTACCGCCAATATGATAGAAAAATAGCGGGACCACTTTCTCTGTAGAATATTTTGAAATTTTATGAATGTAGAATTTGACTATGAAATGAAAGTTTAAAATAGTTGAAATATGAGATATTCTGGTGGAGTCCCGTCATCTTGACGTTCTTACTAGTGATTTAACGAATATTCGCGTTCGCATTCGCGGATATTCGCATTTGCATTCGCAATATTTCTGAGAATGTTTAGAAAAAAAAACAATTTGAAGATGATTAGAAGAAGGTTAATAAAATCAAAATCCATTCATTTCTTAGGTGTTGCAAGGCAAAGTAACTTAACCTCGTGAGCACATTATCAGTCTACACTTTATCATTTGGTATTATTTATTTATTATTTTACTTTGGGCAATCATCATCATCATATCAGCCGAAAGACGTCCACTGCTGGACTTAGGCCTCCCCCAAGCGTCGCCACATTGACCGGTCCCGTGCATCTTGTAACCAGCGGATCCTCGCAACCTTTACCAGGTCAATGAAGCTTATTAATCAAAGTCAAAAAGTATATGCATTTATATAATGCAATGTAAACAAATGCGGGCGAGACTTTAAGTCATAAGATGGACACAAATGCTTCATAAGTCTTAGGTACAAATTTCTCGGAACAAAATACAAATGGAACGCACCTGAACAAACACTGAACATCCGTATTCGCATTCGCATCCGCGAATGTCAGTAGTAGATATTTGCATTCGCATTCGCAAATGTTCAAAAAATTATATTCGTTACATCACTAGTTCATATTGGTGCCGATCATCTTGCCTACTTGTATTGAGTATTATTGTTCCGTGATCGTAGGTCCAACCGAGAAAAACATGCTGTTTTATATCTTAGTTGTAAACATCAGCACCCAGCGTTCTGTGATATCAGGTAAAAATAAATGAAATCAAATTCTGCATAACAGCATTTTGATTTATTGAAATACAACACAATCACATGAACTGTTTATACAGTAGGTATAGATAAAATAGTCTTGAGACTACCTAATAATACTAATACAATAATTTTATTGTCAAACATGTCAAATAAACAATTTGAACATGATGGTTCTTTACACATGAGGCCATTTGCCTCAAAATAATAAACTGTGGAATATTTTGTTCATTTAAAATGCATCTCAAGTAAGACCTTAGGCAGACAGTGACCACGTGAACGGTGCAATCTCAATTTAAAAATGAATGTATGAAATAGATTTTCACAAGAATATAATAGTAGCGAATATTCAGAAAGTGCGTTTAACAATTTTATTACTTATCAAAGATATCATTATGTGCATAAAAATACAATTTCAACATTCATTGCCAATTCCTTTGCCAATTTACAATCATACAGTTATATAAAAGAATCTTTTCGTAATTTTAATGCTTCCCAATGTTGATTTTATTAACCCACTCGAATCAGGTGACCATATTTAAAAAATATGAGATTAAATACACTAAAGGTCATAGGGTAGTTGACCACTCAAAAACGAGATGGTTCATAAAAATCCGTCTGCCTTTTTCCCAATTTTAAGATTGAGTATGGACATGCGAAATTTTGCTTTTCAATTTCCATTCTGTTCAATTTTCTAAATAGTCAAATACCCTATTACAATATTTACAAAATATTGGGTTAACTAATTTAAACAACATTTAATACACAACCTTTTTATTATTAATGTGTGCATGATATTAACACAGTTATAGTAGAAGCAATGAAGCATTATTTATACATACAAATCAATATAAAACACTGCAAGCTGTGAAATTGGAATAACTTGTGCAAATAAAAAAGGTTGTAATTTTTCTAATCATAGACAAACTGTCGTTATCCTACTTTTTTATCGAGTGAGTGAAAATGAATCACCTATTGTGTATTTCACAGTATTAGTCAGGCCATTGATAAGGTTTTTCGATAGCATATTGTACCAGTTATTTTAAGGATAATATTTTGCAGGTGTGATCGTTTTACGTGTCATCATTTTGGACATACAGGTTAAGGTTTTGAATAGGGATCACAATGTTCAGAACTTAAAGATGAAGAAAGAAATTCCAACATATTAAAATTATATTTTTTTAAATAGTTTTTCTTAACTTAAACCTGTTTCAAAACGCATGACGAAAGGGCAGCGAAAAAGGTTTTATATCTGGAATAAAAATTCGTTTCGTTCGATTTTTGGGAAGCAAGACTGGCCTTTATCTACCTCTTAATCGAAGATGTAATTATTATCACATTTTTATAAGATATTGGAATTCCATTAAGTCAAATTACTTAAGATACAAATTGTGAAACATTAGTTTATAATATTTTTAGTGCATTTACACCACTCTGCCACTCTATAGCTAGAGTGCCGCTACCTGACAATCACCAAAAAGTCTATATCGATCAGTCTAACTAGAATGTACATACAAAATAAAAGCTGACAAGATTAAGTCATTGATTTAAAGTTAAACTAACAAGATGCCAATTTTTAAGTGCGCGATTAGATCCTTTTTGACACTCGAAACTCTTCTTTGTGTTATAACTAGTAAACAGCATCAATTTTTTGTTATATCGCGGTTTATCGTTAAAAAAAACAAAAAATGATTTTGTCAGTCAGCGGCACTCTAGCTATAGGACGGCAGCACTGTATTTAATTGACTATGACATAGCTCAGAAATACTTAATGGAAACATTGAAGGCAAAAGCATCCATACTATTATAGGTAAATTCATTTATGTCCTTTCCAACAATTCACAAATTTGATTAAGTATACTGACGCAATTATGAAAATGACATATTTTTTTTTACAAAATATTGAAATGAAGATTGGAAATAACAATGACACTTTGGCAACTATAATTATTTTAATCTTTAATTTTATTTTGAAATAGTAACCGAAACTTTTCCCACAATGTATTATATGTGTACGTTAAACCAGCAAGAAACTGGCTCCTAGTGTGATTTGAGTGGAACGTATAATTAGTGCGTAATCTGCTGTGAATGAGCGCCAAACAAAAAAAAAATGGTGCGTGTTGTCGTTTCCAAAAAGGAAAAAGCAATTCCTGCTGGAGTAACGTTATTCCGGTAGAAATATTCTAAACGAATGATCGAGATAAATATTGTACATGGGCAGAGAGCTTATGTGTGCATAAATATGCGCTGAAAGTGTAATTAGGTCTTCAGGTTTTCGAGATATTGCATTGCCTGCTGGAGTAACGTTTTACAGAATCGTTTAACTCTAAAACCATTGTATGTGATACTGTACAATAAACATACACGAGTAACTTTATTTGCGCTTATTTGTGACAGAATTAGATTTAAGAAAATATTTATAAATTTCAAGTAATAGCGCATTTTTTGTAATTAATAATTAGTTTTTTTATAAATAATTATTTATTACAAAAAATTAGATTCGAGTAGATTTGTCTACTTAATGCGAAACATTCCAAGCTTAATATTTTCACTATAGATTTTTGACTAAACGCACACATCTTGGTGCAAATACATGAAAAATAATATCGATGATGTTTTTTGTTTTCTTAAATTTACTGACACTGTTTAATTGTTATTATCTTAATATTTTGACATCCAATTTTTTAATGATAATTTGTTGTTTAAATGAATTGATTATTATTTAAAATTGCATGTATAATGTCAATGATGTTTTATTCTTTGTAATAGTGTAAACCCAATGGGTAGATTTTTGCGCACATTTTTATCATAATATTATAAGACCTACTGTAAATTATCAAAAATCACACGAATAAATAATTTGAATTTGAATATGGTTTTAGAGATACTCGATTCTGCAAAACGTTACTCCAGCAGAAAATGCAATATGATTATGTACCTCGAAAACCGCACTATTTACATTTTCAGCCCACATTTATGCAGACATGCAAGCTCTCTGCCCATGCACAATATTTCTCTCTCCAATCATTCGTTTAATATTTTTCTGCTGGAAAAATGTTACTCCAGAAGGAATCGTTTTCCCCCTTTTTTTTACCAAAACTACAATACGCACAATTTTTTTATGTGGCGCACATTCACAGCAGATTACGCACTAATTATACTTTCCACTCATATCAGTCTAGGGGCCACTTTATTGCTGGAGTAACGTACACGTATTATATTCTGAATAAAAATCAAAAGCAAACTTTTAGAAACAAGATATTTATAGTTGTATTATTTGACGGACCCTTTCTTAACATTTGAATAAGTTATCAAATATATTTATACATGTATATATTTTATAGGCTCATCGTTAACTATGGCAATACAGACCAAAGATAGAAGCTTTATTGCTTCAAGTTATACAATTTATAATTCCTTTAACTATACATTCAGATCTATTTATTAACATAGAAATAAATAACTAAATTAAATAATTTGCTGTATTTTACATTTTCCTATACCCTTTGAATATTATTGACAATACATTTTCAAATACAATTTAACATTATTTATCTCGGTCGGTGAAGACAAGATGAAGTAGTAACCGCATCACTTTAAAAAGCAGTCTGCAAATATTGTAATATTACTTAAAAACCGACCATGCAGGATTATATAAAATGGGTTGGTAAACATAATGTACATTACGCACCAGCGTCCAACCCACCTACATTCAAAGGGTCACACATCCTAAAATAGCCTCTCATTACAGAAATAGAAACGTTAAATAATACCGCACGAATTACAACTCGTAATTCAAGAGCTTGGACCTTCATTCTGAAATGGACTTTATAAACAAGACTTAAACACCAGTATCGTACACAAGGGCTATTCAACTATAACTTTGCACTTACAGTTTAATACGTTAATTTGTTAGCCTGTAGAAAATATTATTGCTTTGTCGTATTCTACAATGCTTTGTGTACATTTTATCTAACTAGAGCCATCCGTTCGGCGGATAAACTGAATCAGAATTGAACTAAACTTGCAGCGAATTCGAGCTAAGTATTTACTTCCAATTGGGGACAATAGGTTCTTGAACTTTGTCCAATTGTCTTCAGATATTGTTCAGTTATTATTGGCCAGAGGATGGCTTATACTGTGCTCTCTATAAAATAGCTAATAACTCATCTACATAAATACGCGGACAAAGTCTGCAGTTACTTACAATATTACCATCAACATAACTCTTAAAACATAATTTTAACATAATCTTGTCCATAAATCAGGTAAGTAGTAGAAATAAATTAACAAAATACTTAATTCCCCCTTTGTTATTACTCAAAATATACAATCATGGCAGACCCAAGATTAGCTTCCCTATAGTTAGTTGTAACATTAGTTTCTATACATTATATTACATCATACTCAACAAGAATATCAACAATGGACTCAATAACTATAACTAAATAAATACATGTACTTACATACAATTTTGTATATTACGCATACCTAGGTACATAATGCTTACATACACTTGAGAATTAGGTAACATCCCGGCAGGTAATATTTAGTTAAACACCATGGAGGCAGATCTTGATCCTACTGTGAAATCTTTGTATTGGGAGAAGACGCACAGCTGAAACAAATTAAATAAACCATTAGAAAAAGCACTATTATTCATTACCATTGAACGCTTTCTCAATCTGTAAGTGGAATCAGGTTCAATATCATCAAATAGTATTAAAAGAGCCCCCCAAACCTCCCTCTCGACGCTTCGGTGTGTACACAGTAAACTCAAAAAGTATGAACCGGTTTTCATACGGTTATCATCAAAGGACGGAGTGATTCTTGAGGAAGATTTAGGTGTATAACTCTTCAGTGGTTGTGTAAAATAGCTGAATTATGACTATAATAGTTGACGAAGTTGGAAAAAAAAACATGGCGAATGGGAGCTTTACGGGCGTGCGCTACCCATGCGAAGCAGAGGTCGGTTGCTAGTTAAACAACAAGAAATCATCAAGCTACTTGGTTTGTTTATCGAGTTTGATGACTGATAAATAAACTGATAATACTAGGTGGCTGACAATGAACAAGGAAAAAAATATATTGTGACGTAAGTCGACGATCTATCATCAGACTAAAGATACACTATCTTAGAAACGCCAATATAATTAGTAGTAATCCACAATTCGGGTAATACTATTAATTTTTTAAATGAAACGCCGAACTCGTTATCAGTAAAGCTGTACTCTTGTCATATCACGTCAAAAAGATAAAATACTGATTGTACAGTTTCACTTCCTAATGATAAAAAGAGGTACTTGGGAGCAAAAAAAAACTGAAGGTCCACAGAAAGCAAATATTTACCAAGCAATATTTTATAGGTAACTTTGATAAGAATATGGCTTGTATGAACAGCAATAACAACAGTTCAAAATATGTTTGGATTATATAACAAATGCTCTATCATTATCAGATAAATGCTTCCAATATGTATAGTCAATTTGGCTGTTACGTCGGAGTCTACAATATTGATTTTAATAAAAATTTAAGTCATTATCATTACTGAGTAACGTAGCTGCGCAGTAAGTTTAATTGTTATAGGGTAACGTACAATTGAAAACCGTTATACACAAAGAAACAAAGCCCGGTAGTGCTCCAGAATCTCAAGTATGCACAATCTTACAGAAATTAACCAAGTTTTAATTTACCTTATCCTTAAGTTGTTGACACATATGGAGTGCTGCCGTTAACATGAACAACACATCACTCAGCCATGGTACGGCACAGTCGGCCTGACATGAGTCAATCCTCATTGTTCCGTGAACTGAACTCAGTTGGTATGCAACGAATATAAGCTTGTGAGACTGTATGTAGAATGATATTGCTAAGTCTTCTGGTAGATTTGGAGATAGGGCCTTCTGAAAATAAATTGTAGTGTGATTTCACTTAAAAGTAGACAAGTAACAATTTGTTTGAATAAAGTTTGACTTATATTGAATGCTGGAATGGAGGACGATCTCCCACAGGGGTGGAGATCGGGAAGGCACCGTAAAAAGTGGCATGACCTGGAGGAGGCCTATGTCAAAAGGCAACCTGACTAAAAAACAGTCAAGTTAGTTAAGGATAAATTTAAAATGAACTGTAAAAGTCAGTGAATAAAGGCTATTTTTATTTTATTTAGATTGAATGCTGGAGTATAAAATAAAAAATGTAATTTACCATATTTCTACTCTTCATAAGCTCATCAATTGCTTTTTTCTTGGGCAATACTAAAGCGGTTCGCGCTCGTTGCAGAGAGCCAATCAGACACTGTATTATGTGGAGCACTTCTTCTGATGATCTGCAATAAAATTAACATTTCGTTTCATGTTTTTTTGGGACCTGATTGATAACCACGTCACAATCATGCACTATCTGAAAGTATCACATAAAATGATCATAAATGATTCACAAAATGCAGTAATTTATGATCAGATATTGATATTTTCTACAGTCCAAGATCAGATAGAAAGATAGTGGAATAAAATTATGTAATGAAAGATATATACCTACATAAAATTAACATAATTTAAAATCATCTACAGTTATGGTAAACATCTGATATTGTTATTCAGGTGAAATAAATATGCATAACCTTGAGTTTCTCTGTCATGTATGTTGAGGTCATATCAGTGCTATTCATGTGATGTATTACTATACAGAATGTTGATTATTTCCTTTCATTATAAAACAAGTGATACAGGGTGTGAACAGTACTATAATTACAGCAATTTGCTGTAATTTATTTTGAAATAAATGTGGAGTGTAAGGCGTTATCCTAATTGGCTATGATCGTACGAGCAAACCATGGGATTTCGACGCACAACGAGATTATACACAAACATTTCTTTTAGAGTGTGTGAGAGTTTAGTTGTGTGAGCAAAGCAACATATTTTCATTGTGCGACGATATCGCAACATTTGCTCGTACAATCATTCACCAATTAGGAAGACATCTTAGTCTAGCCAGAACATAGACATAATTATTACAGAGTAGGTTCTCCTAGAGAATTTAATTTAAGAAGTTGGGTTTTCCATATCCTAACAATTTACCTTACATTATCACATTTTTTGTCACCATTGCAAACATTAATAATTTTGAATGGTATACTAATTATATTAGCATAGTACATACCTGAATACATAATGCTTATCCACATTATCAATATAACCAATAGCCTGTTGCAAATGATTGGCCGCATCTTGTATCTGCTGGAGCTTCCACGGACCATCCTGGTTGATAGATGTACGGCATATCGAGTGCATTTGCCGTAACACCTTGAAGCTTATGTCCTGACAAGAGAACACCATCTATTACATTCAACATTTTTTTTATTAGTTTTAAAACAGTGTACACAGACATGCCAGGCTTATTGTTCCAACTTGACTAATGATACTGTTACAGTATTGATTACCATTAATAATTCACAAAGGTACTTACAGCATGGGTTATACTGTCCCCAGTTAGTGTCACAATACATTTCAGTTGCTCAGGCTGTGATGTCAGTATGAATTTGTCTTGTTTCTGGCCCTCGTTGCCGTACAAGGGCACGGGAAATCTGTGAGCGCACTCCTAAAATACAAATCTTGTCTCAAAAACACATCAAAAAATTTATTGATATTTTAATCTTCAACTGTGACACTTACGACTAAAACCGTATGAAGTTGATGTAATATCGCGTGTACCTCTTCACGAAGAACCCATTCGAATTCCTCTTTCTAAAACAAATTACACAAAAAGAATTTTATAACAAGTACAAATAATTAAAACAATTGTTCAACTGAAATCTTTGTTTTACAATAATGCAAGACGAATTAATTGACAAACCAGATTTGCTGCTTCCTCTTTTTCGTTATCACACATTTCAATGGAATATTGTGATGTAAATTATTAAATATTCTCGCGTTTAAGTCGGGCAAGTAGCGATTAAGCGTTTCCTGTTCAATTCACAAGAATTTTATAAAATAAATCACAAATTGAAGGGGGTGCGGAAACCAGGGGCGAGAGGGGGACGTCTCATTTCAGAATATGTGACATTAATGATTTCGTCCAGAAATTACAGCATATGAACATACATGATTACTTTCCTCTATGGGTTGACAGTTGTCCGAGCGAGTCTCCGAAGTTCGAGTCCGAGTCAAAGATTACTACAAGGAATATAGTACTCTCTACCGAGAGGATTACTATTATAATGCTAATAGTGCTAACATACGTCCGTTTTTGGTCCGGTCGGACTAACTCCGCCCATAAATCCTTTCTCGCTTAGACACTTTGTAGACCGAGACAGACTCAATTAATAATAATAATGTCCGGCAGACCACTCTACACACGCTCGGATATGGTCCGGCCGGACTAACTCCGCCCAAAAATCCGTGGTCCAGCCGGACCAAATCCGGACGGTCCGGCGGAACCCTCTACACACGTCCGAGTGTACTGTGTTGCAAACTTTATGCGTGATCTATGGTCTACAGGTGAAGCCATCGACCACACGGTGAAGTGGTATATTTTCGAACCAAGTTTCGTTAGTAATTCCTGAGTAATTCGATAAAACCCAGTTTTACAAAATGGACCAAACACAAATATTCGGATTCCCATGATTTAAAAACAATAAAACGAGGTTATTTTATTATTTTCAAATGTCAAAAATTTAAAAAGAATATCTATCGTGTCATTTTCTATTTGTCAGTCAGACGGACAGTTTTATTGCAACCAAAATTGAAAATACTTACGTATTTATTACAAAATGATTTTCCCTAAAGACTTGATAAGATATTATGATTTCCTGGAAAAAAAAATGCGTGATATGGAAATAATTGCAGGGTAACGTGCTAATAATAATAATATTACAGTACCAGGCGTACCTTAGTTATTTACCATGCATTGTATTTCATACACTCTTGCGTGACGCCTGCATCTATCTATGGAAACAAGAGGTACAACTACGCCTTTTAAATAATTACATTGTTTTTCAGGAAATCTGGTCGTCACATGAAGTTCCCGTACACTTTGTCAGCGAAAATAGCTCAATTTCCATTATTTTTTTACATGAAAAATAATTGGATTTGGATGTATTATCCATTGGGTGCATTAGGTAGCTTCTGGGTTTTCTATAAAATAAATAAAATAGTTAATTCTGATTCAAATAAGAGAAGTTGGGCAGAGAACCAAAGGAAAATTGCTGAAAAAGAACATCATTCATAAATTTTTAATTTTTACTGATTCGTTCCTATGGTGAAATGTATGAACTATATGTTTCCAACCCGATATCGATTGTTTCGATTATCTAAAACTGTAAATGAACAATTATTAAATTATACCCACTGCTGCGTAATTAGGTTGGTTTTCATTTTCATCAGAGAAAAATCACTTTACTCGAATGTACTCAGTATAATTGAGATATGCTAGTACTATAATTGTGCTTGAGTGTAAGTTCGTTTTGATTTCAGAAAGTTTAAGATTTTAGAGTCTAGGAATTTTGATATCGATTCTCTTTTTTCCTCTTCCCTCACCTAAAACTTTAAAATTCGTGCCTTTTCACCAGCGGCTTTGTAGTTTGCAGCGACATCGCTAGCGACTTAAAATCGCAGAAAATTCTCACGTCTACATGCCGTGTTTGTTAGTATTGCATAAGGACGATACTTAACCTTGTAATTCCTATTTATAGGTTCTGGTTTTAGGTTGTAAGCTAAAATTAGCGCAGATCACACGCCTGCGTGTTTTTATTGAAAAATAGTATGAGCAGCGCTAACAGGGGTGAGGTAGTGCATTTGTTTGCACGGAGTAAGTACCGATGCATCGTGCGACCTGTGGCCTTAGAGCATTTAACGCTCTAAGCCTGTGGCATATTTAATTGGGTCCCCGAGTCATACAGTTATGCCGCTTTAAATAACAAAAAATGAAAGGCTGTCTTGTGTCGCCCCTCACTAGTTCCCGCCATTGGGTCAACGCGGTAAATTCAACTAGTGTAGTAATAGGTAATAAGATAAGATAATGATTTATTTCTCACCACAATATAGGTACATTTAGAAAGGTATTAATACAAATTAGGTACGTAACAGCAATATTTATACTGTGGGAGACTGGTGCCTAAACTAGACGTGATGTCTGTATTTCAGGACACCAGGCCTTCACCCCTTGGGTAATGCTTAATGGTAATGCTTGGGTAGGGTAATGCTTAAGGGTAATGCTTTGTCATTTTAATGTTGTGAATAGGCAGCGCACTAGCTAGGATTCCCCCTAGCTAGGTCCTTGCGCTCTCTAGGCTCTAGCGTTATTAGCCTGCCTGTAAATCAGG
This sequence comes from Orthosia gothica, assembly GCA_949775005.1. Classification (NCBI taxonomy): domain Eukaryota; kingdom Metazoa; phylum Arthropoda; class Insecta; order Lepidoptera; family Noctuidae; genus Orthosia; species Orthosia gothica. Next base: position 5,237,887 of record OX459049.1, read on the forward strand.
CTTTGCAAATGAACGAATGCAATGGGAATGAGTGTGTTAAAGCGAGCGAGAGTACGCTGATTTCATAGGTCGATTTTTCCGATTTTTCAGAGAGCGAATAAGGCTTATTAATATTTATAAATAAGAATAAAATTCATAATCGTTGGATTGGTTTTGGGCCACATAACTGTGCTGCCACCTTTCGACCAAGGTTTCGGTTAATGTGCCATCAAATGTGACACGAGAAAAAGACTCGTAACCAAGTGGGAAATCTATAAAAAAGTTAATTGACATTGCGTTAATTAAAAAAAAGTAGTGTCAAGAGATATTTTGTTGTTTGTGTGTCCTTGTCGAAATTTTTGTTTTCATAAAAAAATTAAATACTTGACGATGTTGGCGATTAGCAAAAATTAAGTACTATTCGTTGACTGTGTTTAGTAAATTATCGACATGTGGATTAAACCTCAAGAAATTTTCTTAAAAACTGCGCTTTGGTAATTATGTTTACGATGGCCGCTTATCATAATATGTATTTTGCTTGATTGCGAAATTGTACTAATATTTTCCGTACTACCCTTAGGGATACCGATAAAACTTCTTTGTACTTCGTCCTGCAGAGAAGAAAAGGGCATGGAAAATCGAAAGGTTTCTCCTCGCTTCTTGTGGGTACTTTAGATAGCGTTCGAGAAACAAAACCTGCGCCCTATAGGATATTACACCAGACGCCTAACTCAGAAGTATACTATGGTAATGCATTATTTCCATACTTTGTTGTTCATTTTAAACGATTCAAGCACACACATTAATTGATCTAATTAGAATCTGGTTGCACTGATTATGGTCAATGGCTGGGTTTATTAATTTTGTGATTAAGTCCAATACCAGAAACAAAAACCTGGCATGAATAGTGATGATGGACTGTTTCTAGTTGGCTATGTTATTGAAACATTTACTTATTTTGTATCTCTTCTTTTAAGAATCTAATAAGCATTTTCCTTGTGTATATACAAAATAATATATACCTGTTTCTTTTAGCCTATTTTAAGAGGCATGATTCATTTTTAATGATACTTTCATGATTATCTGTTTTAATGTAATCTGATACAAAGCAATATTAACCTCCATTTATTCAGTTTTTTTAAGCATAATTTAAATAAATTTTCCTTTTACCTATTTCCCTTTTTAATTTTCCCTGTGTTTGCAGTTTTTGAAATTTGTTTTTATAAATCATGATAATCACAGAAAGATATTTCTTAAGGTGTGACGGCAAATAGAGAAAATAAAAATAAATATATGATTGTGTTTATTAATGATGCGAGAAGCACAGGATCGGTCAATGTGGCGACGCCTGTGTCCAGCAGTGGACGAATTTCGGCTGAAATTATGATGATGATGATAAATGTGTAAATTCAACATTTCACCCTATTTTTTAATCTAAGCTACAGTTAGCTGTTCTGAAGAAGGCTACGAATTTAGTAGTAAATCTCAAAATGCAACTGCAGTACATCATGTCAGGTGCATGTGGCTTCAGTAACGTTTAATTGACATGAATTTGTAAATAATGTTAACAAGTTACTAAATAGTAACTCATACCTGCTGGTTTGGCAATTGGGGAAATAGGATAAAAAGTTGGGCTGGAAACATATGACGGAGGCCTTAGCTCAGCCATTGAGAACAAAGACTAAATAAAAAAAATGTAATTCACCTTACAGATGTCTTTTTCCTTTTGATGCCTGACTTAACAAATAATATTATAAATGTGAAATTAGGGAAAATTCACACAGAGATAAGTATATTCTGAAATATCCTGGAAAAATGTATGGTTCCCATGAGACAACTTCTGACTTTCACACAAGCGAAACCGCTGGCAGAAGCTGTTCAAACTATAATTTGTTTGTTTCCCTAATTCTATTTATACCAATCTTTAAAAACCCATTGACCATAGTCAGGCAGAGATAGGCCTAAAAGCATTCCTATAATTTCTAAAATGTTACAGTAATAGCTACCGCATTGAACGAGCCAGAAATACGTTTGGACTGGCAGTGGTTGATTGACAATGTATGTTCGACGTTACACTCATTTGACACTGAGGAAGAAGTGACCGAATTTGTTTGCTGTAAAATCAACTCTCTTATTGCAACGGACCAAGAGACTTTAACCGAAGGTAGGTAACTAACTTTTCCTCTAAATATGGTTGAGTTGTTTTTAGGGTTCCGTACCCGAAGGGTTCAAACGAAGCTCTATTGCTGTCACTCACGTGTCCGTCTGTTCGTCGTCTGTCACACAGGTTTTACAGCCAAACGGTTGGAGCTACAAGTCTTCAAATTATCATAGTATAAGCATTTTGTTGACCCAAAGCCATACAAATTGTCAATTCATACAGATAAAGGGTGCCGTGAAAAAATTTATAAGTCAGCATTTTTTTTTACAATTTTTGTTCCATATAATTTAATTATAAATTTCTTCTCTTTTACCTATAAACTTCAAATTTGTTGATAATGTTTATTATTACGTATATTTTACTAAAAAAAACAAATATATTATAATTCAGATTTTTCTTAGAAAGGAGAATGCCCATTCTGTAAGGGAATTTGGGCCCCTTTGAAAAAATGGTTGTATCTTGATGAATTTGGTTGTATATTGTAGAAAAAACACGTTATATTTATAATTAGAAATAACTTTTCATTTATTTTGTGGGGATCACGAGATATAACGATGTTTCTGTTCTTGAAATGAACCCTTATTATAATGCAATAAGGTGAAGACAAATGTCCAAGTGAAGGAACCTGATCTGTTGTTGTCTGTACGTATAAAGTAAAGGACACGGATAGAAAATAACACAAAATATAAATCCTATTTTTGTATAATATTAAAATCGCTGACACGATACCTCATAGGGGGCTTGTGTATGGGCAATCTCCTTTCCTCATTTTTCCTATTACAACCAACTTGATTTTGCGGTTGGGTACGGAACCCTAAATGTGCGAAGTCAGACGCACTTGGCCGGTTTTTCTGTTGAATGAGTGAACAATTACAGCATCTGTTTGATCTAACTTTGCTTTTTCAAACTTGTAATGAACAAGTACATAATAGTTAGAATATATAGTTAACAATATAGTTCTCGCCAAACTTTTTGCCGCACTGAAGTTGGCTACAATGGCTCTCTCTTACAAAAAAAAAAAAGTTAGTTAAAAAAATCAAAAACCCGACTGCTTAAGAAGCGAACTAAAAAGACGTAAACAAGAAGATAATCATGAAGTGCAGTCGGTGCGACCTGGCTGACCAAAACCAGCTATGTGTCCTCCGGTTTACAGCATCATTTTTAAGCAGTCGGGTTTTTTGATTTATTGAATTAACTTTTTTTATTTATAACTTTTTAGTTTTCTATTTTCCAATTTTAATGTAGCCAGTGACTCGCAAGATTAAAACGAATCGATTGACGTAAAATCATCAAAATCGGCCAACGCGTTTGGTTTCTAGAACGCCCTAAAGGAACAAACATAATATATACATAGACTGATAAACAGATTACTTCATTTGGAAGTCGGGTAAAAGCAGCACCGATCCGTGCCTTGCGTGTCGGCAAGCCAACTTCAGCCAGGCGAGCACGGACTACTGTGACAGTCTTTAGTCACACATTTTTATCACAATTTGGGAACATAAACCGTGACAAAATGCGTGACTCAAACCTATCACAGCTGCCGTGCTCGCCCGGCAGGGCGGCCCAGCAGTTTGGCGACAACTATATTTTATGGCAGTACAAAACCAGACAGATTCTCTAGTTTAGGCTATAACAATAGTATATTATGCAACTAGTGAATAAAAGACGGATTTAAAGCGAGGGCCATAGATGAATCAAGAGCAAGTGAAGGATTCTAACGACTGAATCACGACCGTAGGGAGTGATTCATGATGATTGAATCACGAGCATAGCGAGTGATTCAAGTGTTAGAATCATGAGCGACGCGAGTGATTCATGGTCCTCGATATAAATCCGTTTTATTCAAGAGTTGCATACTATATTTTATACCATGACTTCGAGAAAAAGAAAGATTTAAGCGAAAAGCACAAGGAATATTACGAGTAATAAATAAATGAATGGTTTTTACCTTCAAAATTTACATAAAATGTGAAACCCTGACCCCTGAGCTAGGTAACAGCACCTGTGTTTCAGGGGTCACTGACCACCTCCGTAACGTTACATAATTATAATTAACTAGCTGACCCGGCAAACTTTGTTTTGCCATAAAAACACCAAACATTTATCTACCCTACCTACCGTACCTTACACTACCTACACTACCCTACCCTACCCTACCCTACCCTACCCGACCCTACACTACCCTACACTACCCTACACTACCCTACCCTACACTACACTACACTACCCTACCCTACCCGACCCTACACTACCCTACCCGACCCTACACTACCCTACCCTACCCTACCCTACCCTACCCTACACTACCCTACCCTACCCAACCCTACACTACCCTACACTACCCTACCCTACACTACCCTACCCTACACTACCCTACCCTACCCTACACTACCCTACCCTACCTACCCTACCCTACCTACCCTACCCTATCTACCTACCAACTTGTTGAACTATTTATTTGAATAAGAAATAATATATATACTAGTATACGAATGCAACCAACTTTTGTTTCTACCGGCAGCGTTGATCTAATTAAAATTTAGAACATAAAATTTGCTATTGTGAGTCCACCTTAAAAGATAGACATATGGTGTCACGGACTTTTTTTTAGAACTTTTAAAGAGAAACAATTCCATCATACATGATATTTGCGTAACTTAAACCATTTACGCAGCGCACGCAATGGAAGCTCTCAAAAAGGAATATTTTTTCCCGTTTTTGTAACATTTTTCATTTATGCTCCGCTCCTATTGGTCGTAGCGTGATGTTATATAGCCTATAACCTTCCTCGATAAATGGACTATCCAACAGTGAAAGAATTTTTCAAATCTGCCAAGTAGTTTCGGAGCCTATTCAATTCATACAAACAAACAAACAAACAAAAAATCAAACCTTTCCTCTTTATAATATTAGTATAGATTAAATATCTTTGCAATTAATATAAGAATTACAATCCAAACAAGTACTCAATAAATATCTTAGACTAAAATCAAAATTATTATTAAAATCATAAATAACAAACTCAAAATTAAAATCGAAGAAGGAATTTGTGTATCGAGTATTTTTTGCGCAAGGAGGCGCAAGGAGGTTATATAGCATTGAGATGGACGTCTAATACATTGGTGTGTTCCAAATTCAAAAACCAAAACAGTGATTAAAATGCTTTTTATTCACTGTTTTCAGTGAATAAAATAAGCTTTTTAGAGGGGGAATGGTATAAATAATATTTTATTTTATCTTGTCTAGATGAAGACATGGTCACATTCGAATTCCACGAAAGGTTCCGCATGCCCAAAGACGAAAAATTGGTCTGTTACTACTCCTGTAGGTAAGTAACAGTTTTATTGTCATTCGTTTGACCGTCCCCAATACTAATTGGCAGTAACAATGTATTGATTGCTCGTGTTTTTTTTACGGTGATTCATTCTAGACATAACGACAGGCCGAATTTAGAGTAGCATGGACAAAGAATTGCACATAGCTATATATTTTATGTGAACTAGCACGCGAGGGTTATTCCTCGCCGCCGGGATTCTGAATCATACTTTATTTAAGAACTCAAGATTTTTAATACCAAGGAGCAATTACGTAAATTGATGGTTGATGACTCTCTGAGGCCACATTTATTTTTCAAACAGCAGTCTAACAGTAATTTAATAACTAAATCGATCGCCAATTCGCCAACACTATAGCCCAATATCACACATGGCGGCAGAGGGTGGATGACCCTTTTATGTTTAGAGGTAGCCATGACCTTGAACACATACAATCATGTCGAGCCTAGTGGGTGATTTTAAATCAACTCACCTTTGCTAGACGCATGACCCCCACCACAGAAGATCAGCTCACCTCATGTAACCGAAGATATAAAGACTGTCTTAGAATGTTTTCGTTTTTGAGAATTAAAAAAAACTTTAGAATTAGTTCCAATTCGTTTTATTTACTGTTAAATTAAAGAGGAGTTTTTGAATTTTGTCTATGAAAAGCAATAGTTATTAAATGTGCACCCTCCACTCCTCCACTTCCTGACTCATTTAATCTGGGAACAAATTATCGGACGCGGCTGATATGTGTGCACAGTCGTATGGGACGCGGCTGCCAGATCTCTATCAGACGTCCGAACGCCCAAGGTCACGTCCGCGACTTGCGTCCGATAGTTTGCACAATGTAATGTACATTCATTATCTAGATACTCTATAAGTCGCGTCCGTCAGCCGCGTCCGATAATTTGTTCCCAGCTTTAGCCTGGAACTAAAATATTCGATCACTCGCTGTGCATCATAATCATTTAGCACTCTTGGAATATTTGCTTGATTTAAAACATTCAGGTTGTGTGGCAATGGGTTGTAAACTTTACTTTATAAGTAGCTCCTTAGGAAAACATCGGCGTGCGTTAAATCTAGGCTATTTGGGCTGCCTTATCAAGTCAAGAAATTAAAGGGCCTTGCTTTTTTAGCTTATTTTAGCGAGTGATTGAAGATTTTAGTTACAGGCTAAATGAGTGTCTAGAAGTGGAAGATGCTCAAATTACAAATTCTTGTTTCTCATTAATACAAGTAAAATTTAAAAAAACTCCCAACACATTTTTATTCCATGCTACATAATTTATCTAGTACATAGTAGATACGCTTCGATCGGCAATCTATTGAATACGTAATTATGACACGATATCATGCGAAAACAACCCGATTCAAACAGTAAAACGCCCATAACTTTTGAACGGCTGAACCGATTTTATTCATACATAGCTAAGAACACTCTCGACAAAATCAGCTTTAAACAAAAAAAAAAATCTAAATCAAAATCGGTTCATCCGTTTAGGCGCTATTATGCCACAGACAGATACATAGCAACACACGTCAAACTTATAACACCCCTCTTTTGCCGGCGGGGGTTGGTAAAAACTGCTCTTTATTATAACAGCAAATAAAACGATTTTGAGCTAGTTCTAGTGTTTTATTTTAAGTAAAACATTCTGAAACACCCTGACCCTAATGTTTCGTAAAATTACAGTTACTTGAAAGGATCTTCCCTCTTACCTCGCCAAGGCTGGATGTACCTATCAGTACACTACATGTGCTTCTATTCCAACATAATCGGCCGTAAGACTTCGATCAAGATCCGCTGGGCTGACGTCACAGAACTGGCTAAGACCAACAGTTTTGTGTTTCCTGACTCTATCAAAGTGGTCACCAGGGATGGAGAGTATTACTTCACATTGTTTATGAGGAAGAATGAGACTTTCGGTCTGATGCAGCAGTTGGCTAATATTGCTATGAAACAGTAAGTTGTTTTGCTTATTATTATTTATTGTAATATGAATGTCTGTGGTTAAGACCTCGCCTCTCGTGTTTGAGGTCGTGGGTTCAAATCCGGGCAAGTACCAATGTGATTTTTTCAAATTCTTGTGTAGTTTCTAAGTTTATTTTGGCCATCACAGACAACGGTGACGGAAAAGATAGTGAGGAAACTAGAGTTAATGTAAGTCTGAAATCGCAACCCGCCTTCTCTGTATGAGAAAAAGCCTTTGCCCTGCAGTGGGACAGTTACAGGCTGGTATTATTAATTACTAGCATTTCGCCCGCGACTTCGTTCGCGTGATCCGTATTTTATCCTACAGAGGCCTTAGTGCGAGTTTTTTAACGTACTCAATCGTGATAACGTAAACGATCTCTTATGTCAAAATGTATTAAAAAACAAAAAAGGTTTTACAATGCATGTCCTCGAAAAGAGCGGTTTTCCAAGCAGCCAAACTGTGCGGAAAGTGTCACTTTTTTTCACTAGTGCTTTTTACTTTCCTGTATTTTTTTAATTTTTAACTCCAACGTCAGCCCGACGCATAGAGTTTTTATTATTTGAGAAAAGTTTAAAAAATTAGTTATGTACAGATTATCATTCATATAAAAGGTAAAATAAAACTAATACTTTATTTTAGGCGTTTTTAATTACTCTAGATTTAGATTTTGATCAATAAATTAATTTTAAATATTCATTAAATATGTTTGGCAGAACGTATATTTTGCCCGTGCCTTATTGCGTAACGATGTGACAACTATTCGCACATGCGCAGTAGATATGCCCGAGGAACTATTAGTTAATCTGTGGATATGCTGAATGCGCTTGAATAAGCCCGCCATTTTATTAATTTCATTTTATTAGTTTATTTATTTCCTCGCACAATGCATAGTAAAATGTTGTATGATACACGTACGTAAGATGATTTCCGACTCGTGTCGATTTATCCACTCACTCGCTTCGCTCGCTCGTGAATAAAAATGCCACTCATCGGAAATCACCTACCTTCCGCACTTGTATCATAAATAACTATTTCCGTATCGTCCCAGACGTTAAATTCATGTTTACGTTAACGCGATTGAGCGTGGCTCTGATGACTTTTTAGTTTCACCCCATTTAAGACGGTACCCTGACCAAAAAATCGGCATGAGATATGAGCATTCCTATTGGTCTAGCGGCACTGGTGGCGCATGAATTACAGTAGTGAATACGCCCAGATTTTAGAATAAAATCTTTATAATATCGAATATTGGTCTTTTGAAAAAAAAAATTCTACAAAAATGTTCGTTATTAAATTGTCTATCCATTAGTGTTAGTACAAAAAATAATTAATGAACACTTTACGAGGAGATGCATAATATCAATAATTATTTCTGATTTTTATGTTTTTTTGGAAGGAGATTAGTGAAATATATAAAAAATTCAAAAAAAAAACTAAATCTACCATTTTAGAATCAATATTATGTAGAAATTTAATGTATTTTTATTAATTGATATTTCTTTTTAAATAACGAGTAGATAGCTCCTAAAAACAGCACAAAAACGGCTTGCGCGGCGTTTTGCTCGGGGTACCGCCTTAAGGTTGAATTTCAAAAAATCCCTTCTTAATGCTCCCCTACATCATAAAAAGTAGCCCGGTACAGTAAAATTTTAACCCCTTCAATCGTTTTTTAGGAGTAGTTTTTATAAACGAATAATGAAAACTTGCACTATTTACTTAGGTTAGTATTTATGTCAAGTTTCAAATATATAAGCCCAACTTTACACCTTTTTACCTCCTTAGCGGTAGAATTTACAGAAACTCTTCTTTTTATCAACCAAGAGCGTAAATCTTACATAAAGTTTCAACCCCTGTTTTATCCCCTTAGGGGTGGAATTTCCAAAAACAAATAAATAAATTAATTATTTTTTTCAACCAAGAGCGTAAATCTAATATTTCATGTGTCCAATTTACAAACTGTAAACATTTCATACAAACCTTCAACCCCCTTTTACCCCCTTAGGAGTGTAATTTCCAAAAATCCTTTCTTAGTGCGCACTTACGTCATTTGAGGAACCTCCCTGCCAAATTTCATCTTTGTACGTCAAGCAGTTTTTGATTTATCGTGATGATTGAGTGAGTGACCTTTCGCTTTTATATATATAGATAGATAGATATGAATGTCTGGTCGTTTTTTTACAATTACGCTTCAACAGCTTATTGCCATATTAGCCTTGGCCTGGCTTAGGAATAAGGATACTTTTATTCCAGTAGGAGATTCCCGTGGTATAATTTTGCGGCTTTCACGCGAGCGTTGTCACTGACAAAAGCTCATATAATAGTCACAGCAGATCTTTGTGCCTCTGAATTGGCTACAAGGCCCTGCGCAGTAGCTAAAGTAGCTATAACTCCAGCGACCTTGAGGGAACAAAACGCACACTCGTGTCACACCCGCGCAACCCAAAATTTAGTATATTTTTGTACTAAAAATCTTCAGATCAAAATGTAGATAATTAAATTGTCTTTGAGATGGTGTCGATTTCATTAAAATACGCCCAGAGGTTTTGGTGCGATTGTTGTGTTTTTGTCCGTTTTAGACATAACTTTACAAAATGCATTACACTATGTTATACGAATAAAACTGACAATTTTCTTAGATCAAATTATTAAGAAAATGGTCTAATGTAACATATATTTTTTCCAAAAAAATACGACTAGCCGTTTAGACGTGATTTTCATTTTAAAATCAGCTACTCAAGGAAATCGGCGCCTTAAGGTTGAACTAGTCGACGCGACGCGCGACGGCACGAACTATTTTGTGCGCGGGGTTAAAATCACATTAATTCTCCGATAATTTTGAGCTGGGAAACTGAGGGTAGATATCATGAAAAAACTACTAAATGTATATTTATAAAATAATTTGCATTGTTGAATTATTAATCTATCCCTGTATGGAGGCCGTTTTGCAATTTTCCTTCTTCTTATGGTATTTATTTCCGCCCAAAGATGCGTTAAAATTAGTATAGAAACATGGCACTTTTTTTACATTTTTGTTTCCATACAGGACTAGATAATGATGAGACAAATTGATATCATTTTTTATTTTGAACGTACATCGTGAAACAGTGGAGTACTCTCTAGACTACATTTGTATGGAAGAATTTTCGTCTAGTGTTCGTCAATCGAAATCGTACGTGGCGGTGTAGTGTAATACACTGCTATAAGAGTTACGTCACAACGACTGGTTTTCCGCATTACGAATTCGATTTATCTCAGATGGTTGCCATTAACATAACAGGCGTTCTGTTATATAATGTTATCGTATATATTAGTGTCGAAAAACTTCCAGCTAGGTAGGAGCATATTTGCGAATTCATGTGGTAGGCTTTTTTTGCGTGCGACAGTTCACTTCTACAGGCAAAGCCTTCGGGGGTGATAGAGCTGACATTTATTCGGCGGTTCACACTTTGAAGGGCATATAGTACATACTCTTTAACCTTAATCAAGCTTAAGTATGCAGCATTAGGGTGATTATGCGAAAGTAATCTCGTGTTACATATAGTACTTAAAGTGTAATGTATGTAGTCATGTTATGTGTGAACTGGATTAAGATAAGTATTTTGTTTGAGCAGTAAGATGAAAATGCTTGCTGAAGTAATTTGCACTATAGTTAGCTTGTGATGTGCGCATTATGCTGCACTTCTACCTATTTATTAAGGCGCCGATTCCCTTGAGTAGCTGATTTTAAAATGAGAATCACGACTAAACTGCTAGGCATATTTTTTTGGAAAAAATATATGTTACATTGGACTATTTTCTTAATTGGATCTAAGAAAATTTTGAGTTTTATTAGTATAATATAGTGTAATTAATTTGTAAAGTTACGTCTAAAACGGACAAAAACACGATAATCACACCAAAACCACTGGGCGTATATTAATGAAATCGACACCATCTCAAAGACAATTAAATTATCTATATTTTCTTTTGAAGCTTTTTTTTTTAAAGTCATAGAATAATAAGGAAAGTACAAAAAACTACTAAATTTTGGGTCGCGCGGGTGTGAAACGAGGGCGCGTTTTGTTCCTTCAAGGTCGTTGGCGTTAGTCGTCGTCTTAAAGTCTGTACATAAGGCGTGGAATGATACACTACTTGCTGACCTTGCTGGGCATCACAATATCTCAAGTATGTTTTTACGTCGCGGGACTTTACTGACCATAGAGACGAAATGCAATGGCAATGTTGAGTGGCCACGCCTTGCGCGATTTTGCATCCGACAAAAGTAGCTCGTAATTTTTTGCGGTTAGTCCCGCTATGCTCTTACGTATTTATTGAATAGTGTAACAATGCATTAATCATTCACCCTTGGTTGACTGGTAGAGAATGCCTCAGGCATTAAGTCCGCCTATGTACTTGTATGTTGCATGAAGTTTTAAATAAATAATAAATAAATAAATAATAAATCATTATGCCTATTCATATTTGCAAAATCAAAGTGCGACTAGCCTACGAAGCAGTTTACAATAAGGTCACGAACTATCTGGACGAATCGGCAGCCTTATTACGTATCTTTTGCAAGAGCAAAGCGATAGCGATTTTTGCGCAATAATTGCTCTTCAATACAAAAGTTTTAGAGTTGTTGACAGTTTTTTTTAAAATAAGTATATTTGACAAACAGCAAGCGATAACGAGTAGCAAACGATTGTATAGGACCTACCTACCATACCTACACTGCAGGTAATTCCGACTTTTATGACATAAAGCGCATGATTGCTATCGTTTTGCTCTTGCAAAAGATACGTCGTGTAATAAGCCTGCCAATTACCGAATCATTTGTCTAGTTGTGATCTTCAAACGCAACCTTCCTTCTTCCTTCTTTTGTTCAAATTTAGATGAAATTTGGCATGGAGATAGTTTGAGACCTAAGATATTTTTTTTTTTTTGGCAGGACATAAGATAATTTGTATTCCCTTGGGATGATAAAACACTTTACGCGGGCGAAGCCGCGGGCAGTAGATAGTAATATTATAAAGAGGTAAAGTTTGTGAGGTTGTAGGGGGTAGGCTCTGGATCTACTGAACCGATTTTGAAAATGCTATCACCAGTAGAAAGCTACATTATTCCTTAGTGACTTAGACTATTTTTAGGGTTCCGTACCCAAAGGGTACAACGGGACTCTATTACCAAGACTCCACGATCCGTCTGTCTGTCCGTCTGTCACCAGGCTGTATCTCATGAACCGTGATAGCTAGACAGTTGAAATTTTCACAGATGATGTATTTCTGTTGCCGCTATAACAACAAATACTAAAAAAATAGATTAAATGAATATTTAAGTGGGGGTTCCATCCATGGTAACAAACGTGTTTTTCGCCGTTTTTAACCGACTTACCAAAAAGGAGGAGGTTCTATGTTCGACTTCTTGTTTTTTTTTTTTTTTAAATAAAGTTATTTTTCACTTTGTAGTTTTTCATTTGGAAGTCGCTAGTATTTTTTTGCAAAACAGTTTTTTATGGCGATAATGGTACGGAACCCTTTGTGCGCGAGTCCGACTCGCATTTGGACAGTTTTTTTAATACAGAGCCATGGGAGCGAAGCCGCGGTGAACAGCTAGTAGTCAATAAAACCACATTACTAGCTAAATGTGGGTCTAATATACGTGGGACACTCAGAAAGTTTTGCGAAACTAAAAAAAATTGTTCTATACGTACATATATTTTTATTAAATCGTTTCAAAGTACTTTCCACCAGCCTCTATACAAAGATTCATGCGCCTAAACCAGTTTTCAAAACACTTTTTCCAGTCCGCCGCAGACACCTCGTTTACAGCCTGCTCGAACGCAGCCAGCGCATCTTCCGGCGACGAAAATTGTATCCCTTTGAGCTGATTTTTTATTTTTGGGAATAAAAAGAAGTCACACGGTGCTAGATCAGGGCTGTAAGGAGGGTGACCCAGGAGTTTGACTGGCGTGCTGTCCAGGAAGTCCCTCGTTTTGAGTGCGGTGTGCGCAGGTGCATTGTCGTGGTGGAGCAGTAGCCCGCGGAGCCCTGTGTTTGGTCGCTTGTTGCTTATAACAGAGAAAACTTCTGGCAAACATTTGGTAGTATACCATTCGGCATTAATGCTTCTTTGATCCCGTAAGGGAATTGATACCAAGTGGCCAGTCAAATTAAAAAAGCTAGCGATCAAAATCTTACCCCCGCTTCTAGATCGCTTCACTTTGGTAGGCGTTGGCTCATTTTGAAACACCCAAACAGTCGACTGGCGCTTGGTTTCTGGGTCGTATTGATAAATCCAGGACTCATCACCTGTAACGATGTCGTAAACACGCCGAGACGAGCCTGCTTCAAATTTGTTAAGCATATCACGGCACCATTCCACCCGGGCCTGCTTCTGAGCATCGGTGAGGTTGTGCGGCACCCAGCGTGATACTATCCTCCTCACGCGAAGATGGCTGTGTAGAATCTCGTGAACGCTTCCCGATCCAATCTTCAATATGTGTTGAATCTCCTGATATGTAATTCGCCTATTGTCTTGGATTAAATTTTTCACTGCTAGCACGTTTTCTTCGGTAACAGCCGTCAAAGGGCGACCGCTTCTTTCGTCATCCCCCAAAGTTGGTCGACCGCGCTTGAATTCGTTATACCAACGATACACGGTTGCCTTGGAAGGGCCTTCATCCATGAATGCCATTTGAAGTCTATCGTACGATTCATCCGGTTTCAGGCGACACTTGAAATCGTATAAAATCATAGCTCTAAAATGTTCCCGGCGCAGATCCATATTTCAGTGAGACACAATACTTTGAATTAACTCGCAAAAAATGTGGAGGGAAATTTTGAAATTGGAACTTACTTATTTTTACTTATAAATAATCATATTTTTGAAAAACATTATAACTGGCCAGTCTCCCATATATAAAAACTTTTTTTCGCAATACTTTCTGAGGGGCCTGGTAAACCTCTGCCTACCCCTTCATGAAGTAACATGTGCTATGTTTTATTAATAAAACTATTCTCAACCACACCATTCGAGGTTTCGTGACCTTGGGTCATTACAAAGAGCTGCATAACAAAAGAGGTTTGAATAGCGAATAATTGGAGTAAAATGAGAACACATGAATTTGTAGATAAGCTGAAAACAAAACCCGGCTGTTTATGAATCAGCTGTTAGTCTGTTATCAACAGTGATAACAGTGTGATTTAAATTTTATTGATTCGTTGGGGTTTGTTGTTGTTATCTGTACTGTATGTCCGACTGTATAGGATGACATGAGATACTTAGTGTTGTTTTGAAATTTGTATTTAAGGTACCGGGTATTTTAAAATACTACGGGTATTTTAAAATACTATGGGTATTTTAAAATACCCGGTTTTAATTCCTTTTGAAGAAAACATTCTCCATATCACTCGACCCAGTCGTCAATACAAGAGACTCTTTAGTCAATTACGGTAATGTCAGTAAATTACTGCAAATTTCATTGAGCGAGGATGAGTCGAAGTTGGATCAACGATGTTATTAAGAGGGAGAAAATTATTTGGAATATGTGTAAATTTATTTTGGACTAGCTATTCCCCGCGGCTTCGCTCCCGTGGGTCATCCCACAGGACCCATTTTTGGGATTTAAAAATGGCCTATGTATGTCACTCAGGAATAATGTAGCTTTCTATTGGTGAAAGAATTTTTAAAATCGGTCCAGTAGTTGCGGAGCCTATTCGGTACAAACAAACAAACAAAAAAATCTTTCCTCTTTATAATATTGGTATAGATGGGTATCAAAATTCTATTGGCTGAGTTGCATCAGTAAATTTGTCCGAACTTAATGCATTAAAATCATTATTATTATTTACTTTCTTTTCTTCGTCATACCCTTGGATGTAATGCCTAGTTACACGCCTTAAGAATAGTATAACTAATTTAATTTAATCTAAAAATTTATCACGCTTGTTTGTTCGATAATTAAGTGGATGTGTATTGTGCCACAGCATACAGATGCCTCATCCCATACAAAGATTCCGTGCCGATGTAACTAGCGTTTTTCGTCTGATTAAGAAAAATATTTTTATATATATATTTTTTTTTTTCTTTAAATACAGTGACGATTTGTTTTATAGTATTTTTTTGCAAGTGTTTAATGTTTCACTGTACCATAATGTGTTACAATACTAATAATATTATAAATCAATTGGCATGACTACGACATTTAAAACAGCGCCATCTATTGCAATCAATTTTAAGAGGAAACGGGGGTGGTCTTTTCTCCATACAAACGCTCTCGTCTGTTTTCTCTCTGGTTTATGAACTTAAAGCAATGATTTTTTACAGTAAAATAAATATCAACTTCTTCTATGTCCCTATGTTTTCCTTTTTGGTGATATATTATCCGTATAAGAACTAGAACCCTCTCAAAATGCTCAAAATTGTCTTTATTGAGTCGCTGTCTTCAGAGCCTTAGTGTACAAATTTGACAACTATTAATGAAAAAAAGAAAACATAGGGACATAGTAAATATCCTTCTTATTCAGTTTATGAAATATCTTCTAAATCGGTCCAATATTGGAGGAGAAAACAGACGAGAGCCAAACCTCGAATTATGACTTTTTACTTAAGAAAATTTGTCGAATCTGCAGTTGTCCTTATCGCACGAATTTGTGGGCGGGGTGAGACGCAAGGGGGCATAATACGTACACAGATGGAAAGGTGATGCGTAGTAGT
Organism: Orthosia gothica; assembly: GCA_949775005.1. Taxonomy (NCBI): domain Eukaryota; kingdom Metazoa; phylum Arthropoda; class Insecta; order Lepidoptera; family Noctuidae; genus Orthosia; species Orthosia gothica. The sequence goes on from OX459049.1 coordinate 5,254,017, forward strand.
TGAAAATAATATCGATATACTAGTGTTGAAAACAGTTATCGATAAACACATTTATATTGTTTACATGGTGCTGTTCGTGAGAAATACAAATAGAAGTACTAAAAAGTATTGGATACAAAATAAAATAAAGTGCATGTCTATAAATGTTTATTACAAAAAGTTTTCAATACAAAACAGTAAATTATATATCGGATAGGTATCCGCAATCTCTAGATCACCTACTATCCGCAATCTCATGACCAGCCGCACGGGTCAATCGATCAGGCTGTGCTATGCTTGCCGTGGTTGGTCCGTGGATGGGTGACCATCTTTACATACCAAGACCCGTCCGTGTCTCGCCAAGCACGTTAAGCCGTTGGTCCTGGCTGTTGGTTTGTTGGATTTTCGGCTTTGACAGCCCGAAAGTCTGACCCGTTTTACCAAGGGTTTGCATATTACCCAGTAACTGGTTGTGGAGGTCAGATAGGCAGTCGATCCATCAAAATACTGGTATTCAGCTGCATCCGACTCTAACGTAGATGGGAAAAGGCTAGGCAGATTATGACGACGTGCTTTCTCTCACTGGTTTATTCTTTGGTATCCAACCGTCAATGATTTCTGGTAAAAGGCTAGGCTTGCCACTAATGTGGTAGAACTTTTCAAATCAAATCAAATCTATCGAATTTTTCTAATAATGGTTCCATTTTATGCCATAATGCATCGTCCCTCTTAATATTTTGAAAAATAAAAGCTTTTGGGACTACCTAAATAAAATAACAGAAATCTCGACGAGTTATGTGTAGTTGGCCTTGTACTTGGTAGAAGTAATTGTGATTCTGTTTTAATTGTAACATTTTGCCTTTAAACATACATAAATCTATTTCATCATCATCATCGTCATCATATCAGCCACTGCTGGACATAGGCCTCACCCAAGGGTCACCACATTGATCGATTCCGTGCGTCTCGCATCCAGCAGATCCCCGGAACCTTCACCAAGTCATCGGTCTACCTGGTGGGTGGCCTTCAAATGCAACGTCTTCCGGTTCGCGGTCGCCACTCCAGATCCTTTCTGCCCCATTGGCCATCCATTCTGCGAGCAATGTGCCCTCCCCACTTAAATGTGGCAATTCTAGGGCTTGCCAAATTCTATTGCTCGGGCTATGTCGGTAACCCTGGTTCTCTTGCGGATTTCTACATTTCTGATTCGACCACGCAAGGAAACTTCATGCATAGCCCTCTCCATTGCCCTTTGGGTGACTGTAAGCTTTCTGCTGAGGCCCATAGTAATCGACCATGTCTCAGAGCCATATGTCTGGCAACACACACTGGTCATAGACTTTCGTCTTGAGACACTGTGGTAAGTTGGACGAGAAGATACCGCAACTTCCCGAACACTGCCCAGCCAAGTCGGATTCGACGGTTGACCTCTTTCTCGAAGTTGGCCCTACCCAACTGGATCGTTTGTCCCAGGTAGACATAGTCCCACAACTTCGAGTGTAGAGTATCCGACCTTGATTGGAGTGAGTGTAACATGGACATTCAACATCACCTTGGTTTTGTGCATGTTCATCCTAAGACCCATTCTTTAGGAAGCTCTACTGAGGTCATCGAGCATTGTACTGAGGTCCTCCATAGTCTCAGCCATGACCACTATATCGTCGGCAAACCGAAGGTGAGTGATGTATTCGCCATTGACATTTATGCCTAGCCCTTGCCGGTCCAGAACCCTGTAGACATCCTCCAGTGCAGCGGTGAACAGTTTTGGAGATATTACGTCTCCCTGTCTCACACCTCGCTGCATAAGGACGGGTTCCGAGGTCTGATCCTGAAGTCGAACTGACATGGTAGCGTTTTTATACAAACATTTCAACAAAAAATCAAAATCAAAATCAATAATTTTTATTTCACATAGGCCTACATGGGCACTTATAAAACGTCGACAATGTGCACGGTTCGGGTTGGTCGATTCCTATGGAGAAGAACCGGCAAGAAACTCCATGGTTACTCTTTTAAAAAATTGTTTGGTTTTACAATATTTCCATGTTACAGCAGTACTTAGATGGGGGGACAACGCAGGCCCGATAATAAGTCGTAAGAAACTAAAACAAGAAATGATTATATAATAAATAAACCAAAGATTAAAAAAAGTAAAACGAGATAAAATGTTAACAATCTAGAAGGCCTACAATGTTCACACATTTACAAACCAATCGGTAAAATAATCTATACAAAGTATAACAAGACTAAATTTAACATGTGGCACAAATGTTGTTATCAGTGCTGTAACTATTCGTAGCAAAGGGCTATAAAGATAATTGAAAACCATTGTAAAAAGTCTTATTAAATGAAGAAAAATTTGATTGAGAATAGTTAGAGACATCCACATATTTGTGCCGTTTATGAGTTACCAGGGAAGCCGCATGTGCAGAAGGAGCTAAAACCAAATATTTTTATCTTCAACGTAGTCCTTGATTTTATAATATGCTTTTTTAATAAGGACACGTTTGATGTGATTTTTGAACTTTCCATCGGTCAGTTCTATAACTGACTTTGGCAACTTGTTATAAAAGCGTATACTGTTTATAAGAAAAGACTTGCTAGTTTTCGTTTATCTGAATTTAGGTAATACAATTTCGTGTTTACTGCGTGTATTTAAATTATGGAAGTCGCTTCTAGTTTTGAAGAGCCCTCGATTTTTGCGGACATACAAAATACATTCTAAAATATAAAGTGAAGGTAGAGTCAGTATATCGATCTCTTTAAATTTTTCTCTCCCATTTCATAGATCGCACGGATTGCCCTCTTTTGTAATATGAAAATTGAGTCAACGTCTGCTGCTGATCCCCACAGCAGAATGCCATAAGACATAATACTGTGGAAATAAGCATAGTATACCAGCCTAGCTGTGGCTACATCAGTTAACTGCCTTATTTTCCTTACTGCATATGCAGCTGAACTTAACCTACCCGAAAGAGTTCTAATGTGCGCGCCCCACTGCAGTTTTGAGTCGATAGTAATCCCTAAGAATACAGTTTCAGCTACAACTTCAAGATTTTTGCCGTCAAGATTTAAATTTAGGTCACGTTGTGGTACATTTGGTAAAGAGAACTTAAGACATTTAGTTTTTTTCGCATTCAGTAAAAGATTATTAGCTGCGAACCATTTTGAGAGAATAATTAGACTTTTGTTGACCTGTAAGACATCCGTATCTTTCCTATCTATTTAAAAAATTTGCGAAGTATCATCAGCAAATATAATTATATCCGATAATTTGGCCATCATAAAAGGGAGGTCATTAATGTAAACAAGGAAGAGGAATGGGCCGAGAATTGAACCTTGAGGCACGCCCATCTTGACTAGAGACCCGGAGGACGTCGCCCCATTAACATTTACTTTTTGCTGTCTGTTTGATAAATAGGAAAGCACAAGATCAGCAGCTTGTCCTCGAATTCCGTAGTGGTGTAATTTACAGATCAGTGTGTTATGGTCGACGCAGTCGAACGCTTTTGAGAGATCACAGAAAATGCCAATGGCATCCTGGGACTTCGCCCAAGATTCCAAAATGTGACTGATGAGTTTTACTCCCGCGTCCGTTGTCGACCTACCTTTCGTGAAACCAAACTGCTGACTATGCAGGATCCCATTTGAATTGAAGTGAGACAACATCTGATCCAGCATGATTTTTTCATAGATTTTACTCAATGCTGGAAGCACGGATATAGGTCTATAATTAGAGGGATCACTCTTACAACCTGATTTGAAAATTGGTACTACTTTACTGTGTTTCATTAAGTCAGGAAACGTGCCGCTGTCCAAACATTGATTGAATATGCCTGTTAGGACAGGAGCAATTGAGTCAATAATATCTCCAAGAACCCTAACGGATATCCCCCATAAGTCTTCAGTATTTTTTATATTGAGACTTTTGAACGCGTTTTTAATTGTATCAATACATATTGGTTTAAATCTAAAGGTTGGTAAGTCTTTAGTAAAGTTTTCCTTAAGAAGAGCTTCAGCTAATTTAGATGAGGAGGGAAGAGACTTCGTAACCTCTAACGGAATGTTGGAGTCAACATTTCAATGTACCGGTAGTCAATTTGATACCGTTGGAGAGACTGCAGTACAGCCCAAGTGTCGATCGAATCGAAGGCTTTCTCGTATTCCACAAACGCTAAACAGAGAAGCAGGTTGTTCTTTTCGGTCTTCTGTATAACCTGCCGCGTATGTGTGTGGTCTACGGAGACGATTAGTGTTGACCCTTGAAAACAGCTCTAAATCCATTTATTATTGATGAATTCCGTCTTCAGGTGACATACTTGCAATTTCATAAGGACAGTTTACCTCTATTATCGAGTCTTCACCTACCAGACCATCCGGGCTTGCCGCTAAAAAGCGTTTGTTTTCATCGATACACATTCCACACTCTAATACCTGTTGCCCCGTGTGCTTGATAAATTGATCGATCGCTTCAGATTCCTTTTGCCATAATTGGTAGCCACAGTTCCTTTAAATCTATATCTATACAAATATTATAAAGAGGAAAGATTTTTTTGTTTGTTTGTTTGTGTGTTTGTTTGTACCGAATAGGCTCCGAAACTACTGGACCGATTTCAAAAATTCTTTCACCGTTGGGAAGCTACACTATCCCCGGGTGACATAGGCTACTTTTTATCCCTGTATTCCCACGGGAAAGGGAACTACGTGGGTGAAACCGCAAGGCGTCCGCTAGTTTGTTATATAATAACGTTTCTCATATTTTGCGAACCGATGTTTTCGGTAGCATCTTACATATTCGCCCAAAATTCGATGCCGTAAGCCTCCTTAGTCTTTCAATTTCCCATAAGCTATTATCGCTTTGGCCCCCACTATTTTTCTTTGAACATCCTTAGTTGAGAGCAATCTTTCAAGAAATTTATTTTTCTTTTAATTTATATAAATCCAAAGGCAGGAAGAAGATATTTCTTCCAACTCTAAGCGACCAGGTTATGTAGTTCTTTTTATTTTGCTCGTTCCGTCTTTGGGATACGTCAGTTTCCTTTTTCGGTAAATCTCTGTGATTTTTTTCGAACGCTGCTTTTGTTCTATATTTTTTTTGTATAGTGGCCAGGAATGCAGCCCTGTATTTTTTTTTGAATGCGTGCATGAATAGCCCTTCGCTATTCCATGAAGTTACTAATCCATAACATCTTGCCTGATGTGATATGATATGAGCCACTTCGTGCAAAATTTAATTCTTTTTCCACCAATAAATTTAGCAATTACATTATTAAATTGCTCTACAGTATTATTAGTCACGTCCAAAAAAAGATTTTCTGCGTTTGCTGTTAAGAATAACATATATTGTTGGATATCTGTCCACAATCCAGAACAACAAAAGTAACGAGTGACTGGGGCGATTACAAGAAATGCGCGAGCCGCGGCCGGGAGCGTTTCGGAGGCACGCACACACTGTCAACTTACACACACATGGATAGGGCGGCCGGGCGCCACGCGCTCGGAGTTCGCAGAGCGACAGCGATAGTTTTTTCAAATACCTATTTTTCAAAAGTCTCTCCGCCCGTATTTCCTCTTAAATGATCCGTTCAAATAATCTTTGAAATGTGAATTAAGAGCCCAAAAAACCCGACTGCTTAAGAAGCGAACGAAAAAGACGTAAACATGAAGAAAATCATGCTGTGCAGTCGGAGGATACGTATTCGCGAGCTGGCTGACCAAAACCAGATGTATCCATCGCCAACGCGTTTGGTCTCTGGAACGCCACATAGGAACAAACATACATACATACATAGACTGATAAACACATTACCCTCCTTCGGCAGTCGGTAAAAAGAACATACAATTTTTAGGATCATTCTAGAAAATGTTAATTTTACACATTCAATAACGAATCGATGCATATCACGCCATCTAGTGACATTTATTTGAACCAAATTTTCTTTGTTAGCGCTGGGACCCCGTGATTGTGGCTATCTATTTCTGTGTTCCTTTTCTTACAAAAAACCTTATTTTTCCAGACTCATCGACGACAAGACAGGATCATTCAACATTGACAAGGAACTCTTGACGAAACTTAGCAAAAACGTGCCAAAGAAGCCTTCTTTCCTAAAGAGAGACTTGGATGCCAGGAAACAGTCTAACCTCTTCACTTTAAGGTTCAGATTACCACAGAGCGAAAAGTTGGATGGCACGGAAGAATGCACCTTATGGACTCCCTATAATAAGAGACATAATTGGGGGAGACTGTACCTTTCGCAGAACTTCATTTGTTTTGATAGTCGGGTGAGTTTTGTATTTGATTTTACTAAGAGATTTCGCACCGTGACTTTCTGCAGCGATACAGCCGTGCATCATCTACCTTTACCGTATTCGCCAATCTTCTTGGCCATGCTTTTGTTTAAAAAAAAATAGCGGTTGATATATCATCCAAATACTTCTCCCGCTCTGGGTGAAGCGGGAGGGCGTGTCAGACTTTTACTGACTAAAAACTACCTCTGTTCCTTCAGATGCTTGTGCCACGGCCGCGGTAACTCTCTTTCAAATTTATCCGCGGCCGAGATATGCATCGGCCCTAGCGGAGCCCGTCAGTTTTGCTGACTTCTCTTTGAGGTGCGCGTGGAACACTAAGCGCCGTCGCCTCGGCCCTGGTCCTTATCGGACGGCGAGCTATACATTACTCGCCACCGTCTGCAAGCCCGCGCCTACGGTGGCCGATAATCGGCTTGCGGCTCCCGATGCCCAGAGCGTCCCGCCTGCTGCTGAGATTAGCTAGTCTTTGTAGCTAACTTCTTGGCTACCCTGAAGTTGGGTACAATGGCTGCGCAGTAGCAAATCTCATTTTAAAACAGCGGCGCCCCATGCCTTGCGCAATGCCAACTTCAGGGTGGCCTAGAAGATAGGCGAGTACTGTACCTAGCTTGCTTTACTGCTACAAACAGTCGCGATGTAGTCGCGCGTTTATTGCTACAAAGTTGACTTGAGTAACCGCTTTTAGATATAGCTAGGATGCCTTTATACGAGAATTTTGACTGCAATGAATAATTGATTTTTAGAAAATGTTCTTTCTCTTCCTTGGTGTATAACAACCGAAAATCTTTGTAGCCATTATTAAGCCCCAGTTTTAATTTATAACGATGAATATTGGTAAATAGTCTGCCTGTATGTCATCCTTGGTGCAAGATAACGAAGTTATCATAATACTAAGAGACTAATGGGATTAAAATTGCATTCAATTAAATTTATGACCTTTTAACAAAATATTGTGATAACAGGGCAGGGGAATCCCTGTGTATGTGTGTGTGTGTGCGTTATAAGAATTGAAGACATTTATAATTAGAGAATACCTACAAACTTTAACCATTTCGATGGCTGTTCAATAAATAAAGATACTAATACAATGCATCGTTCTTAAATATAAAACGGGCCAAGTGCGAGTCGGACACGCGCACGAAGGGTTCCGTACCGTTATCGCAAATAACTGCAGAAAAATCACGTTTGTTGAACGGGAGCCCCACTTAAATATTTATTTTATTCTGTTTTTAGTATTTGTTGTTATAGCGGCAACAGAAATACACCATCTGTGAAAATTCCAACTGCCTAGCTATCACGGTTCATGAGATACAGCCTAGTGACAGACAGACAGACGGACCGCGGAGTTTTAGTAATAGGGTCCCGTTTTTACCCTTTGGGTACGGAACCCTAAAAAACAATAATAATACAATCGCATAATTATTATACCTACCTTAACACACAATTATCGACCTTATATGTTAGTAATAAGGATTAGGTAATATTGACTAAATACTTGTGGAGTATAATGTGCAAATAGTTATGAACCATTTATTATACCAAGTTTGTTATCATTGCTCTGGTGATTCAGAAGTAATATTTATGTAACCTTTGTTGTTCTTATTTATCGGTGTTTTATATTAGTTTGTACTCGAATTTGTATAATGGTTTAGCTCGTTAGTTTATCTAATGACTAGCTGTCCCACGCGGCTTCGCTCCCTTCAACTGGCTGGCTACCTGCCCATCTATAATACTCACAGCGGATCTTTGTGTCTCTGAAGTTAGTTCTGTCAACTATTGCGCAAGAAACAGTTTAAGACGGTACCCTGACCAAAAAATCGGCATGAGATATGAGCGTTCCTATTGGTCTAGCGGCACTGGTGGCGCATGAATTACAGTAGTGAATACGCCCAGATTTTAGAATAAAATCTTTATATAATCGAATTTTGGTCTTTTGAAAAAAATAATTCTACAAAAATGTTCGTTATTAAATTGTCTATCCATTAGTGTTAGTACAAAAAATAATCAATGAACACTTTACGAGGAGATGCATAAAATCAATAATTATTTCTCATTTTTATGTTTTTTTGGAAGTAGATTAGTGAAATATATACAACATTTAAAAAAAAACTAAATCTACCATTTTAGAATCAATATTATGTAGAAATTTAATGTATTTTTATTAATTGATATTTCTTTTTAAATAACGAGTAGATAGCTCCTAAAAACAGCACAAAAAACGGCTTGCGCGGCGTTTTGCTCGGGGTACCGCCTTAACTGCATAGAGTAAGCGAGATAGGATGATGCGACAAACGTAAGCGAGTGAAAGAGACAGTTATAGAATGCTATCTTCACTTTCAATATGGACACAAAAATAGCTAATGCGCAGGCTCTTGCAGTCAATTCAGAGACACAAAGATCCGTTGTGAGTATTATATCCTACCTACCATACATATATGATTGTTGCGTAACTTAAACCGTTTACGAAGCGCACGCAAGGGACGGAAGAAGAAAATAATTTTTAATTCCAACCAGTAGTTCCTGAGTTTAGCGCGTTCAAACAAACAAACAAACTCTTCAGCTTTATAATATTAGTATAGATAACTTAGTAATAATGTCTTCCATCTCGTAATATCTAATGGCTTGTGGTTGTGGATTTCTTAATATTGATTTGTTCAATATTCAATTTATTATTTTATCTACCGAAACAATTCTTATATCTATAGGGATAAAGTCTATTTTGTTGTGGCGAAATACTCAAGTAAATATTTGCATTACAACAGCATTATAGTTACGGCACAAACACAAGATAACACTTGCACTTGTTCGATTGCAAAGGACTATAAATTGTCAATGAAACCTTTTATCCATATTCATGTTCATTGGTTAATGATAACCTTATTATCTTATCTTCTTCATTGTCGGCACGAGCTATCCGAGAATAGTTTATGTATTTGTTAAAGTATAAGCAGGTATACTATATATCACAAGGTTGGTACATCTGCACTCGGGCTGAAATTTAGGATTAGTCGGACAAACTACTCCGCTTTAGTGCCGTAAAACGTTTATTTTCTAAAGCCTACTAATTTCATTTTAACCTAACGGTTAGGTTAAAATGAAATTTAGGATTAGTCGGACAAACTTAAGGCCCTTACTCCGCTTTAGCTACAACCTGGGAGTCTTTAAGTCAAGAGTGAATAGGTTTCTTCTAGATAAGCGTGCTACATCGTCGACCACATCATCGCTTACGATCAGGTGAGATGGTGGTCAAGTGTGAGCCTATCAATAATAAAAATAAAAAAAACTTTATTTTCTAAAGCCTAGTCCCTAACGGCTAGGTTAAAATGAAATTTAGGATTAGTCGGACAAACTTAAGGGCCTTACTCCGCTTTAGTGCCGTAAAACGTTTATTTTCTAAAGCCTACTCCCTAACGGCTAGGATAAAAGCTTTGAAAAAATAAATATTATTGATTCATGTAGTTACATTATTTATGAAACATATTTTTTTCGTGTAACTAATAGTTTTGCTTTAAAGTACAACACAATATTTTTTTTCGCTACTTTTGCCTAGTCTGGAGGACTTGGATGTCTAAAAATATTTTTACACACAAAATTGATCGTTAGAATTTCATCTTAACCTACATAGGTTATTATGTAAATTAAAAAATATTTTGCAAACAAAATTATCCAAAAGGAGGTCAAATATTGATATTCTGGCTCCGAGCGGGCGCACGGCCAGTACCGCGTTGACATTGGGGTATATAATTAGATATACGCCTTAAGGGGCACGACTACGGCCAGTGACCGCACAGACCATAGTCATAGAAAAGAAAGGCCCAACGCGCCCTAGGCCGCAACGATCATATGTCTTGGCCATTCAACCAGAAGCGGCCCAGAAAAACATCTTAGTTTGAGCTTCAGCTGTCAAGATTGCTCGTAGTGCGCATGATTCCTTAGCGCTTTTCACAATGACGACAACGTACAGTACAACTATTATCTTACTCTTAATATCCCTCGGCAAACTTCGTGTTTCTGTTTCGTCAGTCGTCGGATTTTTGACAGATGCCCTTTGCACTTGGTGCAGACCGGACGCTCTCGATCAACTTGGAAGTATATAGAGTTGTTAATACTCTTTTAACTTAATGTAATTTATTTAAAAAATGGGAGGGAAGCTGCTAAAGGAGAATACTTTTACAGCTCTATATAGTTCACACGGAAATCAATACAATACAACATTAAAGTTAGTTCTGAATTTAAATTATTATACACGATAAATCTAACAATTTATGGACATGGAAATTAGAATTCGTTTTTATTCGGCAATGCGATGATGGCCGAAAGACATTGTTGGAAAATAGTTGTACTGTACAAAATGTTGAATGAAATTGAATGGGCTTGTTATTATGGGATTGTTACTTTTGACTAAAAGACAAATATCCTGCTCTTTTACTTTAGTTAACACGACCATTTCTTCACAGGTCCGCAACCTAGTCCGACTTACAATACCTCTTCGCAATGTCCACCAAGTGGAACGGGCAGACTCCGGTGGAACCGCCAGTTCTTCTGGCGACTCTGGCAGTATCCTCATCACCACTGCCCATCACACCAGTTTCCTCTTCGGAAATATATCTGATAGGGACTTCTTGGTCCATAAAATATCGGAACTCCTTGCTAAGCTGCCAAAGTAAGTTACTGTTAAGTTATTTGCATGTAGAGGTGACTAATATTTGGTAAGTCATTTTCTTCTTCTATCATTTCCGTTATTTGATGGCCACTGCTGGACTATGGCCTGTCATATTATGAATTTTAACTCGGGTCTTACTTTATTTCGCTTAGGCCTATTTGCACGAAAAACTTAACTCAGTGGAGCTAACACGAGGTTAAATTGACAATATTGTATGACAAATTGTAAATTTAGCTTTAGAAATTTTTCTTGAGTTTGCTTTTTATGTCAAGTTATACTTACCTATCTGATTGGTTCTTTGAATTATTTGTAATGCTTGTCATTTATAATTTCTTATTAAAGCTACTACTCAATAATTTAATCAAACTAAATACAAATTTCGAATCAAACCGCAGCCGTATTGCGTAAGACCAATTTCATGCTGAAAAATAATAAATAATCCATGCTTATTTAATCTGTGTTCTTCCTTTCCAGTTGCCTTTGCATTGTTCTTTAACAGGACGCTTCGTCTAACCCAGCATGTTCCAGCCTGCATCTTTAACACCGGATTTCAAATGTTCAATGTTCAACTTTGGGGTATTAGATTTAAGGTTTAGTTTTCCGTGTACTAATTCAAATGCGTGAATATGCAGTGATGTGTACAGGGAGAAGGCGACTAAGGCCGTGGTACAGAGTGACGTCGAGGGATGGACGCCGCAGCCGCCCCTTATGACGCTGTTCAGAACACACCAGACTTCGCCTATTAAACAGATTCAGCAGAAAAAGGTTGGTTGAAACTTCTGTTGTAAGAAACTTTTAAGTGGCAGTCCATTTTCGATTGTCAATTGTTGAAGAAGACTAAGGGCGGTTACGCACTACACGTCCGTGTCCGTTATCCGTGTCCGTGATTTGAGTTACGATTTCAGATGTTCTGAATTATGACAGATTATGACGGATGTAGTGCGTAAGCTTCCCTACAAGAAGTACTACCGCACGGGATCCCAGCACTAAGAAAGGATATTTGGTGCAAATAAATCTCACTAGATGGCGCGACATGCACCGTGTTGTTATTGAATTGTGTCTGTATAATTAACATTTTCTAGAATTGAACATAAAAAAACTTATGTTCTTGTTCAATCAACTCTCCCAATCACAAAATTATGAAATATTGGGCTCTTAATTCACATTTCAAAAAAAAAAAATTGAACGGAACATTTAAAATTGATGCCAATAGATGGCGCGGTTTTAAATGACTCAGGCATTCCACTCTATTGTTTAAATTTGTATTGTAACACATTTTGGTGCAATGAAACTGTAAAAACGTGCAAAAATACTCTTCACTGTATTTATAGTAAAAAATATTCATGCACCGAGGAAATCCTTTTACTTGCAAGTCGCTACTAACATTAACATTAGAAACGGGATATTTACCATGTTTACTGTTTCTTGCGAATATCCCTTTTCTAATGTTCATGTTAGTGACCATGATAGTTTAAAAGCTACTAACACCGAACGCGAACGATTTATAAAACATAATCGGTTTAATCAGACGAAAAACGCTAGTTACGTCGGTGCGGTTTCTTTGTATGGGATGAGGCATCTGTATGCTAGTATTATATTATTTGTGACTACGGCTACTTCGGAACCGATATTTTACGGAAATAGATCGGATGTAGTGCGTAAATGCCCTAAGAATGAACAAAAGCCTAAACATTGTTTAAGTTTATTTTAAGAGTGAAGAAAAGCCTAAAAATACGTAACTTTTAGTAAGAGTAGACCATGTCTGCTTCCTGAGTGAGTGCCGGGTTATAAATATTTGCAGCCAAGAACACCAAGAATAACACTGCCTTAAAAGTTTCCTTCAGTACTTATATCTACCTTTTAGATCAATTATCACGATTGACTATTTTGGGTTTTAATCACCCTTCCACTTAATACTCTACAAAATTTTCCCATGATTACAGGAGAAACAATGGGAAGACCACATGGCCGAAGTAGGCAGAGGAGTCAGCATGTACCAAACTACTGAAGGTAGCGAGTTAGTCGTCAACGGTATACCAGAGCTCCTTCGAGGAGAGCTATGGAGTGTCTTCTCAGGGTCCATACTGCAGAAGGCTCAGAACAAAGGCTTGTATGAACGACTGGTGAATAAGGCTCTGTCGACGAAGACTCAGGCGAATGATGAGATTGAGAGGGATCTGCATCGGTCTTTACCTGAACATATGGCTTATCAGAATGATGTTGGTAAGATTTTTTTTTATTATAATTATGTATTCGGGATAAGAACTGCGTACAATACAATTGTGTTACCAAATGTGGTATAACATTGGAGGTCTGTTTCATCCATTTAGGTTCGTATTCGAAGTATAAGTTCTTTGCAGTAAAAAAAATAAACTTAGTGTTCATAACCGTTTTAAATAATCTTAACTATACTCTTTGCACTGTAGCATGGTGCGGGTGACAGTTTCAATAAAAAAATACGCATATACGTATACGCATTTTTTAAAGTTTAACGTCATATAGGCAACTATGGTATATGGTATAACTATGGTATGACGTTAAATTACAAAAAATGCTTATACGTATATGCGTATTTTTTTTACCATGTTACAGCGCAAAGAGTGTAACTAGCCAGTATTGTCCCGCCTATAACAAAAATAAGTAGGGAACGGCGTTATAACAAACATATAATCTCAGAAAATCTTTAGGTAGAAAGGAAGCACTCTGTCACGGGGTCTCAGCGCTAACAAAGAAAATTTGTCTCAAATAAATGTCAGTAGATGGCGTGATATGCATCGAGTTGTTATTGAATTTTGTGTAAAATTAAAATTTTCTAGAATTGATCATATATATTTTATGTTTAATCATAAATCTTTTTTAATCAACTCTCCTAAGAACAAAATTATGGCATATTGGGCTCTTAATTCACATTTCAAAGATTATTTGAACGGATCGTTTAAAATTGATTTCAATAGATGGCGCGGTTTAAAATTTCTGAGGCATGCCACTCGATTTTAAATTTGTATTTGTACACATTTTGGTACAATAAAACTGTATAAATGTGCAAAAAATTACTATAAAACAAATCGTCACTGTATTAAAAGAAAAAAATAGTCACAAACCGAGAAAAACCTTTTAATTGCAAATCGCTGCCAACACCATCTATAGCCGTGGTCTGCGGCCGTGGAACGAAACCGAATGCGATAGAAGTACTTATATTAATAATCATCTTAATCAGACGAAAAACGCTAGTTACGTCGGCACGGTTTCTTT